>LR738709.1:5195913-5249652 GCA_902687465.1 Secale cereale
GGGGAGGAGTGGTGTGCGGTGGGTGAGTGGTGGCATTCGGCCACTGACAGGCGGGCCCGCGAGGAATTAGTCCCACATGTCAGTGTCCTCAAAGACATGTGGTGTAGGTGAGGGGAGATGCTTTCGGGTGGATGTGGGTGGGGACAGGATGAGGGGTGTGGGCCGTTGGATCTGGCAGCATCCGACGGTCTCTAATGCTTGATCCGCGTGACATGCCCATAGACCAATCAGAACGAAGTGTAGCCTTTGATGCCGTTATGACCATCTAAAATGGTCGTGATCAATTTTCCATTTTCCGAGTGCCTAAAATGAGTTTTTTTGTGAAGGACCTATAATATATTTGTTGAAAAATTGTACCAAATCAATTTTCTAAAATACTAGGACATATTTAATGCATAATTGACCAAATGGTTGGGTGTCAACAGTTTTGATCCACCTCTCGTGAAAAAGACAAATTTCGGCCGATTCAGGTGGAAGCGGGTCAAATTTGAACTGTAGCTACCTCGTAGTTTGCTCTTTATTTTGTCCAAAAATAATTTGTAGGTACATAAATATATATTTAATCAGAGAAACACCAAAAAAATTCCAAGATTCAACCACTAGCTAGGAACGATCATTCCCGCCGTTTTGATCGCATTTTGAAACGGGCATAAAAAATTCAAAAAAATAAAAAAAATTGGAAAACCTTCGCATTGTGTCATTCTATATGACCAAGTTACCAGGAAAAATAATAAACTTGTAATACGGCAATTCTTTTAAAAAAATGTTCTCAGAAATGAGCTATCATGCGTGAAGATTCATGGCTTTCAAGCCAAATGATCAATCTTATGGCCACATTCATGGCATAGTTTGTTCAAATGATCTCATATTGTGCAAAAGGGTGCATCTTGGAATTCCAATCAATGTTGCCTAAGGGAGTTTTCATATTCTTTGGATGAAAAATTCATTTTCCATTTTTCGAGTGCCCAAAATGAGTTTTTTTGTGAATGACCTCTTGGGCACTCATTACGTCTGTTTGTCGACAAAACAAACATGCCACAGATTGAAAGACTAATGACTATTCTTTACTGGTTCTAGTAAACTTCTAGAAAGATCTAATTCAGTTTTTTTTATTTTTCTGTTTTCTTTATATTTTCCTTCTTTATTTTTCTTCAAAAAATGTTTGCAAATTTTAAAATTGTTGACAATTTCAGGAAACTATATTTTAAAAATGTTCAGAATTTCAAAATATGTTTTTGATTTTCAAAACAATATTTGCATTTCTGAAACCTGTTCAATAATTTGCCAGGAGAATGATTTCACTTATAAAAGATCATCTTATTTTTCCAGAATTTAAAAAAATGATTGTGTTTATAAAATATTTTCATTTTGTATAATGTGCACATTTAAAAAGATTCTTCTTTGTCAAAAGATATTCATGTTTTTGGAAGATGGCAAAATTTTCAAAAAATATTTGTAAAGGTTTATAAGTTATTTGTATTTTCATAAAAATATTAAGTTTAAAATATATTATTTTGTGTCTTTAATAGAAAAACAAGAATATATCGCTCGCTAAAGCAGCTAGACGCTACGGTAAACCAATGTGTCGTCCAAGTTGGGGCGTACCCCTATGGAGGAGGCCAACATTTTGAGGGAACATGCGTCATATAGAAGCTCCCGACCACTGGCTGAGGCCTGGCAAAGGAATATCTCTACTCCTAATGGAGCAGTTGGTAGTCTTTGTTCCAGGTTTTTTTTCGTCCCACCTCGTCTGGTTTTTTTTCGTCCCACCTCGTTTGGTTTTTTTTCAACCGGTTTTTTTTCGCTACAATTAACCCACCCCAACCCCACCCCACTCACCGCACGCAGTCGGGTTTCGTTTCTCCCCTTACGTCCCCGATTCATGCATGACAATCAATTCTTTCCAAACGCAGTAATGCATGACAATCAATTCTTTCCAAACGCAATAATGCATGACAATCAATTCTTTCCAAACGCAATCAATTAACTTAAGGTAACCAGCCACAATCAATTCTTTCCAAACGCAATAAAAACTTTCCTAATTTTCCCAAAGTTTCCTAACTAGACACGTTATAAATGGGCAGGAACCGATAACACGTTACCAATTAATAAAGTTTAGTTTTATGATCATCAATTCCAAATCCTAATTTTCCTAATGCATTAACAATCAATTCTTTCCAAACGCAATAATGCATGACAATAAATTATTTCCAAACGCAATCAATTAACTTAAGGTAAACAGACACAATCAATTCATTCATAACGCAATAAAAACTTTCCTAATTTTCCCAAAGTTTCCTAACTAGACACGTTATAAACGGGCAGGAACCGATAACACGTTACCAATTAATAAAGTTTAGTTTTATGACCATCAATTCCAAATCCTAATTTTCCTAATGCATTGATGTTTGCCTTTTCTAAGAACCAATCTGTACTCCTAAAAAGAGAGTTTGTGGTTGTGATGGTACCTTTGGTACGTCATCGTTCGTTCACATCCTTTCTCGTTCGTTCGTCCCACCCTCGTGGCGCTAATCTGGTAAAGGGATCAATCAGAATCGTAATATTGATTATTAGCCAGATTACGTACGAAATATCACGAGAGATTGGCCACCATGCAAAAAAAATGGCAACACCCTCAAAATATCCTCGTCATATCTGGTTGTTATTAAGGCGGTGGCGGTGGTTCCCCGCCCTCAAACTCTGTCCAGCCGATCTGCCCCTGGACTTCTTCGCTCGCCTCAGAGACCGACGAGGTCGATGATGATGACGAAGCATATGTCCTGGCAGCCCCATCCCGCTACACAGCTCCTCCCGGATCCCTTTATTGTCACGCGCAGCCTCCTCTAGCCACCCTCGGCCACCACCTCCCCGTCATACTCACCTCCTCTGGTTGATGCCCCCCTGCAACATCGCCATGCTAGCGGCCCCTGGCCGTTGTGCCGCCATCGTCCAGCCGGCGCGCCGGCCCCCCTGCCCTGATGGAATGTCGAACCATATTTTTTCTTCACCCGACACGCTCTCCTCTTGTGCTGCCCCACGCCATCAGCTCGATGTCCATGACCACAGCTTTCCCACGCCCGTGGCTGGCCACGAGCCCACGACCGCCGTCGCCCATGGCCATCACTATAACGTGAAGGCGATTGTCGTCGAGGGCTGCATCGTGATTGCGCCACATCATGATCTGATCTACAACTGTTGGATCTTGAAGGACAATCAAAACCCAGGAAGCCACGGTGCATGCTTTCCCTATCCTGCTCAGAAGTCAGAATGCTCTTGCTTGGGTGCACATTTTTCCCTATTATGTTGTGGTCGGTTTGGTTAGTAATGTACGTGTTGTTCTCGTGTGTTGTGGAAAGAAGAATTAGGGTTTCAATATCAGGCAACAATCATGCATGATGTTATTCCTCCAGAACATGCCTGGATTTCTTATCTCTTTCTCTGTAATTTTGTGTACTGCCACTTTATTTCATGTTAGTCACGACTCACGTGTTCCAATAACTATAGGCAAAGTGAAGACTGATGTAAGCTCATAACTTGTCCCTTTGCTTTTTCTTAGCTGCATGTTTTCATCCAAGTCAGATTTTTTATGTGCACTTGAGAACTAACCATGCTTGTACAGAGCCAAAATTGACCAAGTTTTCCGGTCGTTGGTAGAAATTGCTTGGTGCGATTTCCTCTGAGCCACCTTCAGAAATGGGTATTTCTCAAGGAGAGAGCATGCATGGGAGACGGTTAACATGTTTGCTGAATTTTTTTAGATCGATATTTATGACTATGAAATGACAAATTTGCAACAAGTAAATGTCATTTCAAAAATAAAAATCTCGATAAGCCTGACTTGTTTTTACATATAATAGCTTTATCATGTATTTGTTCTCCTGGTTCCTATTTAGGTATTTTAGGCATAAGTAACACCTATGTTTTGCCTACCATCTGCCTCTAATCTGATGTAGATCTTTGCCTTATGTTTTTCTAAATCAGCAAATGATCATGTCGAGGAACAATAGGTCTGGGAATCTTTTCGCCAATAGTAAGATAAATCCTCCCTCTAATGAGATTTTCTGACCAAATGGCTATCCCAGAACTGGTGAATATAGCAGTTAGTTCCGACACTATTCTCTGGTCCTCTCTAATAATGATTTCTATTATACTACTTGTGTTACAAACGTGAGAGCGTGGACTCTTCTGCTCGTTGGGTAAGTATTATTATTAATTTGTGTTTTGTCAATACTTTGCCCTATAGGGGTTAGCATGGAAATCACTCACGCTATTGCCAATTCACTAATGTAGTAAAATTGATGGATCAAGTAAATCCTTGTGAATCAACTACATTATTGTTTCATCATCTATATGGGTGCAAACTGAACATATTTTCTACATGTGAAAACTGGCGGAATGAAGTTGCGGCCCTGCCTAGCCCAAGGGCTGAGCTGGAAGCACTAAAACATAGACACTTTTAAGCTCCAGAATTTATGGGGGAACATGATTAAGATGTTTGTCTACCATGCATCACACTATGATTTGCCACTCATAATTACACTCCATTTTTTCACATCACAAGATACTACACAAATTGTGTCTCTGTTCAAAATTCACCATTATATTTGGTCTCTGAACATATAGGATAAACAAGTGTTTTCCCAAGAATCAAATTGGCATTGAGCTCATGTAGTGGAAGCCTGTAGCTGTACTTAACTAATGCACCCGAATTCCTCATAAATTATTAGTTTTAGTTTACTGGAGATTTTCCTCTAGCTTGAATTATAATGCAAGCAAGATGATGTGGAGATGGTGTGATCGACATAGAGTGAAGCAACTGTACGAAATGGGTATTCTTTAAGATTTTCCGGCTCCAGATCTTCATATCTTAGTTGTTTAAAAATATATAATTAGTTAGCAAACTTTGAGTTGAGAAAGTGATTTTTGGGACTGTATTGAGTTTGTGGTAGGGCGAGTAGTGTTGTACAAAAATGTTGCACTTTCAGAATAGTTTGTGAGCAGAGAGGCGTGTTGCGTCAGCACTCGGCCACAACGAAAAATGGCTCCACTGGGCGCTCTCGATTTTGCCTGTTGTTGTTGGTTTCCTGCTTGGCCGTTGGTTAGCATATCAGCAACAACGATGGTGCTCAACATGCTTGAAGTGATTTTATTTTCTGTTTATGACCCTCTCCATACATGTCTGATCAAGGTTCAGCGCTTGGAGGTTCTAAAACTAGGGTAGGTAGGTAAAGACGAAAGCATCCAAGTAAAGGAATAATTAATAATTGATATGCCATGTTGGTTAAAATTAGTGTATTAGTTACATAATAACCCCTTTGAAGTTTTTTTCTTTCTATTTACGGTTTGTGGAAACCACATGGTCCTGCTTTAGTTTAGATTATAATTTTCAGGATTTACATAACTTGACACGATGATGGACTGAGTAAAGGGGCTGCAATTTCTGAAGGTAGAGATTGTCTGTTTGAAGGAATGGAAGACTGAAGTATGCAATGGTACTTTCTGGCATACGGTTACAGTTAAATATCATATTGCACTTGGAACTTTTGGCATGTAAAGCAAGATGATTTTGATTTTCTTATGTGTTAGGCACATGACTAACGGGTTGTGCCTCCTCACAAACCACAACCAAGCTAGCTTCTACTATACCTAGGGGTAGGGTGGGGTTGGATTTGGGGAGGAATTGATCGGGTGGAGTAGGATGTGGGATTCTTGATGCTACACTGCTTCCAGGATGGATTTTATTGCTAATCTCTGGACGGTGTTTGATGGAGTATTAAGACTGGTAACAAGGAAGTTTGTATTACTTCAAATGCTTAGATAGGAACATAAAGAAACCGGCTTTTTCTTTTGAATAAAGCATGGTGATGTATATCTCCAGCTAAATTTGAGTACGAGTTACTTGATTTTTTTAATAGTAAGGGGTTGTTTGGTTTCTAGCCACACTTTGCCACAATTTGCCACACCTCACCTTACGCAGGTTTGACCAAGTTAGATGGGTGTTTGGTTCTAGCCACATCTTAGGCAAGAATTTTTTTTATGAGCAGTGAACCCCACATGTCATAGACACAAGAAGTGTGGCAAGATTCACTTAGGCAAGCCAAAGTGTGGCTAACAATTTGAGAAACTCAAATTAGTCAAGTGGGGCAAATGTGACAAAAATAATGTAGCAATATAAGGCGAATATAGTCACAATCCAAATAGCCCCTAAATGTATAAGTAATATTTGTTACAAGACAAGCAAGAACAGATGCAATGTACACATCAAGAATGATAATTAAGTTTACAAAAGGTCTTTTACATCTGTGTTTCTAACTGGAACCCACTACTCATATTCGCCCCTAATTTCTAAGCCTGCTTAAATTTCCCCCTGCACCGTTATGTGCACTTATAGAAATGCCCTCCTGTACCGTTACCGTCCGGTCAAAGCCGGTCAAAAGGCTTTGACCGTCTTGAAAAAAATAGCAAAACAATCTAAAAATCTTAAATTTTGTGGGATCAAATATACTCACGTTCGCAAGATGCGTGCAAATTTTTGTGTGGTTTGGACATTTCAGGAGCTCCTGGCAAAGGAAAAACAGCAAATATGTACGCCTATGAACAGTAAATACAAAACAATAGTAAGAAAATTCAAAAAATGTGAATTTTTTTGGCATAAAAGAAGCTTGGGTCCGCAAGGTGCATGCAATGTTTAGTTATGTTTGGATACTGTAGGAGCTCATGGAGAAAAAAAACAAAATTTGGCTCGGGAAAAAACTTTGGAAAAAATGACTATTTTGTTTCTTTTGCTAGAGTTCCTCGCAAGTCATTTAATTACAAAAACTTGCAAGCACCTTGTGCACCCAAGCCTCTTTGATGACAAAAAAATTCATATTTTTTTGAATTTTCTTTCTATTTTATTTCAAATTTACTATTCACAAGTTTACAAATTAACTATTTTTTTCTCACCACAAGCTCCTGGAATGTCCAAATAGCACGGAAATTTGCACGCAACTTGCAGACAGGAGTATCTTCGATCCCACAAAATTATATATTTTTTTGCTATTTTTTTTCTGGACGGTCAAAGCCCTTTGACCGGATGGTAACGGCGCAGAAGGGCATTTCTGTAAGAGCATGTAACGGGAGAGGGGCAAATTTGAGCAGGCTTCGAAATTATGGGCAAATGTGAGTAGGTCGTTCGAGTTAGGGACGAAAATGCAAACGGCCCTTTACAAAATAATGACTTTCTATCTAAGTTTATTGTTCCATGGCAACGTATGTCTTCCACCCCTTATTTGCATAAGCTTGTATTAAAAGCTACTGATAGTGAGTTTTATGCAGCATGAAATCATCTAAAGCATTTTATCTAGAGCTGCAAATGCTGATAAATATTTTAGTCATTATTTATCAGTTTTGTTTCAATGTCCAAATTTTGTTTTGGTTCTTCATGAAGAAAAATGTGAATGTAGGTCGTCTCGAGTATAGAAAGACAAATGAGAGAAGATGTTGTAGTGGACTATTCTCTCTGTTCAACCATCTTTCTTCTCCGGTTCCAGTTGTAGCACGGCTACTCCCAACTACCCTATGTGAGTCCAGAATCTCCGATGGGGTTGGAACGTGCATCAGCGATGGGACGAAGCAGCAATTCTTCATCGGAGAAGTGGAGGGACAAATCGGCTCCACCACCTCCTCTCCATGCTCGAGTTGTGCACTCCTTTAACCGGAGAGTATATTGAACCCAACTCCACTTCGAGCTTGATGGACAGATAATATTGGACCCAACCCCACCAACGTCGAAGTCCCAATGTTGCACAATGTTGTCTGTAGCCTAGCCGTCGAAAATGACCTATCAACTTAGTTCTTTTTTTAGACTTGGTGAAGAGATTGTTTATAACCTAGCAGTTCTGAGTGTAGTGATCTCTTGAATGTAACTACGGGTACAATTTAGCTTGATTTGATGCATTTGATTCCAACAAGTCTCCCATGCATCTGTGAACTAACAAAAGTGAACTCTAAAACATATATGATGTGCAACATCGTGCAAGCAGCAATGGGACAGATCATACTGATGAAAGAATGCCAAAGGTTGGCATGACCTTCTTTTTTCGAAAGAGGAGGCTTATTCCTTTCATAAAATAAATTGGTTGAATCAATTGGCTTTAGTGTCTAACCAGGCAGTCATGTTTCTGAATAGCAGATGCCTACTTAAATTGGGTTGCATAGTATTTTCTCATGTTTTTGCTTGCAATTTTATTTGAACTTGAAAAATACATGACTATTGTAGTGTCTGAAACCGAGCTCAAATAATCTTGAGTGAGTGCAAGCTTTAGGTGGTCTTTGGTTTCCAGTCATCTTAGATGTTCTTATTTATCATGTTGTTGTCGGACACATAGAATAGAAAGTTCAGTTGTTGTGACAGATATTACTTGCAGTACAATGCAAACACATGTATATGTAAACTGCATGACTAAAAAAGACAAGAAACATAACTTGTTTATCTTAATTAAAAGGCGATGTCATCTCTAGGTTTTCTAGCTGAATTACTTTCAAATTCCCTCAAAACAAGTGCTACCGGTGGAGAAACAATTGTCCTGGAAATTCTTTCTCTCCTACAAAGGTAGCTTAGTGGACTGGAGCCATATCAAAGTTAGTAGAAACATCAACATGTTTGAGCCATGCTTTTGTTTTGCACCATCATCTTTCACATGTACATTTGAGCCGACTGAATTATATATCACTTTATCTTTGGCTTATGTTGTTCTAAATCAGCAAATAACCATTTGTTCATTCATTTTATCTTTCCTTATTCCACTCAATTCAGATTCATTTACTTTTGCACTCACCAATGGTTTGATGGATCTAAAAATTTAGTGATATTAATTGTAATGAGGAATATCATATATCCATAAGCTTCAAATGTTTTTTCAACAGAGCATGATCATTATGTTTATATATACGACCATTAAGATTTTTTAAATGCCCGTGGCAACGCACGGGCATTCTACTAGTCAGCATTAAGGTTTTAGATTCAGCCCGGGGTGCAGCCAGACGATAGTGTAGGCGTGCAGAGGTCCACTAATCAAGGACTGGTTTGTTTCATTCCATACTAAATCACCACATGTGTCGCCGCTGTTCGGTGCTCTCGCCACTTGCGCTGCCACTACTTTATTGTTGAGGGCAAGGGTGATGAGGTTGTGACCCTAGTGCTTGGCAACTCTTTTTGTCATTGAATCCTTTTGATCGTAGTTTTCACTTTCGTATGTCCAAATATCTTCTGGATTTAGCCACCGATTTCAGGGTACACAACATATTAGTTCCGTGGGACAAACTCATCAGTACTGACACCCTACCATATTGTCTGTTTGTCGACAAAACAAACATGGCACAAATTGAAAGACTAATGACTATTCTTTACTGGTACTAGCAAACTTCTAGAAAGATCTAGTTCAGTTTTTTATTTTTCTGTTTTCTGTTTTCTTTATATTTTCCTTCTTTATTTTACTTTCCAAACATGTTTCCAAATTTTAAAAATGTTGACAATTTCAGGTAATTATATTTAAAAAATATGAATTTCAAAATGTGCCTTTGATTTTCGAAAAAATATTTGCATTTCTGAAACCTGTTCAATAATTTCCTAGGAGAATGATTTACTTATGAAAAATCACCTTATTTTTTCTAGAATTTTTAAAAAAGAGATCGGGCGCCACAGGGTCTTAGAGTGGGAGTTAGCTCGTCATTCAGAGTGGATCGTGTTTGTGCGACCGTCCTGTGCCCGTCCTCCTAGCCCTGACTACTGTTTCGTCTCTCGGCTACTCCAATGCGTTGGCCTACTAGTCCTCCTTCACCACCTATGCCATGCACGACCGACGTCGGGCGCCCGCGTCGATGCACTGTACCATCATCTCCGCTACCTTCTCACTCATGATCGTCGGTCCTTGATGTCTCTGCTCTTGTAGTAGAACGTGTTCTAGGTCACGGCAGTATCTCCCGCCATATTTCCCCACTTTCTAGTTCCCGCCATATTTTCCTGCTATCTAGTTCCCGCCATATTTTGCTGCTTCCGAGTTCCCACCTTCTTTGTGTTCTCAACCTATAAAACACCCCCGACTCTACCGTGGGTAAGCATTCTAGTGTAGTCTCATAGTCTCTCCAAGATGCCAGGATATCCTTTTGATCGTAGTTTTCACCCTGGTATGTCCAAATATCTTCTGAATTTAGCCACCAATTTTAGGGTAGACAACATATTAGTTCCGTGGGATGAACTCATCAGTACTGACACCCTACCGAATGAGCTCGCTCACGCATTAAGTAGGTGCGGGTGGCCATCCAGGACCTTTGAGGAGATATGAAAAGAACTTCTCAGGTTGCATGAAAGATGGATGAAGAAACAGAGTAGGGGTGAATCATATCTAAGGTTAGCATTAGAAAATACATTTTTATGGACTCTCGACAGCGAGGATGAAGATGATATCTTCATGCCGAGTACATTACCCAAGAGTTTTTCATCGTTGAAAGGAAAGAGGTCAGCATTGTCGAAGGGCAAGAATTCTTCATCGTTGAAGGGCCGCGTGCTGCCCGCGCGACGTGGCCTGGCCACCCATGGTCTAGTTGTCGGCCTTCGATTTGACGACGAGGTGCAGTCGGCCTCCCGAGGTCCGACTATGTATTATTATTATTATTATTATTAAAAAATCAGCATAATATTTATGCAAATTAATAAAAAATCTATTATTTTAAAAAAATCTGCAAAAAGTGGGTAGTTTGGGGAGCGAGTATACAACGCTTCAGGCGTTCGCGAACACACTAGTGCTCACAAGATCTCTATACGTGCCGCGGCCAGTTAGCTTTGAATCAGTCGCTAGCTTTTTGACTAGCTATTCCAATTCTGCACTCACGGCTAAGCTATGACTGCACTCACGGAGTAAAGTTTGTTATACATATGAAACAGTTTTTATACACAGTTAACATTTTCAGATACATGATTAACATGTTTCATACACATTGTACATTTTTTGTATACACATAAAATTCCTCTCATACACCTTGTACATTTTCCTATATTATGCAAGTACATTTTTTACAAATTTTTAAAAACACAGGAACATTTTTCATGGTAATGAACATATTCTTGAACACTATCAACAATTTCTAAAATTATGCTAAGATATTTTTATAGCATGTTAACAATTTTCAACTTTGTGCTTTTAATTTCTATTAAGTAAATTTAATATTTGAAATATATGTACTTCAAGTATTTTCTAAAATATAAAAATACAAAATGCGGAACGACAAAAGTGACCGAGTCGCGATTCACCACACACATTGGAGGGCGAGCTGCGGGCGACCGAGGTGCAGACTCTTTTTGGGCCAAGCTGCCTGTGAGCACTTTTGAAGCGAGCGCTTCTTTCAACTCGTGTAAAGCGAGATATAGCGCTGCCTGTGAGCACACAGCTTTTCTTCTATTTAATTTTTTACTTTTTTTATTTACGTGGCTTATTTTTTTCCTGAATTTATAAAAAGTTTGAGAATTTATAAAATATTCACTTGTTTTTATAATTTAATTCATATATTTTTTGCTAATTGATAAAAACTGTTCATGAGGTAAAAAATGAAGAATTAAAATTTCTTTTTTGTATAATTTCGAGAATTATCCAGAATAAAAAATGTAAATTAAATTTTATTTGTTAATTTTATAAATATTCACGAATTCAAGAAAACTATTCACATCTAAAAATGTTGGCGAAGTGTAAAATGCACACAATGTTAAAAAACAGAAAAAATATGAACGACAAAAGAAAAAGGTATGGACGGAAAGGAAAAATAAAAATAAAATATAAACCTGAAGTTAATAAAACCAGCATACTTAATAGGAGGGGGTTGGCGGCGCGTTGGCGACGGGGCACGCCGGCGAGGGCTCAGGGGGCGACGGGAGGAGCTGCTTCCCCCGGTGGTCGCGTGGGGGGGCCGTTCTGGGCGCGCCTATGGTGGCCGTGGTCGATCTGTTTCAGATCTGACCGCCGGTGCCTCGGGCAGTGCGGGGATCTCGGGGCGGCGGCCTCGATCGGTGGAGCGCGGTGCGGCCTGCCTGGCGGGCGGCACCCGCGGGTGCAGATGGGGGCCTTCCACGGCTGCGTGGGCGGCGTGGACGCGGCGGCGCTACGACGGCTCCTCGATGGCCGCCCGGAGTTCCATGGGACGCGTCGTCTCCGATTCGATCTACTCTGGTTCGTGCTGGCTACGGTAGCGACTATGGTCAACGCCAATACTGCCTGGACGGATCTGGCGGGTGGGCATGGATCCGCGGGAAACTCCAGGCCGGCGTGGCGGCCGCACCAAAGTCGACGCCCTCGGCGCCGATTACCTTCCTGGAGGCTTCGGTGTGGATCATACGCCCCCACCTCTGCCATGAGCGCAGGCGAAAGCCTCTGTTCCTCTGTTTGGGCGACGATGGCACTTTGGTGTCGTGTTCCTTCCTAAAGGCGTCGGCCGAGGGCTGCTCAGGGTGGTGGAGTTGCTGGTAGTTCAGAGTCGACGCGAGATGGCATGTAGGTGCAGCGGTGTGGCATCAACAGTATCATCGACGGTGGGTCTCGGCGGCATGGCGCAGTGGAGTCTCGGCGTCCGATGCGCGGAGATGGACTCGCGCAGGAGGAGGAAGCTGTTTGGCGTCGTGGTGGCGTCGACGGTAGCTAGACCGTGCAAGGTAGATGCAACAGTACAACTCTGAAGATGGATTGGTGGCAGGTGGCTGCGGCGGCCTCATACCCGGCAGGCGTCCTGGTTGAGGAGTGCGTCGGACTGGTAGGTGCCCCATACCCGGCAGGCGTCCTGGTTGGGACCTCAGGTCTTAGATGTTTAGGTTTGGCTGCGATGTCTGTTTGGTATTAGGCCCAGACTATCAGCGCCCATTCATCAATTGGATAGGTGTAGCGACAGTTGTTGCTTAGACGGTGGCTTTAGTCTTACTGTTGTATGACTTTGTAAGGTCTTATGAGAATAATTAATAAAGTGGCCGTATGCATCGTCCAGATGCAGAGGCCGGGGGTCATCCTCCTTTTCTAAAAAAAAAAGATTCTTCCTTCCCATAGCGCCACATTTCGTTAGCTTGCTGATGAGCTGGCAACATATCACTGGATACAGCAAAGTCTCTCTGTTGGTGAGCATTCGAGTCTTATAGTTTGATGGCACATATGTACGTCACTTGAAAACAATGTTTAGTTGGTTACATGTATTTATGGTGCCCACCTTTTGTTTGAGATATTTATGTCTTCCTTTCTTGTGATGGAGCGAAGGATCCTTTACGTTTTCGAGAATTTATTGTTCCTTCAGAAAAATTGCACAAGATCAAGATTGTTGTTCGACACCAAGGACTGGTCATTTTGATTAGTCAGCTCCGAAGCGCTACATGTTTTGCACCTGGAGCGCGTGTTCTTCCGGCCATGTTATCCCAACATAGGTACGTAGCAGACTAGTCTCCGTATCACAGTATCTTAAACCTCCAGTGGCATTAAAAGGGTCCTTTTTAATTCTAAATTCCGCCGTATTTGAGTGTTGAGCGAAATGAAAGGGATCCGATCTTTTGCACTGAAACACGGTATGTAGAATTACATAGTCGTTATCACTTAACATGGTGAGATGGACTTAACAACGGCATCAGATTTTGCATACGACTTAGTATAATCCAAAAGACAACATTCTTCCAACATATGTATACACTTCTCTTTTATAGTTCCGTGCTATTATGCCATCTCATTTTATTTAAAAAAAAAAGAAGGATTACTCCGGTCTTTTCATCAAAATGATGCATACAACCATATTATTAATCAAAGTAGACACCAAGTACATAGTTCGATACAAGTTCGTAAATCGAGCTGAATTGCTGATATGAAATAAAAAAATCGCCACAACCGGCAAAAATAGGACATTATGCCATCTCATGCTTCAAGAGTTATACTCCGTCCGTCCCAAAATAAGTGACTCAAAAATAACTCAACTTTGTATTAACTTTAGTACAAAGTTGAGTCACTTATTTTGGGATGGAGGGAGTATATGATAAGAAAGGGTCGTATATCAATCCACATTACAGGAAGAAATACAACTGCAGTCCGCATGCTGCTAGCTAGTACGTACATATATGATATCGAGAGTTATGTACTCCCTCCGTTCTGATTTACTTGTCGTGGTTTTAGTTCAAATTTGAACTAAAACTACGACGAGTAAATCGGAACGCGTGGTTTTAGTTCAAATTTGAACTAAAACTACGACGAGTAAATCGGAATGGAGGGAGTATGTGCATACGGACATGCTGTACCAAGGTAGCGTACACATCTTCTATTTCTCCTAGACATACATATGAATGGCACCTGAAATACTTATGTGGAAATAAGAATACATGGTGTATATCGTATAGTATATGTTGGTGCCTCTTAGCATGTTCCCAACTACACTTGGGCCACTGTACCTTGTAGCCAGACGCACCTGAAGCAAGTAATAGAAAATATATTTAGGCTCTCCAAGTTTGCTGAAACATGGTGTGCATGCATGCGAGAGACAGCAGAGAGCGAGGGACTCGTTTCAGCTAGTGGCCGAGCAGCAGCGACTTGGGTGCCGATGAGGAGGAGGAGGAGGGAAGCCAATAGAAGGCCAAGAAAGAACTGGATTTTGGACGCCATATCCTTCTTCCTTCATGAACAGAACACAATGTCCTTTACAACATGGAGTTGGGAACCGGCCACTGGGATTGTATCATGTGATAATAGTGGTGGCTACCCTATGTCAATTTATATATGGTGTGCCGTAAGGTCGAGTAATCGTGAGCTGTGATTTTTTTTACCACTGCGCACCTTCAAATTATCTAAGGAATCGCTGGATATTTTCCCTTGAGGAGTGGAAACTACCGGTGGGCATTCCATGTCGATGTTACCAGTTAAATGGGAAATCCTGGTAGTGACTTGTAGTGTTTGTTTTTCTGATGTGACTAGTCTCCACTGGAATTATCTAAGTAGATGCGGGATATTTTCTCCTCGTTTATGGTGGAGATTCTATTGGCGAGCATTCCTTGTCAACGTTGCTGTCACTGAGTTTTGTTTTTGGGTGAATGTTGCCAGTGCTTGGTGAACATTGCCAGTGAATAGGGAAACCTTGGTGGTGACTTCGAGTGTTTATCGTATAGTTTGCGATGACTAACTAAAAGCTATATGTTGTGTGCATACTAGTGGATGCATACATTTAACTTTTTTTAGCTTAGTCACAACTGGATATTGCTTGCTTGCGTGGACCAAGAAGAAGAATCTGCATAGTTTCTTGCTTTTGGTAGATGTGTTGGCATGCAAATTAACTCATACGTGTTTGCTTTAAGTTGTTTTGTTTGTTTTGCTGAGACGAAGAGCAAGACATTGAGCTGTGAAAGGCAAGAGAAGATTCTAAGCTTAGCTATCCAGGCTTGAGGGAAGAGAAACCAAGAGCAAGAAACTATGCTAGCTGGATGTCCAGAACAAGCAAGGGACATGTGACTGGATGGATCTGCCCATGTCAAAAGTCAATAGACTGAATATTGTGTTAGGCGGCAATCCTGGGCTCTATATATATAGTGGCCAACTATAAGGATGAGGATTTGTGGCACATAGGTGCTCCACCCACCGAAATCCCTGCCTCACGTTACCCTAGCCAGATCGGGTCATTAAATGCTGAAATCATTTTACATTTCACATATACGTTGGGGATACATCTCCTGAATACAACAGGTGGTGGGCCCTTCTTTAAATGATTGTTGTACCCTCGAACACCTAAGAAGAGGAACAATAACTGCTAATCAATGAAGCACGTCATATATTTCGTTCCTCTTCTCTTCCTTCTTCACTCTTCACTCTTCCCTCCGGCCTGTAGCCAAATCAATCATCTGCCTCGAGCGCTTTTCTACAAGGGAAATCCTGATGCTCATCATTTTGCTTTATCATGTCCGTCATTGTCCACCCCTGCACCAGGTATATCAGTTCTTTTTTTGAACGTAGACGCTAGGAGCGTCCGGGTTTAAATTAATAAAGCCTCTCAGGCAGCATCCAAACCAAAGTTTAATAAGTTTTACAGACCCAAAATAGAAGTTCTAGCGCACATAAGTGTTGGCAACATAAAGCCCCAGGTAGACATGCAAAACAAAACCTAGGCATTGGGGCCAAAAACCACCAGATGGGCAGATCACTGAAGAAAGTTGATAACAGATGGAGCGGGCTTCAGGAGTGCCGCGCCTTGACCATCACTGCCTTGATCTGCGCCATCGTTGCGGTCATGCGAAGCTCGTCACACGTTTTCCCCAACGGCATCCAAACCTGTAAGAACAAATGACATTTAAAAATGATATCAGCCGGCTGAGTTGGGAACTTGTGTTCTATCGTGATCTTGTTCCTGACCGTCCAGAGAGACCAAAGCAGCGCCCCAACGCATCTCCACAGGATTCGCGCGTTGGCCCCCTTTTGGGCCTTTAGTATAGAGAGGAGATCATTGCTTGAATGTGGGTTCCAGTTTTGCGTAAATGTCTCGCGCACATCGCTCCATGCAAATCTGGCCAAAGCACATCCGAAGAAGACGTGGTTTGCGTTTTCCCTTAACCCGCAAATGGTACAAGTTCCATCGGCCGGCCCGTTGCGTTTTGCCACATTATCCGAGGTCGGCCGGCGGTTTCGGAATAATTGCCACATGAAAATCTTGATTTTCAGCGGTAAGCCGGCCTTCCACAGCCCCCGGCCATGTCCAGCATGTGGCCCTCGGTCATCTTGGCGTATAGGGATTTAACCAAATTTTTTTTTGTAGGCAGTGAGCTTCCACGCGATGGTGTCGGCCTCGTTGGTAAGCCGTCGGTCCGCCCAGGCTGCTACTAAGGAATCCCAGCGCGCAGCCTCGACCGGCCCTAGGGTCCTAATAAAGGCGATCGCAGGCGGCTGTACTCTAAGGGCGTCGGAAACCATAATGTTGGTGTCCGTGGCAAGTTGATACAGGCCCGGGTGTGACTGCCAAAGTGGTTCGATACCCCACCAATGGTCGAGCCAGAAACGCGTGCACTCGCCATTATTGACACAAAACTGGGCACCTAGCGTAAAGGCAGGTCTAACAGCTTGGATCCCCTTCCATAAGGCCGATCCATTGATTTGGGCCTTGAAAACGTTGCCGCCCGGAAAATATTTGGCCCGGAGGATGTTAGCCCAGAGTCCCGACTCTTTTTGGGCTAGACGCCACCACCATTTAGCTAACAAAGCAACATTCATGAGTTTTGAATTTGTGACTCCTAACCCTCCGGCTGTTTTGGGCCGACAGACAGCCGCCCATTTAACCAAATGATATTTGCGTTTGGTTCCAGATCCTTCCCAAAAGAAGCGGGACCGGGGTGTGTCTAATTTGGCATGGATGCCATCTGCCAAAAGATACATCCCCATTGTAAAGATTGGTAGGGACGATAGACTCGTGTTAGTCAAGATGAGCCTTGCTACCGAGGACATGAATCTTCCCCGCCACGGGCTAACCCTGTTGGCCACTTTCCCATAAAGCGGTTCCCACTCCGCAATGGTTAAACTTTTGGACGAGATAGGCAATCCTAGATATTTGATCGGAAGGCGCCCACGTTTACAGTTGAGCAAGTTAGCAATCCTAGAGCTCTCAGTATCATCCATCCCTATGGTGATCACTTCGCTTTTCAGAAAGTTGATCTTAAGCCCCGAAAGAATCTCGAAAGCGAGAAGGAGGAGCTTAACCGAAGCAATGCTGTGATCGTTGGGCTCGAACAACAGTATTGTATCGTCCGCGTATTGTAGGTGGGTCACGCCGCCAGGTATGAGGTGGGTGACCAGACCTTTAATGTGGCCCGCTGCCCACACACGATTGATCATTGCCGCCAAGGCGTCCGCAACGAAGTTAAAAATCAGCGGTGAGCAAGGGTCTCCGTGCCTAAGTCCATGTTTGTTGCGAAAGAAATTGCCCATCGTACCATTAATGGTGACAGCCGTGTGCCCACTGCACACTAGATGCATTATACGATGAACGAAACCTGCCTCAAAACCCTTTTTGAGGAGGACCTCCCGCACAAACTCCCAGTTTACGCGGTCATAGGCTTTCTCAATCTAGTTTGAGAAGCACGCCCTGCGCTTTGGTACGTTTAAGTTCGTGAACGATTTCAAGCAGCGCAATTGGGCCATCCAGGATGTTTCTATGTTTTAGGAGACCAGTTTGGCTAGGGCTGATGATACGCTGAGCAATAGGTGCCAAGCGCGAGGCGAAAGCTTTCGCACAGATCTTAAAGGGGACATTAATCAAAGTGATGGGACGAAAAAGTTTGATGTTATCTGCCCCTTTGACCTTTGGGATAAGGCTAATAGCCCCGTAGTTTAGGCGTGAAAGGTCAACCGTGCCTAAGGCGAAGCCATTCAGGATCCCGTAGAACAGGTGCCTGAGGCAAGGCCAAAATCGTTTGAAGAATTCAACAGGCCACCCGTCAGGACCGGGCGACGTGTCATTCTTCATATCATTCACCGCCTTGTCTTTTGATTTCTTAGATTATGTATCAGATCTAGATCTCAACTTATAACTGTATTCAGATGAGATCCTCTCTGATCCAAATTATAAACATCTACGCAACATCAAGCATTGTGAATTCTTTGGAGGAAGCGTCTCACTCATTTTCTTCTAAAGAGAGCACCAATGTTGATTCAGATTTAGAATTGGTGAACTGTTCAATGGAACCAGGTAGGCGTCCCAACCTGATAGAAGTTGAAAGAGAGAAGAACAGTTGGGTTAGAAGGTAATTCTAAATCCCTTTATTAAATTTTCTGTTCCATTTTCCGAATGCATAATTAACCAAGTAATTTGTCAAGACAAAGGCAGGGTGCAATGCTTGACGAGAGGCAGCCAGTGCAGAGAGAATCACGGCCCTCAGAGTGCATTCTGTGGTTTTTGTAGAAAGGAAAACTGAAGCAGTCGTAGCACCTATAATTGAACTAAGAAACGCTTGAAATGGTCGAAAGAAGAAACAACAGATACAACTTTTGATAGTGAGAAAAAAAATTCCTCCGTACTACGTCATTATTTGTTCTATTTTCCCTGGTAAGTGCTTCAGATGCAGTTGCTTTCGTTGACAAAAAGAAGGATTTCCAAAATAGATCATAGATAATTCTAGCAATTGCCAATAAATCGAAGCTTTTTACCAACTTGATGGTAAGAAATCCCAGGACCTAGAAATTCATTTCTCCGAATATTTGCCATCTTGGAATATTTTGAAACCGACGTGCGTGACGTAGGTGTTGGACCTCCAGGCATGTTTTCTGCATATTCAGCCAACTCCTTGTACGCAGAATCTATTTGTCGCTCTGCAGAAGCGCTCAGCGTGGTCCGGGATGTGGAAGAAGACATCTCGCGCCTAAAGCTGTACATATGAAAAACACCAGTATACAGAATGAGATTCATATAATTGAAAGAGGTAGCAAATTAAGAGAAAATATGAACTTACCTCAGTTGGGCAGCAGTTTAAGTGTGCGGCGAGCTAGAGGAAGACATTCTCCATGACTCGGAATGTAAGAAGATGCCAGGGGGATGTAGTGTGGAGAGAGGAGGTGCTGATATAAAGGGATGCAATTATGAATGGCTGTAAGCACGGTGGAACCAGAGCCTGCAGTGCAACGTAGGAACTTGTACGGTGGAAACCTGGTTACAGTCATCAAATCGATGCACTAAATGGGACACACCAGCTGGGTTCCCTTTTTGCACACATAGTAATTTGTTTGTTGCTTTACACGATGGCATATTTTAATTCTTTACAAAAGGGAAGATCAATGAACCAAAATCATAATTCTTTACAAAAGGTAAGATCAATCAATCAAAATCATGACGTAACAAACCAGACAGTGTTTTAAGATCACAAGTTGCCAATTTTACTATTTAAAATCATGAAAACCTGAGTATTTTAGACCAAAGAGTAAAAATAGTAAGCGACTTCCAGAGAACAATTATCTACCCAATTCATGCATATACCTTGATACAGTGAATCCAAAAAAATGTAGAGATTCATAACTAAATTATCTAGCGTTCCACATAATTTAAAGTGTCGATACAGAAGAGAGTAGGTACTAAATGCAATGAAAATTAGATTACTAGTAATTTTGATTCGGTAAATCAGATAAACTAAAGATTACGTTGCCAACTTACTAACTATGGCAACAGTCACGCATACAGTAGGGCAAACAAACACGTAATCTTCCTCGGGGATTAATTAACTAATAAGCTTCAGCAAGCCGCCACCTGCTCGTCAGAAGTTGTTGAGGGAGAGATGCAGAACCCATGTTAGGTAAGGCTAGCTTCAGCATGTTGAAATCTGAGATGGGCCTAGAGCCCATATGACAATTTGTTGGAAAAGGTTAATGAATCAGAAGTTTGGCATTCACGTCTTTGTCATATTAGTTTCGGTGTTATGACGCGGCTAGCTAAGTTGGATTTAATCCCGAGTTCCACTTTAGCCAAAGGTTCTAAGTGCCTTTCATGTGTGCAAGCTAAGCAACCTCGCAAGCCTCACAAGGCCGCGGAGGAGAGACACTTGGCACCATTAGAACTCATACATTCTGATCTTTGTGAGATGAATGGTGTGTTGACTAAAGGTGGAAAGAAATACTTCATGACATTGATAGATGATTCCACTAGATATTGCTATGTTTACCTATTAAATACTAAAGATGAGGCTCTACACTACTTTAAAATCTATAAGGCAGAAGTTGAGAAACAACTTGAAAAACAAATTAAACGAGTCCGGTCAGATCGTGGTGGAGAGTACTTCTCGAGTGAGTTTGACTCCTTTTGTGCGGAACACGGCATTATTCATGAGAGGACGCCTCCCTATTCACCCCAGTCAAACGGGGTTGCCGAGCGGAAAAACCGTACTCTAACTGATTTGGTTAACGCCATGTTAGATACGTCGGGTTTATCCAAGGCATGGTGGGGGGAGGCTATATTGACGGCATGTCATGTCCTGAATAAAGTTCCGACAAAGGACAATGAGATCACTCCCTATGAGAAATGGGCGAAGAGAAGGACAACACTCTCGTACTTGCGTACTTGGGGCTGTTTGGCGAAAGTCAATGTGCCGATCCCCAAAAAGCGCAAGCTTGGACCGAAGACCGTGGACTGCGTTAATTTGGGCTATGCTAAGAATAGCGTTGGTTATAGATTTCTAGTAGTGAAATCTGAGGTACCTGACCAAAAGGTTGGTACAATTATGGAGTCTAAGGATGCTACATTCTTCGAGGATATATTTCCTATGAGAGATAGGCAAAGCACTTCTAGACAGGAATCTGAGGAGACTCCTGAGCCTGCCATTCCTATGGAATACTATGAACGAACACATGATGAAAATCCTGAGGAGGATGACGAGGAAACCCTTGGTAGGGGAAAGAGACAAAGGACTGCAAAGACCTTTGATGATGATTTCTTCGTGTACCTCGTGGATGATGCTCCCACTTCTATTTCAGAAGCGTATGCCTCTCCAGAATCTGACTACTGGAAGGAAGCGGTCCGTAGCGAGATGGATTCCATCATGGCTAACGGGACATGGGAGATTACTGAGTGTCCCTATGGTTGCAAACCATTGGGATGTAAGTGGGTGTTCAAAAAGAAGCTTAGGCCCGATGGTACGATTGAAAAGTACAAGGCTAGGCTTGTGGCCAAGGGCTATGACCAAAAGGAAGAGGAAGATTTCTTTGATACTTATTCACCTGTGGCCAGACTGACCACCATTTGAGTATTACTCTCGTTGGCGGCCTCGCATGGTCTTCTCGTCCACCAGATGGATGTTAAGACAGCTTTCCTGAATGGGGAGCTAAACGAGGAAATCTACATGCAACAGCCAGATGGCTTTGTGATAGATGGTCAGGAAGGAAAAGTGTGTAGGTTGATAAAATCTTTATATGGCCTGAAACAAGCACCTAAGCAATGGCATGATAAGTTTAATACAACACTGACATCTGTTGGCTTCGTTGTTAATGAAACTGACAAATGTGTATACTATCGCCATGGTGGGGGCGAAGGAGTTATACTGTGCTTGTATGTTGATGACATACTGATATTCGGAACCAACCTCAAAGTAATTGAGGAGGTCAAGTCGTTTCTATCTCAGAACTTTGAGATGAAAGACCTTGGTCTGGCTGATGTTATCTTGAACATCAAGCTACTGAGAGATAATGAGGGTGGGATTACACTTTTGCAATCCCATTATGTTGAGTAGGTGTTGAGTCGTTTTGGATACTCGGACTGCACACCATCTCAAACACCATATGATCCTAGCGTGTTGATTCGAAAATCCAAAGGCACGGCTATAGATCAATTGAGATACTCTCAAATCATTGGTTCACTGATGTACCTAGCTAGCGCTACGAGGCCTGACATCGCTTTGGCTGTGAGCAAACTGAGTCGGTTTGTATCAAAACCGGGTGATGTACATTGGCATGTTGTTGAAAGAGTTATGCGTTATCTGAAGGGTACTATGAACTATGGACTTCACTATACCGGATACCCGTCGGTACTTGAAGGGTATAGTGATGCGAATTGGATCTCTGATGCTGATGAGATGAAGGCCACAACTGGGTATATGTTTACTCTTGGAGGTGGCGCTGTTTCCTGAAAGTCTTGCAAGCAAACGATCTTAACGAGATCGACAATGGAAGCAGAATTAATAGCATTAGACACATCTGGTGTCGAAGCGGGATGGCTTCGAGATCTCTTGATGGACTTGCCATTGGTTGATAAACCGGTTCCGGCTATCCTTATGAACTATGACAATCAGACCGTCATCACCAAGGTGAAGAGTTCAAAGGACAACATGAAGTCCAACAAACACATAAGAATGAGATTAAAAGCTGTCAGAAAATTGAGAAACTCCGGGGTGATAGCGTTGGAATATGTCCATACGGCTAAGAATCTGGCAGATCCCTTTACAAAAGGGCTATCACCTGTTGTGATAGATAATGCATCGAGGGAGATGGGCATGAGACCCACATGAGTTGCCATGGTGGTAACCCAACCTATGTGATCGGAGATCCCGTGAAGTAGGACCTGGGAAAACAAGCCAGTGGTGAACTGAGGAGAGTAACTATACTAACCCACTCCGCTGGAGATGCAATACTCTCAATACTGTATGGGAGGATGACTACTGTCTTAATGTGTTCCAAGGCTTATATGTATAAGCAAGATGCTATCCTACAGAGCGATCTTTGGAGGAACACACCTATATGAGCCCGACTGCTGGTCACAGTCTATGAGATTGGGGTGATCTCTAGTAAGCTCATGAACAGGCCAGGAGTGTGACTTATATGCTCCACCCGAGGGGTCAGCCTTCGGCAGCCTAGTATTAGTAAGACATGTGGTGAAACTTCTTTACGCCAAACTGACAATTCAAGGCATAATCCATTGTTCAGTTGTGAAGGAGTGTAGCTACTTGCTCTAGGTGAAGCTCAACCTTAACAGGTCTTCGCTGAAACACTGGTATATCGAAACAGTAATTGGAACAGAGGACACAATGGGCCCTCGAGATCTGGTGGGGGATTGTTGAAATCTGAGATGGGCCTAGAGCCCATATGAAAATTTCAGATTTGATCTCTAAGGGCCCATGTAGGTGGCATGACAAAGTGGTGGGAAGTTTAGTCCCACCATGCTAGTGGAAGGAGAGTTGGAGTGGTTTATAAGGGATTCTCTCCCTCATGCTATTGGAGCTTGAGAAGAGATGAGGCCCTCGCGCACTCCTCCTCCTCCGCTCGCCTCGCCACGCCACGCCTCGTCACGACCGGGGTTGCGGGATTGAGCCGAGCCGAGCTCACTCCTATGCGTTTCTTTTTGCCGGACAGGAACGGAGAGTCTTTGACAGGTAGGGCCACGATCTGAGACGTCGGATCTGTTGGGGAACGTAGTATTTTAAAATTTTCCTACGATCACGCAAGATCTATCTACCAGATGCATAGCAACGAGAGGGGAGAGTGTGTCTACGTACCCTCGTAGACCGGGAGCGGAAGCGTCAAGTGACGCGGTTGATGTTGTCGAACTTCTTCACGATCCAACCGATCAAGCACCGAACGTACGGCACCTCCGCGTTCAGCACACGTTCAGCTTGATGACGTCCCACGAGCTCTTGATCCAGTTGAGCTTCACGGGAGAGTTTCGTCAGCACGACGGCGTGGTGACGGGTATGATGTGATCACCGGCGTAGGGCTTCTCCTAAGCTCCGCGATGGTACGACCGAGGTGTGATTCTGTGGAGGGGGGCACCGCACACGGCTAAAACAATTCAACTTGTGTGTCTTTGGGTGCCCCCCTGCCCCCGTATATAAAGCAGCAAGGGAGGAGGGGCCGGCCACCTCCTATGGTGCGGCTAAGGAGGGGACTCCTACTAGGAATAGGATTGCAATCCTATTCCTAGTAGGATTCACCGGAAGGAAGAAGGGGGAAAGGATTAGGAGAGGTGCCCCCCCCCCCCCAATTCTAGTCCAACTAGGATTCCTAGGTGGGGGCGCCGGCCGGCCCTATGGGCTGCCTCTCTCTCACCCTTTAGGCCCACTATGGACCATTCCCTCTCGTAGGGGGTTCCGGTAACCCCCTCCGGCATTCCCGATAAATCCGAAACTTTTCCGGTATACTTCCGGTGTCCGAATATAGCCGTCCAATATATCAATCTTTATGTCTCGGACATTCCGAGACTCCTCGTCATGTCCGTGATCTCATCCGGGACTCCGAACTACCTTCGGTACATCAATACTCAAAAACTCATAATACCGATCGTCATCAAACGTTAAGCGTGCGGACCCTACGGGTTCGAGAACTATGTAGACATGACCGAGACTCATCTCTGGTCAATAACCAATAGCGGAACCTGGATGTTCATATTGACTCCTACATATTCTACGAAGATCTTTTATCGGTCAGAACCGCATAACAACATACGTTGTTCCTTTTGTCAAACGGTATGTTACTTGCCCGAGATTCGATCGTCGGTATCTTTATACCTAGTTCAATCTCGTTGCCGGCAAGTCTCTTTACTCGTTCCGTAACACATCATCTCGTGACTAACTCATTAGTCTTCTGCTTGCAAGGCTTATTATGATGTGTGTTACCGAGAGGGCCCAGAGATACCTCTCCGACACTTGGAGTGACAAATCCTAATCTTGATCTATGCCAACACCACAAATACTTTCGGAGACACCTGTAGAGCATCTTTATGATCACCCAGTTACGTTGTGACGTTTGATAGCACACAAGGTGTTCCTACGGTATTCGGGAATTGCATAATCTCATAGTCATAGGAACATGTATAAGTCATGAAGAAAGCAATAGCAGTTAAACTAAACGATCATAGTGCTATGCTAACTGATGGGTCTTGTCCATCACATCATTCTCCTAATGATGTGATCCCGTTGATCAAATGACAACTCATGTCTATGGCTAGGAAACATAACCATCTTTGATCAATGAGCTAGTCTAGTAGAGGCATACTAGGGACATACTGTTTTGTCTATGTATCCACACATGTACTAAGTTTCCGGTTAATACAATTCTAGCATGAATAAAAGACATTTATCATGATATAAGGAAATACAAATAACATCTTTATTATTGCCTCTAGGGCATATTTCCTTCAGTCTCCCACTTGAACTAGAGTCAATAATCTAGATTACAATGTGATGATCCTCACACCCATGGAGTCTTGGTGCTGATCATGTTTTGCCCGTGGAAGAGGCTTAGTCAACGGGTCTGCAACATTCAGATCCGTATGTATTTTGCAAATCTCTATGTCTCCCTCCTTGACTAGATCGCGGATGGAATTTAAGCGTCTTTTGATGTGCTTTGTTCTCTTGTGAAACCTGGATTCCTTCGCCAAGGCTATGGCTCCAGTGTTGTCACAAAAGATTTTCATTGGACCCGATGCACTAGGTACTACACCTAGATCGGATATGAACTCCTTCATCCAGACTCCTTCATTTGCTGCTTCTGAAGCAGCTATGTATTCCGCTTCACACGTAGATCCCGCCACGACGCTCTGCTTGGAACTGCACCAGCTGACAGCTCCACCGTTCAATAAAAATACATATCCGGTTTGTGACTTAGAGTCATCCGGATCAGTGTCAAAGCTAGAATCGACGTAACCGTTTACGACGAGCTCTTTGTCACCTCCATATACGAGAAACATATCCTTTGTTCTTTTCAAATACTTTAGGATGTTTTTGACCGCTGTCCAGTGATCCACTCCTGGATTACTTTGGTACCTCCCTGCTAGACTTATAGCAAGGCACACATCAGGTCTGGTACACAGCATTGCATACATAATAGATCCTATGGCTGAGGCATAGGGAATGACTTTCATTTTCTCTCTATCTTCTGCAGTGGTCGGGCATTGAGTCTTACTCAACTTTATACCTTGTAAAACAGGCAAGAACCCTTTCTTTGACTGATCCATTTTGAACCTTTTCAAAATCTTATCAAGGTGTGTGCTTTGTGAAAGTCCAATTAAGCGTCTTGATCTATCTCTATAGATCTTGATGCCTAATATGTAAGCAGCTTCACCGAGGTCTTTCATTGAAAAACTTTTATTCAAGTATCCTTTTATGCTATTCAGAAATTCTATATCATTTCCAATTAACAATATGTCATCTACATATAATATTAGAAATGCTACAGAGCTCCCACTCACTTTCTTGTAAATACAGGCTTCTCCAAAAGTCTGTATAAAACCATATGCTTTGATCACCTCATCAAACCGTATATTCCAACTCCGAGATGCTTGCACCAATCCATAGATGGATCGCTGGAGTTTGCATACTTTGTTAGCACCCTTTGGATCGACAAAACCTTCTGGTTGCATCATATACAACTCTTCTTTGAGATATCCATTTAGGAATGCAGTTTTGACATCCATTTGCCAGATTTCATAATCATAAAATGCGGCAATTGCTAACATGATTCGGACAGACTTAAGCATCGCTACAGGTGAGAAAGTCTCATCGTAGTCAACTCCTTGAACTTGTCGAAAACCTTTCGCAACAAGTCGAGCTTTGTAAACAGTAATATTACCGTCTGCGTCGGTCTTCCTCTTGAAGATCCATTTATTTTTGATGGCCTGCCGATCATCGGGCAAGTCAACCAAAGTCCATACTTTGTTCTCATACATGGATCTCATCTCAGATTTCATGGCTTCAAGCCATTTTGCGGAATCTGGGCTCATCATCGCTTCCTCATAGTTCGTAGGTTCATCATGGTCTAGTAACATGATTTCCAGAACTGGGTTGCCGTACCACTCTGGTGCGGAACGTACTCTGGTTGATCTACGACGTTCAGTAGAAACTTGATCCGAAGTTTCATGATCATTATCATCAACTTCCTCACTAATTGGTGTAGGAATCACTGGAACAATTTCCTGTGATGTACTACTTTTCAATATGGGAGAAGGTACAATTACCTCATCAAGTTCTACTTTCCTCCCACTCACTTCTTTCGAGAGAAACTCCTTTTCTAGAAAGGATCCGTTCTTAGCAACGAATATTTTGCCTTCGGATCTGTGATAGAAGGTGTACCCAACAGTTTCTTTTGGTTATCCTATGAAGTCACATTTTTCCGACTTGGGATCGAGCTTATCAGGTTGAAGTGTTTTCACATAAGCATCACAGCCCCAAATTTTAAGAAACGACAACTTTGGTTTCTTGCCAAACCACAGTTCATAAGGCGTCGTATCAACGGATTTAGATGGTGCCCTATTTAACGTGAATGCAGCTGTCTCTAAAGCATAACCCCAAAACGATAGTGGTAAATCGGTAAGAGACATCATAGATCGCACCATATCTAATAAAGTACGGTTACGACGTTCGGACACACCATTACGTTGTGGTGTTCCAGGTGGCGTGAGTTGTGAAACTATTCCACATTGTTTCAAATGAAGACCAAACTCGTAACTCAAATATTCTCCTCCACGATCAGATCGTAGGAACTTTATTTTCTTGTTACGATGATTCTCTACTTCACTCTGAAATTCTTTGAACTTTTCAAATGTTTCAGACTTGTGTTTCATTAAGTAGATATACCCATATCTGCTCAAATCATCAGTGAAGGTCAGAAAATAACGATACCCGCCGCGAGCATCAACGCTCATTGGTCCACATACATCAGTATGTATGATTTTCAACAAATCTGTTGCTCGCTCCATAGTTCCGGAGAACGGAGTTTTAGTCATCTTGCCCATGAGGCACGGTTCGCAAGCACCAAGTGATTCATAATCAAGTGATTCCAAAAGTCCATCTTTATGGAGTTTCTTCATGCGTTTTACACCAATATGACCCAAACGGCAGTGCCACAAATAAGTTGCACTATCATTATTAACCTTGCATCTTTTGGTTTCAATATTATGAATATGTGTATCACTACAATCAAGATCCAGTAAGAATAGACCACTCTTTAAGGGTGCATGACCATAAAAGATATTATTCATAAAAATGGAACAACCATTATTCTCTGATTTAAATGAATAACCGTCTCGCAATAAAAAAGATCCAGATATAATGTTCATGCTCAACGTTGGCACCAAATAACAATTATTTAGGTCTAAATCTAATCCCGAAGGTAGATGTAGAGGTTGCGTGCCGACGGCGATCACATCGACTTTGGAACCGTTTCCCACGCGCATCGTCACCTCGTCCTTAGCTAATCCGTAGTCCCTGTTTCGAGTTACAAATATTAGCAACCGAACCGGTATCAAATACCCAGGTACTACTACGAGCATTAGTAAGGTACACATCAATAACATGTATATCATATATACCTTTGTTCATCTTGCCATCCTTCTTATCCGCCAAATACTTGGGGCAGTTCCGCTTCCAGTGTCCAGTTCCCTTGCAGTAGAAGCACTCAGTTTCAGGCTTGGCTCCAGATTTGGGTTTCTTCGTTGAAGTAGCAACTGATTTGCTATTCTTTTTGAAGTTCCCTTTCTTTCCCTTGCCCTTTTTCTTGAAACCAGTGGTCTTATTAACCATCAACACTTGATGCTCCTTTTTGATTTCTACCTCCGCAGCTTTGAGCATAGCGAAGAGCTCGGGAATTGTCTTTTGCATCCCTTGCATGTTATAGTTCATCACGAAGCCTTTATAGCTTGGTGGCAGTGATTGAAGAACTCTATCAATAACACTATCTTCGTCAACATTGCAACCAAGTTGAGTCATATGATTGTAGTACCCAGACATTCTGAGCAAGTGTTCACTGATAGAACTATTCTCCTCCATTTTGCAGCTGTAGAACTTATTGGAAATCTCATATTTCTCAATTCGGGCATTTGCTTGAAATATTAACTTCAACTCCTGGAACATCTCATATGCTCCATGACGTTCAAAACGTCGTTGAAGTCCCGGTTCTAAGCCGTAAAGCATGGCACACTGAACTATCGTGTAGTCATCAGACCGCGACTGCCAGACGTTCAAAGCGTCTGCATTAGCGGAAGGGGGCTTGTCACCTAGCGGTGCTTCAAGGACATAATTCTTCTGTGCAGCAATGAGGATAATCCTCAGGTTACAGACCCAGTCCGTGTAATTGCTACCATCATCTTTCAACTTCGCTTTCTCTAGGAATGCATTAAAATTCAAAGGAACGGTAGCACGGGCCATTGATCTACAACGACATAGATATGCAAAACTATCATGACTAAGTTCATGATAAATTAAAGTTCAATTTAATCATATTAATTTAAAGAACTCCCACTTAGATAGACATCCCTCTGGTCATCTAAATGATCACGTGATCCAAATCAACTAAACCATGTCCGATCATCACGTGAGATGGAGTAGTTTTCAATGGTGAACATCTTATGTTGATCATATCTACTATATGATTCACGCTCGACCTTTCGGTCTCCAGTGTTCCGAGGCGATATCTGTATATGCTAGGCTCGTCAAGTTTAACCCGAGTATTCTGCGTGTGCAAAACTGGCTTACACCCGTTGTATTTGAACGTAGAGCTTATCACACCCGATCATCACGTGGTGTCTCGGCACGACGAACTTTCGCAACGGTGCATACTCAGGGAGAACACTTATACCTTGAAATTTAGTAAGGGATCATCTTATAATGCTACCGTCGTTCTAAGCAAAATAAGAAGCATAATAAGATAAACATCACATGCAATCAAAATATGTGACATGATATGGCCATCATCATCTTGTGCTTTTGATCTCCATCTCCAAAGCACCGTCATGATCAACTTCGTCACCGGCTTGACACCTTGATCTCCATCGTAGCATCGTTGTCGTCTCGCCAACTATTGCTTCTACGACTATCGCTACCGCTTAGTGATAAACTAAAGCAATTACATGACGATTGCATTTCATACAATAAAGCGACAACCATATGGCTCCTGCCAGTTGCCGATAACTTTACAAAACATGATCATCTCATACAAAACCGTATAACTCATCATGTCTTGACCATATCACATCACAACATGCCCTGCAAAAACAAGTTAGACGTCCTCTACTTTGTTTGTTGCAAGTTTTACGTGGCTGCTACGGGCTTAGCAAGAACCGTTCTTACCTACGCATACAAAACCACAACGATGTTTCGTCAAGTATGTGCTGTTTTAACCTTCACAAGGACCGGGCGTAGCCACACTTGATTAAGCTAAAGTGAGAGAGACAGACACCCGCCAGTCACCTTTAAGCAACGAGTGCTCGTAACGGTGAAACCAGTCTCGCGTAAGCGTACGCGTAATGTCGGTCCGGGCCGCTTCATCTCACAATACCGCCGAAGCAAAGTATGACATGCTGGTAAGCAGTATGACTAGTATCGTCCACAATCTTATTGTGTTCTACTCGTGCATATCATCTACGCATAGACCTGGCTCATGATGCCACTGTTGGGGAACGTAGTATTTTAAAATTTTCCTACGATCACGCAAGATCTATCTACCAGATGCATAGCAACGAGAGGGGAGAGTGTGTCTACGTACCCTCGTAGACCGGGAGCGGAAGCGTCAAGTGACGCGGTTGATGTTGTCGAACTTCTTCACGATCCAACCGATCAAGCACCGAACGTACGGCACCTCCGCGTTCAGCACACGTTCAGCTTGATGACGTCCCACGAGCTCTTGATCCAGTTGAGCTTCACGGGATAGTTTCGTCAGCACGACGGCGTGGTGACGGATATGATGTGATCACCGGCGCAGGGCTTCTCCTAAGCTCCGCGACGGTACGACCGAGGTGTGATTCTGTGGAGGGGGGCACCGCACACGGCTAAAACAATTCAACTTGTGTGTCTTTGGGTGCCCCCCTGCCCCCGTATATAAAGGAGCAAGGGAGGAGGGGCCGGCCACCTCCTATGGTGCGGCTAGGGAGGGGACTCCTACTAGGAATAGGATTGCAATCCTATTCCTAGTAGGATTCACCGGAAGGAAGAAGGGGGAAAGGATTAGGAGAGGTGGCGCCCCCCCCCCCAATCCTAGTCCAACTAGGATTCCTAGGTGGGGGCGCCGGCCAGCCCTATGGGCTGCCTCTCTCTCACCCTTTAGGCCCACTATGGACCATTCCCTCTCGTAGGGGGTTCCGGTAACCCCCTCCGGCATTCCCGATAAATCCGAAACTTTTCCGGTATACTTTCGGTGTCCGAATATAGCCGTCCAATATATCAATCTTTATGTCTCGGACATTCCGAGACTCCTCATCATGTCCGTGATCTCATCCGGGACTCCGAACTTCCTTCGGTACATCAATACTCAAAAACTCATAATACCGATCGTCATCAAACGTTAAGCGTGCGGACCCTACGGGTTCGAGAACTATGTAGACATGACCGAGACTCATCTCTGGTCAATAACCAATAGCGGAACCTGGATGTTCATATTGACTCCTACATATTCTACGAAGATCTTTTATCGGTCAGAACCGCATAACAACATACGTTGTTCCTTTTGTCAAACGGTATGTTACTTGCCCGAGATTCGATCGTCGGTATCTTTATACCTAGTTCAATCTCGTTGCCGGCAAGTCTCTTTACTCGTTCCGTAACACATCATCTCGTGACTAACTCATTAGTCTTCTGCTTGCAAGGCTTATTATGATGTGTGTTACCGAGAGGGCCCAGAGATACCTCTCCGACACTCGGAGTGACAAATCCTAATCTTGATCTATGCCAACACCACGAATACTTTCGGAGACACCTGTAGAGCATCTTTATGATCACCCAGTTACGTTGTGACGTTTGATAGCACACAAGGTGTTCCTACGGTATTCGGGAATTGCATAATCTCATAGTCATAGGAACATGTATAAGTCATGAAGAAAGCAATAGCAGTTAAACTAAACGATCATAGTGCTATGCTAACTGATGGGTCTTGTCCATCACATCATTCTCCTAATGATGTGATCCCGTTGATCAAATGACAACTCATGTCTATGGCTAGGAAACATAACCATCTTTGATCAATGAGCTAGTCTAGTAGAGGCATACTAGGGACATACTGTTTTGTCTATGTATCCACACATGTACTAAGTTTCCGGTTAATACAATTCTAGCATGAATAAAAGACATTTATCATGATATAAGGAAATACAAATAACATCTTTATTATTGCCTCTAGGGCATATTTCCTTCAGGATCGTGGGCTACCGACTTGGACGTGGGTTCGGCCCACGTTTCTCCACGCGTGGCCGCACATATATATATGTGGGGCGCTGCCAACCCTAGCGGCCGCAACATAGAACGCATCTGCCTCCACCCCCGCCGTCGTCCCTTTGCTGCTGCTGCCGCCGGTGACTCCATCCCGTCCGCCGCGTACACGGTCGACGGGAGAGCAGGTCTCCGAAGCCTCGCCTCTCTGGATCCTGTACGGGAGAGGGGCGAATAGGTTTTTGGGAAGCGACTACGCGACTGCTCGCCGTTCATCTACTTCCTCTACGTCCGCGTCGCCCTCGTCATCACCATGGCCACCGACGCCGAACGTGCCGCCGCCCAGAAGCTCAAAGCCGACAAGAAGGCAGCCGAGGACGCTGCTGCCGTCACCGCTGCCGCGGCCTCTGCATGGCCTACTGGAGGGTATAACTCGTTTATCCCGCTCCTACTGTTTTCTGTTTTAGGCATGCTAGCGTTATACGTAGATCTGTCTACAATTAGCGTAGTATGTGTTTGCATGATTGAATATCAGTATGCTATTATTTGTGTCAATGCCATGCTAGTAGTTAATTCGTGGATTAAATTAATCGGAAAATTGCCTATTTACTCAGCACAGCATGCCGCCACCTGCTCGTCAGAAGTTCTTGAGGCAGAGATGCAGAACCCCTGCTAGGTTTAGGATGCAGATGAGGATGATTCACATAAGAGCGCCCCCGGTGTTGCTAGGCTGATTGGTTGCGGGGATGAACATCCTAGGCCATTTCGCACGAAGGACCTCAAGGTAGACAGCCTCCCACTTCCAGAAACCGCACTTCCTAGTCTAGATCCAGTCAGCAAGAAGATGCAGATTTGTCAAGCAACATGACTGGACAGGAAAAATCCTATGAAAAACACAAGAACAGGAAACAGATTTACTAACCCAGTGATGCTCGCACTTGTAGAAGTGCTTCCTTGGGTTCTTGGGAGTCCGGGAAACCCACCACTGGACATTGTCGTTGCTGCACCAGGGGCAACGGATGAGAGGAAGAGGAGCCTGCTCTTCGATGAAGGCTGCGAGAGATTGGGAGGTCGATGATGAGGCACACACTTCGCCGGTACAGGGAGCTCGCCGAGTTTAGATCTGAGAGAAGAGGAGTGGGGAATGGAAAGAGGATGAGGAAGGGAACAGTGGCCAGGACGCGTACATATCAGCCAACACGCTTGGGTTCAATGCGCCCAGGTGGGCCAGACTAGCGGGACAGAAGACGTCTGGCAAGTGGGGCCAGAGGGTACAAAAACACACGCATATACGAGTTGTTTTGGTGCAATTACTTCATGGATATAAAAGTGTATACAGTGCATTGATTTCGATTGTGTGTGAATCTAAATGAGATCCAACGGCACATATATGCATGTGTGGAGCACCTAGGTGCTCCTCTGTAATTTCCCCAACTATAAATAAATAATTAAGGAGCTCATGGCAGCAGGGTTGTTGTTCCTTGCTGCGGCGTCAGTTTGTTTTTCTTTTTGGATGGCAGCTTCCTTCGATTAATATCTGCTTTCCTTCAGCTTTGATTTTTTTATTTCTATTTTTTATTTGGTTTTCTTCGGATTTTTATTTTTCTTAATCATGTAGGTCTTTATTCAACACATGACTAAGTTTTTAATACACATTCTACTTTTTTTGTATACACCAGTAATATTTCTAATATTTGCTTTGATGTTCCACTTATTGATTACACATTGTAAATTTCTTGTATACATCTAAAGATTATGTATATACATGTTTATTTTTTAAATATATGTTTAATACATTTTTGAATTAATGTTTTTGAATATTTTCAAATATTTGTTAACCATGCTTCAAATACACGTTGAAACATTTTTCTTAATGGTAGGAGACTTCCTTTAAAGTATGCGAACTTTTTCGTTCATTGTAGTTTTTTAGATTCATGACGTATATTTTAAATGTGTGAAAATTTATTTATTTTAATGCGCAAATTTTATCGGTACGAAACTTTGTAAAACAATTAATTCATTTAATTTTCTCCTAGAAAGAAAAAATGACCAGTACATTTCCGGAAACGCGTGACTATTTTCTAAATTTCATGTATATATTTTTTGAAAGCTGTCAGTATTTACTAAAATTGAGAAATAATTTTTTACATTTAAGTAACATTTTTTAAATACAATTTTGTGACATTTTTTAAGTGTATTTAAATATACTTATTTAGTTTATTTTCGAAAATAAAAATAAACAAATGAAAAAACGGAGAAGAAAAGTAACGTGCAAAAGCTACTTGGGCCGACCCATTATACAGAGGAGATCCCGGATTTTATATCCGTGACACTGTTGTTTTCTCGTTCCCACCTTTCCATCACCTACCGCATCACGGATGTTATGTGCTTCCCAACTCCCACGCCATCACTACTCTCACAAGCTGGCCCACTTCCCCGTCGTGCAAGCTACGATGCGTTGTCGCATGCATGCTCGCCTGGTCAGTGCCGCCCTCTACTATTGTTTCAGGTACATATTTAAATGCGGGCCAGCGGATGGCAGAGTTTTCGTCCGCCCTCTAAAATTGCTAAACGCATTTTTGACAAGGATTATTGGTGTCTTTACTGTAAGATCTAAATGAGTGGATTGGATCATGTGGCTGTAATTATTCCGGATTGTTATGTGTACACTTAGCGGGGTGCGATTAGGGAAGAAAATGTTTGCTTGTTTAATAGTAGTATAGATATAGAAAAAAGAATGAAAAAACAGAGAAGAAAAGTAACCTGCGGAAATCTGTGACACTGTTGTTGTTGTCTCGTTCCCTCATTTCCATCACCTCCCGAGCGCGCCACGGATGTTCGTTGCTCCCCACCTCCCGCGCCGCCGCTACGCTCACAGGCTACCCCACTTCCCCGTCCTGCACGCTGCACTGCACCGCCGCATGCATGCTCGCCTGGTCTATGCCGCCCCCCTCCTCCCCTCCCTGCCAGGTCCGCATGATGTTTCTTCTTGCTTTGTTGTCGCTTGGTTCTTTTTCTGGCCAGGGTTCACTCTATAGTCCCCTCTCAAAAAAACAAAAGCACAGTGATAGAATGAATTAATTAACTGCATGCCAAATTAATTGCCTTCTTGATTTTTCTATATGCAAATGACAACTCAACAAACTAACTACATGCCAAATTAAACGTACACATGCCAAACCAAATCAAAGAGTATCTGCCAGGTGCAAATGACAACTCAACAAACTAACTACATGCCAAATTAATTAACTGCATTAATGAATTGATTTATAAATTGATTTGGCGCGAAAAAATCCCAATTTAATTGAGCCTAATCAATTGCATACATAATTGGTATCTAGCTAATTACTTGCCTTCTTGATTTTTCAATTGATTCGGCGCCGATTTCCAGATTATTTGTGCAATAATGACTCACTTTAATAGTAGTAGATACTCTATTAAAGATAGTAGCAAAAGCAGCTGCTAGTGAACGCATTGCCACAAGATCAGTGAGCCAAAGAATAGAAGAGACCGGGTTTTCTCTTGAGTAGGAGCTAGCTTTACATCTCGTCATGGCGTTTAACAAGAATAGGAACACAAGAATCGTATGTTTGGCCGGTCTCATGGTGGTGATGGCCACTGTGATGCTGTCATGTGATGCCATATCAGGTTAGTTTCATATACATATGATTGATCATCTATTTACCATTGCATATATACCTAGAATTTTCACCGCATGAATGCATTACGAGATGAGTTGGTGGATCCAACATACGTGATTCACATATTGACATGTTTTCCCTGATCTATTTTATATGTGTGATGGATCCTTCAAGCTTAATCCATACTGTTTCTACCAATTAACCAATTGTAGATAATATGTACCTTGTCTTGACTCTTCTTTACAGTACGTGTAGACTTCTGCTTTGGGTATCATGGTGGATGCGAGCACCGGAAATGCAAGGCTGAATGTTTTAAGATCGGTTACCCGATGAGACCCTATTGCCAGAAGGTGACCAACGACTGTTGTTGTGAGACTACTGGAAGCCCAAAGTCGACGTCATCGATCATATTTGATAATTGAACTTTGATTAATTATTATATTAGATAAAAAATATTGCGGTTTGAGATCTGCACTTATAATAACGAGAAAGGTTCTATTTCTCTCATTTAGTGATTATGCAATCTATACGGGGCTGGTGCAAAGGAAAACTTACAGGAAAAGCTCTAAAGGTTCCATGTCATATATAAATGGAAAACATTGGTGTACCTTTCCAACATGGCAGGTCTGTTTATTGGTATTGTCCTGAAAGAATGCATGTGTACTGCGTGTTTTGGCAGGCCGGCCTACTGGTTGTATCCTTTACCTTTACTGCCTTGTTGCTTTATTATATGTCTACTGAATCGGCGCCCTTATTTTCAACAAATTCAGATGCATGTGTTCATATAAACGCACATACACTCATATCTAATTCGCTGTAAATACACGAACGCACACCTTACGCTTATGAGCACTGAGATACTGAGTCAACATCACATCTTAAAATGGACGAAGTCATCACTGACGTCTTCGTAGTCGATGGGAACATCTTCTCACACAGAACGAACATCACCGTAAAGCCTGGAATAAAGCCAGGAAAGTGCGGGCACCAGTGCCAAGTCTAGGACTTGAACTATGGTGGGCTGGTTTCAGCACAAAGAACCCCAACCATTTGAGTTAGACTCAATTTAGAAAATGGCACCCTTGAAAGAATGCATGCACGAAGAACATTAGTACAAGCCCCTCAAAGAAAAAAACAGTACTACAAGCTTTATTGCTTTGTTCTACCAAAATGGGAACCGGTGATGTTACTTTAGGCCATGTCAGGAGTTTTTGCATGGTTTTTTTATTGCTCGTTGCACGGACTAGATCTGCTATGTGTAGGACGTACTACTAATTACTCCCTCCGTTTCCAAATATAAGTCTTTCTAGAGATTCCAACAAGTGACTACATACGGAGCAAAATGAGTGAATCTACACTCTAAAATATGTTTAGATACATCTGTATGTTGTAGTTCATTTAAATGTCTAAAAAGACTTATATTTAGGAACGGAGGGAGTAGACTAGATCTGCTATGTTTGCCTTCAGCGCGGTAGGAAAGTAGCGATGGCGCTCACATGGCCTTGGTAATAACTTTCTACATAGTACAAACATGTTTTTTTGAAGTCACAAACATATTTTTGAAATGTGCGAACATATTTTTAATTTGAAGGCGATTCTTTATTCGTACAACACATTTGTTAAATTAATTTAACATTTTTGGACATTCTATAAACATCTGAAAAAAAACCACGTACATTTTTTAAATGCGTTATTCTTTTTTGAATGCTATCAATATATATTTTTTTCATTATGCGGACAGTTTTTTACATCGCGCTAGCATTTTTCAAATTCAAAGCTGTTAAAATTTTGAAGTATAAGTTTTTAAATAAGTAGTTAAAATGTTTTGGAAATATGAATAAAAGGAAATAAAACAAGTGAATGTTAAAACCAAGAAGAAGAAAAATAAACTAACGTGCAGGAAGCTACTTGGGCCGGCCCAATATAAGGAGGAGGTCCCAGATTTTTAGGTCCGTGAGAGGGCAACCTGCAGGCTGTCTCTCCTTCAGACTACTTTCCCATCACCGCACCCGCCGCCGCCGTCCGATGCGCCGCCGGCTGCTCCACTTCCTGGCCAGGTCCGGTGCGCTGCGGTGTCGGTCTCCATCAAGCAGGGTTCGCTCATCAACTCCATGGCCAGGTCTGCAAGATGTTTTCCCTTGCTTTGCTTTCGCTTCGTGTTTTTTACTTTTTTTACGCGCAGGGTTCGCTCTAATGATCCCCTTTTATTATTTTTATAAAAGAACAAAAAGCACACGAACAGCGGTCGTAGCCTCGAAACAAACATGTGATCCGATAAATGGATACGTTTTCTGACAGAATGAATAAGTTGTCCGATAGGTTTACAAACAGTGAACAGAACAAATTTAACAGATAGTAGTAGTACAACAGGACCAAATCAGAGAGTACTCTGCCAGGTGCAGGACTTCAGAAATTCATCCGACACGATCAAATTACACACATTACATAATTTTTTTCGATTTTTTTATTATTAATAATTAAAAGTTCGGTAATTCCAAAATTGGTAAAGGGTGGGTGAAAATTTTAAAAATAGGATGGACGTCATGAACAACGGCGTCCAGCGCTGGACGCCACCAAGAACCACGTCCACATCTAGACGCTATTGCCAAGAGCGTCCACTTATGTGGTTCGGCAAGCGCTCTAGTTGAATTGAACTGAGTGGTTTCCAATTGGCATCTGGTAATTCTATGAGCTGCAAAATCTAGTTCGCGTGCAATCATCGCTCCACGACCTCGCCTTGCGGTAAGCAACATCGGCCGATGTTACAAACCCAACCACTACTCCTCAAACACAAGGGATTATCTCTCTCTCTCTCTATCTATCTATCTATCTATCTCTCAAGTATCAGGTCTGATTACAGAGGGAAAATACCAGAGGGGAAGTATCAGGTCCCAATTCAGTTTGTTTCGTGCTGATAAGCTATATGAATAAGCGATAGTACTTATATCCACATCAACAACATAGTTCACTTATGATATCTCCAATGCTACCCCCAAAAGGGACATGTGTATCCATTCACGAACTCGTCTGGACTAGTCCACGGACAATAATGAGGGAGCCGGCCATTCAACCGTGGTCGCATCCATTTCAAAATTTGTTTTGATTAAACCACACAAATTTTATCTAACACGACATCTTTCAGTAAAGTTTAGACATAATTTACATAAAACGGACGATATTTCATCCATCTAACTAAAAACTTAAAAGAATTAGGAGGTTAACTTGTAGGGAACGCTAACCTCATACGTGTGGCCGCCCTGGCAGGTCGGGCCGTCGTCAAAATCGGAGTAGTCCTTCCAGCGGCGGAAGGGTGCGGGGTGTGATAGCCTTGCCTGGCTGCCGCCTGGTCCTCGTCCCTGACAAGTGTTGAGGAAAACGACCCCGGAGAGCGACGGCGGCGGCGGCACGATCGAGAGGAAGATCCGAAGCCGCCGGCGCTGCCTGATGGCATGGATAACCATAATTTGGCATGATGCGACGGTGTCCTTGACGCCGGAGCAGCAAGGAGCGAAGAGGGTGGAAGAAGACAGGATCGGAGAGTAGTGGATGTCATCGGAGCAGCAAGGTGCGAAGAGTGTGGACGGTGCCAGAGCAGTAAGGAGCGAAGAGGGTGTGGACGGCATCCGATTCCTACGTAAATAGGCATTGCCGCCATGCGAAGGGATTGGATGCCAGCTTCAATGCGATGCAGTGGTCGGAGTAGGCTTCTCGGTCGTCGCGTTTGCATTGAATCAACGACGCCCGCTCGTCTGGTCACGTCCCTCTGACCAGCATCAATACTTGATCGTCAAGTCTGCTCTGAAACGGCGCACACCGACATGAATGCACGTAACCGTTTCATGCGTGATGATTTTTGAATGGGATTGGATTGCCGGACGCATACCTGACATAAGTCCGGACACCCGCGAGACCACCTAGTTTGCCTCCGGTTTACGTAGAAACAGACATGCAAACCGATCCATGGACCGATTGAGTATCACATTGGATGACAAATCCCGCCCCTACCACTCGGTCCTAACAAATGCGGGCAGTTTAGGGGTTCACGTTGGTGATGCCCTTACAAGCATATCCAACTCCTAAGAATGCGACTCACTCATTGCCAGGATGGTACAACCAAGTGGGTCGTCTCTTCTTAATTTTTGTTGCTCGTGCCATAGTCAGTTTTATCACGCATGCATTTTTTTTGCCGGTCATTGTTCTTGTTCTTGTTCTTCATTCCACCTGAACCATGCATTGGACGCTGATAATACTAGCGTCCATACCTGAACGTGGTTCACACTGGGGCCAGCATGGACGCTGTTGCTCATAGCGTCCTTCCCATTTTTCAACATTTTAAGTTGGCTTTACCAGTTTTGGAATAACGGGATCATTATTAACTATTTACAAAAAAAAAGGGTAATTTTTTCGTCGTGTGCGTTTGGACATCTTGTAAACTAATATTAGATCCGCTGCGCTAAAAGGGCTACAGTGACGCGTTAAAACTATTTTAAGACCTGAAACTTTGGAGATGCTCTAAGTGATCGACTATAAGAGCAATATCATACAACAACAGTTGATCATGCTCAAAGTACTAGGAAAACAATTAATACTGATCCGTCGGCTAGCTGCAGGTAGGTTTGTAACAGTGGTTTTACTGTTTTAGACAAAAAAAATTGGACAATCGGTCGGCCGGTGGGCGGACAGACAAACCGTAGGTATGCAGACCTAAATTCAACATGATGAAAATTGTAGTCAGTACACCAATAAACCATTGCTGTGACTCTAGCAGCATCCCATGAACCATAGCTCTTATAGTCAATCACTTAGAGCATCTCAAACACAGGACCATTGCTGCACTTAGAGGCAGTGCTGCTCCAAACGCGGCCAATTTTCGTATTTTGACCCTTTTCGTAAAATTTAACCGAATCTTACCCGGTTCAAAATTATTTCAGAATCTGATCTTTTTTCATACAGCCGTAGTGTCTGGCGGTAGGATAGAATAGGCTACCGTCGAGGTACCTGGCGGTAGGACTTAACTGCGCCGTTTTTAATGTGAAAAATACCCTACCACCAGGGTCCTTGACGATAGGCAAGGGAGGAGCCAGTGTACAACCGTTGGGTTCAGCGAATGTTTATTGCCACGTACATATGAGAATGCTTTAGTATGAACCCAGTAAAATGCGAAGGCTGAACCCATCGAAGGCCAGTCAATGCACAAGCACGAAGCCTTTCAGTCCGTTTAAATTAATCTAGCATGATTGGCCCAAATAAAGGCCCACGAGTAAATTGATTGGACAGAATCGATTGATCGATGGATTCCATGTCTCTCGTGCCCCACGCCGCACGCGGTGATTTGACTCGGTCGCTTGATATTCTTCCCAACTCGGCGAATCCCCACAACTATCTCGTCTCCCTCCTTCAATTGTTCACTCCACCGGCCACATCACAACCCCGACACTCTCGGGGTCCACCGAGTCCGTGCAGGAGGCACGACACTCTCTGGAAGGGCACACCCCAACCATGCTGGTGGCGACTATCGAGACCGTGCATCTGCACGGTGCTCTATGGTCGGCCACACCACACCCCGACGCGCTCGGGGTCTATCGAGTCCGTGCGGGAGGCACGACTCACGACTGTCAGGGAAAAACCGACAAGCAAGTCCGACGGAAAGAGCGACAAGGACTCGGCTGCGCTGAGAGCAGCCACTCCGGATAGTGCGACATCCGGCACATCAACCCTCGGAAGGGAGTTCCTAGGCGGTGCGGCGTCCGGCTCAACGACCCCGGGAAGGGAGTTCCTAGGTAGTGCGATGTCAGCACAAGCAGGGCGTACGGGCTACACAAAGCCCGAGAAGACGGACATACCAATGAAGGCACTTGGTCGCGTCCGGTTCCGAAAACCGCGCGACAAAGTCGGCATCATGGACATCAAGACCCTCCGACAGGGTTGAGGGGGGAGATTGTTGGCCCAACCCTGTCTCCTACGCATACACTAGCAGTAGCAGGAGTTACTTAGCCTCCAAGTGAAAATCGTAGCTGCGGTCAGGTTGGCAAGGCGGTTTGAATAAAATAATCTTCACTGCATGTAGGCTGCCACGGCTAAGAAGTGCTAGACTTCTCTAGCAAGCTCAGCTGATACGTGAGCAGTGACTTCATCTAGTATAGTATAAGTCGGTTTGATCTTGTACTATATAAAGAGGCTGAACCCTCTCGTTGGAAATCATTCCATTCCAAATCCAGTGAAGGAGCACAAAGCAAGCAAGCTAGTTTCTAGTAGTACTGTTCTAGTGGTAGTACTAGTACACCGTGAGTTTCTCACTTGTATCAGTGTGTGTTTGAGTCCACAATATATCAAGTGTGTGCTACTGGTTCGTACTAGCTCCAGTACACATTGTTTTTCCTCGATTCGTCCGATCCTTGGTAGCCAGCAGCTTCTGTAGTTGGGCTAACAAGCACCCAAAACTGAAAGTAAACAATCCAAAATGACAGCAGGCTAAAAATTGAAGCTGGCTTAAATATTAGTCAGAACCGTCCCGGCTGAAGTATTTGATTAAACCAACAAAGATGTACTGCCAAGTACTCCCTCCGTCCCAAAATTCTTGTCTTACATTTGTCCAAATACGGATGTATCTAGTTACACTTTAGTATCTAGAAAAATCTAAGACAAGAATTTTGGAACGGAGGGAGTATTTTTTTTTTCGACCTTGCTATACGCACGATGAAATCCTCGTCCAACACCTATGATTAGAGACAAATCGTTGATGATTCAGTTTGTGGGCCATAACATTTGCAGTCTGGTCGTACCTGTGTACGACGAATATGAATCGTACGTAGAGCAGTATTTTTTTTCTTCTTCTTCTACCCGTGCGTTCGCTACCATGCTATGCGTGCATGCGCTGATTCTCTTTTTCTTTTCCTCGCCCGGCCCGAACACGTGAGCATTCATGTGCACACGCACGTTCCGTTGAACCAACATGAATGCATGCATCCGCATTCGACTGCCCACGTACTCAAAACTAGCTCCTCCACCTCCTCTTTTTTTGCTATCTTTTGTGTCGTCCTCCTCGCTCACGCGCTCGCCGTACATCTGCCCCTCCGTCAGAAGAAACCGGGTTGTACCGATGTCCCTCCCGCGCCTGCTAGAACACCGATAAAGGCGGCGCTGTAGTGCGCCCTGCACCCGCTCCATTGTGATGTGAAGCCATAGTGCACAAGTGGCGCGGGAGCCGGGCCGGTGTCGTCGGAACCCGCCTCCATCGTGGTGTCCTCAAAGACCTCGGCGGCAAGGACGTCCACCACGTGCTTCATCTCAGTAGAAAGCTGGCTCTCCCACAGAGCTTCGTCGCCTGCAGTCATGGCGGATGCAGTGCGCGGGAGAAGGATGGGAAGCGGCTTGTGTTGTGGCGCGGAGTTAGTCGGGTGTGACCGCCTTTACATAGCGGATTCTCGGTGAGGCTAGACGTGTGCATTAATGCGCGGTGCCGGAGTGTGTATCTTGGTCTTGCATGACCACGGCACAAAAGGTGTGACGTCGAGGGCGAGGAGGGAGCCCGCGTCCCGGACGTGAATGCACGCGTGGGGCCGCCGCATCGAGTAGTACCCATAGTAGACGGTCGACGTGCTTCCCCGTTTCCACATGCCGAGGTCCCCGAGCGTCTCGGCGACTGCTTCTCTGGCCCATGGAGAGCCGACGTTGTCCCTTACAAACTTGTCGAAAGAATTTGGATGTCTAGCAAGACACAGACCATGCTAGAGCCTGCCCTTCTATTGGAATATTGGACCAGATACTACTTAGATGCAATGCATGTTTGTTTGTGCTACGTACGTTCATATTACGTACCAGTAACTAGTATCACGTGCATGCTGCACCAACGCACATAATTATTGGCGTGTAGACATGGTGTTCAGTTAGCGATGGAGCTGGGTGTTGAGAAGCTATATATGTTTGGAGACGGACAATCAAGGTTCGGCCCTATTATCGATCGAGGAGGTCAATCTAACCATGCCCACAATGACGAAGAATACAAGAGATCCAAAACTTGAAGGACACGTACCACAAAAGATCCAAAATCGTAGACCACATTCGGAAGGGGTGGGCTATTAAACAGAGAATACGACCAATATACATGTGATTAGGCATCATGGAGGTTTAATTGCATGGCACGACCCAAGATTGTCTGGGACACTATCGATCTATGCATGGCCACTGCATGCTTAGAAACATTTCGTTTTACCGGCCGGCGGGTTCCCTTTTCCCTCCACCATATGAGATGGCTTTGTTTCATATATGCGGAAGAATATAGGTGGCTTAAAAATGCGCTCCAGGCTCGTCATTGAACAAGACAGGCGCACCACGAGCAACCCACCACGTTCTTTTCGGGCATGAGCGAGGCGGCACCGAGTCGGTGAGCTCGCCGCTCGGGGACCGGACGTGGCCATCGTCGTGTCGCACGGCGACACATGAGAGCGCCCCTACATCCTCTCCACACACATGCGAGGCGACGCTGGAAGACGTGCTGCTTGGAGAGCTCTCGCCGCTCTGGCCCGGACATGGCCGTAGCCGAAATCAAAAACACGTCGCCGTCTTCGTGTGGCACGGTAACGAATCACAAGCGCCGCGAGGTCCTCTGCAGGCATGAGCAAGGCTACGTCGGAAGTCGGCAAAGCTCGGCGTGCATGCTGCGACCGGATGTGCCTGTCACCGTGTGGCATGGCGAGGGCGTGCCATGGCCGACGTGTTCCTCCTCCTACCGACTACTGCTACAACCTGTTCTCCCCAGCTTGTGTGCTCCACAGGCTATACGACATCTTTCGTGAAACCATTAGCAGAAGCAAGGACACAGTTTTGTGGAGCAGCGGATGCGAGCGGCGAGCGGCATCACATCGTGATCACTGCTCCCTGCCGGGTCATCCCAGTGGCGCACAGAGGACATTGCTGCATGGCCGGTAGCCTGGTTCGTTCTGTCCTCGATGACGCAACCGAGGGCGGCCTTGTCGCTGTCGCCGTGCTTGGGGAAGCGGCTGCCGCGAGCCGGACGGGAGCGCTGGACGGAGACGCTCCTGCTATGTGCCAGCAGCTCAATAGATCGACCGAACGAATGTTTTGGAATTTTGACGAAGCAATTGTGGGTCAGAAGTTTTTTTGAGTCGCTGCTGCGGTTCAGAAGTTTTTTATTTTTTGAAATAATAAAAATGAAAAACCTGACCTAACTTACCCGTGGCAGACCACTATGTGGCTCTCGTGATCCGTCAATCAACAACTACAGAACTTGTGCGCCGTTGGATGTATGAGAACGGATGGGATTGGCCTTTGGAAGCTTGGGGTGGAAGAGTAAGAAGTCGACGATCCGTGCGAGGAGGCCGGACTCATCCATCGATGGGTCGCGTTCGATTGAGTAGATAAAAACAAAAAAAACGTGTGAGACTTTATTCTTCTAGTTTATTGGGACTCGCTAAAGCCCAAGACTATCAAGCTATTTTGGGTCGCTCGTAGTTTTGAAGTTAAAAGAAAAATGAAAAAAAGTCAACCTCATGTGTCAAGCCCTTTGCAGTGCAGTTGGCATGTTTGGGAACTTGTACTCTGTTTATTGAATCTGGGCACCGGGTCCCGCAGCATCTTGTCAATTAATTAACAATCACCAAACGTGTGTGTGCCGTTGGATCTATGAGAACGGTTACGATCGGGTGGAAAAGGGGCTCGATCCGTGGGAGATGGGATGGGCCAATGGGGAATCAACGGATCCGTGGACTCATCGATGGATGGATGCATCGATTGATTCATTGATTGATGGTTGATCGAGAAACGAGAAAAGTGTTCCATAATTTACTCTCCCGAAGATTGGATTGGATTCATTTCCCACCCCACCCCACCGTCTGCCTCTCCCTCTCCCCTCTGACGCACCGCCGCCCCCATCCCCACCGCCGCCGGCCACCGCCTCCTCCCCTCGAGGCCACAGATCGAGCCGCTCCCGGACTCGCGGCCATGCCCACGACCTCGATCTGGAGGCGGGATTTGGCAGCCATGGTCTCCTCCCTCTCCTCGTCGGACCTCACCGGCGGGACCAGCAGCCGGTCGGCGACGCCGCAAAGCTGCACCTGCACGACGCGCTCCCCCTTTCTCTGTCATGCGTCTGCGTCGGCTCGCTGCCCGGCGGGTCCTCGGCCAGCGTGAGGCTCGGCGGCTCCGACATGGACTGGGCCTTGCGGCGTGAGGGCTTCTTCCTCCCCTCTCCTCTCCTGCCTGCGACCTTCCTCCAAGCCATCCTGCTCGGCTGCCGACGCGCTTCTGCTCGAGGAGAGATTGGTTGCGCCCTGGACACCTCTAATCCAAGACCGGAGAGGATCTCTTGGTGCCGCCGTGGCGGCTGCTCGTCGTCCGTCCATGTTGCCAAAGGCAACCGGCGTCAGCAGGGCCACCGACAGCAGCGACTTGGGCTTCCTTATCTTCCAGGACTGCCTCCATGGCCCCTGCAGTGGTAATTAGCCCTTCATTTTACCCCTCATAGCTAGCAGTTTGGTTTGATTTGGAGCTTGTACTACCTTCACCGAGACACATAGAGGACGCATCTTTTTTGTTTCTGCCGTAACAAAGATGCATCCTTTTTTCTTCTTCTCAGAGCAGAAATGTTTTACAGGGGATGAACTCCACCATTCCTATCTTGTTTCAGACATGAACGGAGAGAGACTCAGATGAACTTCAACTTGTTTTGTTTTGTTTGTATACAAACACCTTTGACTAGTGTTAGCTTCCGAGGCTTGAGATGAACGCCATTTGTTTGTCTCCAGTCTTCACAAACCTTAGCTAACAAGACAACTTATTAGTTTAAAAAAACATTTTTGGGGCAAAAAGGGATTTACAAATTAACCGTCATCTCTGCTGCACTTACAATCTTATATACTAACCATCATCTTCACTCAGTCTCAGCTTCCGACGTTCTGATTCAGTTAGTGTCAGCTAGTAGTAGGTTCTGATTCAGTGTGTACAATGAACCGTCGCTACATTGCTAATCAAAGGTAAGGTGTTCATGCTGCCAGAGTCTTCTCCAGGCCTCCCTAGATCGCTAGATTCTTGTCTTAATCTTATTACTGAACCTGAACCTGTTTTGTTTCTCAACTTTCTGAAAATAAAGCCAGAGGCATGCTGTGTTGATGCTGCGGCTGAGTAGGGCTAGTGCTTTTTTTTTATGTCAATCATGTAATCGTTGACCACGATCTCGACCATGGGATGGCGCGGGTAAAACAGATGGACGCCGGCTTGTTAGGATCAGAAGGAAGAAACAGAAAAGGCGTATACTTTACACATCTCTGTATTCTCGTTCGCACACTGAAACTCTAGTGTCCGTGTCCACCACGGTTGTGTGTGTGTGCGCGCGTGTGTGTGTGTTCCCGTGATTGATCTGAATCTCTTGAGCACTCTCTTCTCTTCTGAACCCAAATCCCCTCACCCTCACCCTCGCCCTCACCAGCGAGGTGAGAATGAGATGGAGCGGCTGCAGAGTCTCATTAATCTCTGGAGATGGAGTGGAAATCTGCACAAGATGTGTTTTTTCAACCCTGCAGACTTATCTTCAGGCTCTGGTTGATAGCCCGTCCTGAGAAAAGATTCACACGATCCCAGGTAGCTAACTGCACTGCACACAAATAAGCTTTGCCATTTCTTATTTTAAATAAATGCCTCTAGAATCTCGGTTAGAGCCTTGTTCAATGATGATTGAGCTGCAGCAAATGGTGAGGTGATGGATCCAATCATTTTAATGAATGAAACACCCTTCTTTTTTCGATTCCTTGAACATGAATCAATAAGCACAGTAGCCGTGGTTCAGGCATATGCCATCTTTCATCCCGAGCAACCAAAACTTACATATATACATGCTCCTGGACATGGACATCCATACATACATGCTGTTGGTTCCCTCTTTTGTTTTCTCGGAGCGGAAATGGGGATGAACTCGACCATTCCTATCTTGCTCTGTTTGAGAGATGAACAGAGAGAGACTCGGAGTTCAACTTGTGATTTTGTTTCCAATTGAATCTGCTGCCATGAATGTCTTTTTACTGAATCTGCTATCAGCTCTTCTTCCCTATTGTTTTGTTTTGTTTCTATACACACATCTTGGACTAGCTTAGCTTATGAGGCTTGAGATGAACGCCATTTGTTTGTCTTCACCAACCCTGGCTAAGAAGACAACTTATTAGATAGATACATAAACATTTTTGGGGCAACAAGGGATTTACAAATTAACCGCCATCTCTGCTGCACTTACAATCTTATATATTAATCATCGTCTTCACTCAGCGTTAGCTTCCCATGTTCCGATTCAACCAGTGTCAGCTAGTAGTAGGTTCTGATTCAATGCGTACAATGAACCATGTGTTATGCTCTCGTCAAGGCTGTGTGTGTGTGAAGCGAATCAAATCTTGCTCTGCTCGTCTGTATGTAATCTCTCAAGGCACCCCAAGTTCAAAAACAGTTGTAACTGCCTCATTTTGTTTATCTTCTACATATACGTGATGGCTTCTGTCGCTACATCTCCGCTAAAATTGAAGTGAAATACTGATGATCCTATTGTCAATATTTTATTTATGTTCTTCATAAATAAACACACGATGCCGGGTTGGTTGCTTGCTTACTTCGGCGTTTCCTGAACCCTGTTGCTTCCGATGGTGGTGGTTTGGCGGTGCCGATTATAGAAAATGCACCTTCATTCTTGGTGCTGCTGTTTCCTTCCCATACGCAGGTCCGTAGGAGCACCTTACATTCTTATATGTTAATTAAACGTTATCTCCAATCAGTGTTAGCAGCTTCCGATTCAGTAAGTCGGTATTGGCTAGTTAGTAGATTCTGATTCAGTGCGCGGAATGAACCATGTGCAATGCTCTTGTCAAGGGCTCTTTTGTGTGTGTGTGTGTGTGTGTGTGTGTGTGTGTGTGTGTGTGTGTGTGTGTGTGTGTGAAGCAAATCGATCTTGATCTGTATGTAATCTCTGAAGTCAATAGTGAGTCTGCTACTCTCTACATTTTATTTACGTTCTGAATAAATAAATATGTGTTGCCGGGTTGGTTGTTTGGTTGGGCGTTTCCTGAATCTTGTTGCTGCCTTCTGTTTGGCTATAATTATCTGGGATCTAGTATTCTACGGTTCACACAACATGCTTAAATTGTTCAACTGGAGAATATTACATTGTGCTTGTATGCAAATTCTGGAGGACATTGATACATGGCAACAAGAGGGGCTTTTCATTGGTTAAGTAGTTAGCTGGGTTGGAACATTGGTTTATAACGTGCCTATTAATAATTTAAAAACAGTAGTAGAAGGCAACGGACTATAGGCCTAATCACTATGGGTAAACAACGAGCCCTTGCATGTACATATTTGCTTGGTTGCCTGGCATGTGCTGAGTAATCACATAATCACTATAGATGAAGCTTATGGTGTTAAGTAATCTTAATTGACTGATGTTGATAAACCTTTAGCTTTTGGTGTTGTGCCTGTACATATTAAGCTTGGTTGACTGGAATTTCGATATGCTCTTCTCCCATTTTGCTGATGTTGTTTCCTTCCTCGCACAGGTCTGTAGGAGCAGAAAGGGACACCGCCGCTCACTCGCCCGCCGATTGAACATCACACCACCAGTGTGTTCGTTCGATTGAACTACAACTACAATGGTGATGCTCACACTGGCTCCTACCTCTCCTTTTCTTTACTGAGATCAAAAATGCATTGCAGGGGATGAAATCAAACATTCCTTGCTTGTTTGAGGGTTTCTTTAGTACACCCGCTTGTTAACTTTGAAAATGATACTTTGGCCTATCGAAGACCAATAAGTCATTGAGACATGACAACAGGAGAGGCTTTATTGATTAAGTAGTTAGCACAGCGGGAATGTTGGTGTATACTATGAAGCTAGGTCATCAAGAAGGTGATCGAAGACTTTTCTTCCAGTGCCTACCTGTCTAGTTCTGCAGTTTTGTTTTGATCACAGATTAGTCATTCAGGGTAAATCTCTTATGAGCACATAATCTGTATCCTTGCTTTTGTTTGGCTGTAATTTTACAACATCTACTTTCCTTCGGTTCACACATCAGCATGTTTAGTAATTGACTTGGAAGCTTAAATATTTTGCTCAACTGAAGAATATTACTACATTGTGTTTGTTTAAAAATTCTGCAAGACATTGATATATGGCAACTGTCGAGTCTTCATTGGTTTAGTATGGCTGGAGCATTAGTGTATAAGGTGTACTAATTTAAAAATAGTACCAGTGAGAGGCTTCATTGGCTAAGTAGGTAGATGGGGTGGAACGTTGGTTTATAAGGTGTCTCTTTATTAATTCGAAAAAGTAGTAGTGAGAGGCAACATAATAGAAGATAGGCCTAAATGCTATACAGGTAGGTGAACATGATGAGCTATTCGCTCGATTGATTTCACTGGATGTGGATGTCTAAGCTTGACTGACTCTCAACCAGCGGAAATAATATTTTTTTGCCTAGGCTGCTTTTTTCTGATCTGGGGCTTGCTCACAATTCTTGGCGTGAGCTAGATGAAATGATCCATTTGCTCGATTGATCGAGTGGATGTGGATGTCTAAGCTTGACTGGCTCTCAACCAGCGGAACGAATATTTGCTTGCTCAGTCTGCTTTTTTCTGATCTGGGGCTTGCTCACAATTCTTCTCCCTGCTTGTGCGGGAGGAGGATGAACTGGGACTGCCTATTGTACAGTAGTGCATGGTCGACACCTTCAATTGTGCATGGACACATACTGGGGTTCCATTATCTATTCACATGATTTGATTGATAGGCTAGATACTAGAGGAGCGGTTTCTTAAATCATAATTTTGTATTTCAAGCTCAATGTTATGATAAATACATGTACTCTTGGTGTGAACCACTGAGCTTTATCCTAGCTTGATCATTACTAGTAAAAGAAAGAAAAAATCCACGCCAAACATGTGATATACGGTGCATCTGGTCATGAGCTTTGGAAACAATTACCTTTGTTAAGCATCTATGGCCTATTATGTTGACAATAATGGACTTGATGTTGAGCTTTGAAATCTCTGCTCTGCATCTCAGATAGCACCTAACCAAGTTCTATTTGCTTGATCGATTCCGGTCACAGTTTGTGCATGTCTAAGCTTGTCTCTCAACCTGCAGAATATTTTGCGCAGCATGCCTTTGTCTTATCTAATGTTGTTATTTTCTTCTGTTTGTGCAGGAGGCTAGGCTGAAGTGGGACTCTGCATGCCTACACTAGAGTGCCACATGACATGCTCCATTTTGTTGAGTGTAAGCCATGGTTTTCGAGTCGTTCTGGGGTAGCGACTCGGAAAACGTCAAGCCTACAGTTGCGACTAGTCGCAACTCGAGCCGCTAGTAGACACTAAGTTGAATCGACAGTTTTTGCGACTCATCGACTAGTCGATGACTAGTCGCGATTAGTAGCGCGACTCAAACACCATGGTGGAAGCTGCTGCTGGACTTGGGAACGAAGTTTGACGACTTGGCTCGGCTTCCTTTGGAGATGCAATATACCATTGTTTATCAGGTACATTTTACAATAGTTTAGAGAGTTGCATGCCAGGGGATAGTAAACGCCTAAAAAATTTTAGTCTGCAATGCCCTTACTAGCCGTAACATGTTCACTATTACTCTCGTGTACTTTTGGTCCTTCTCACAGTGTAAGCAATTCAATAATGGGAGATCTCAAATTACTTTACCATCTCCGACAGGCGAGGTGCATGGTGGTAGGCTCGACCTCGGCGTCTTCCATTGGACGGACCCGCCGCTGCCGCTGGCATTGTTTGGCATCAGTAAGGTGAGCTCCTCTCCATCCTCTGCTCCCCGCCTCCGGTTGCTCTGATGATGCTCGTGGCCTTTGACCCACAGCTACGATGATCGCTCCGGGTTCATGGCCATCGTTCCATGGCTATGTTTTGTCAGGCTGCTAGTGTCCTTGCATAATCATCATGCTATTGTTTGTTGTTTCGCTTGCTCATTTGTCTGCTTGGCGATTACCAGACTATTCTGTTTGTCTTCTATAGTCCTTGTATAAACTTGCTGAATATATACATGTACCTCTTTGAGAAAAAACTGATAGAATATATATAGCTCATGTTCATGTTGTGTACAACACACCCAATTATGTCAATAAGTATGCCATGTATGTGAGTTCTTTGATTAACCACTCTTGTTCCTGGATAATTATGTGATGCCTGCTGTTCACTCGTATTGGCACATAATTCACTATTAAACCTTGAATGCTCACTGTTTTGGTTATTCTTTGCTTAGCAGGTGTGCTTGTGTTACTGATTTTCATAAACCATTTTTTTATACGATCCAGCGTGTGTTATGAATTTTCAAACAGTTATGTGTATATATAGAAATGAAAGCTTTTCTCATGATTTCCACCTCCATCCATCATGCCCACTTCAATACTCTGCATGCATGGTTTGCATCATGAATTGATGATATCTACATACATACATGTGTAACATGTCCCATCTATATGTCCTGCAGCAGCAGCATCGGGTTGTCGATGGCGGGTTCAGCGCCAAGATGAAGGAGAAACTGATGGATAGTTGCATGTCTCATTTCGCACCGTGTACCGATATCCAGACGCATGTGCGCCATGGAGAATATCACCAGCGAGTCCATCGGCGTGAGGCATACTTCAATTGCAAAAGGCGCCTAAGGGTGTGTCCCCTTCCAACGGTATGTGTTTCCAGTCTGAGCTTGACTCATGGAATAACTTATAGTTCTTTGAAACCAAGATCAAATGAGCAAAGCAAGTGCCAGCTGCACATCCCTTTCTTCTCTTATTGTTTCCCTGCTGTAATCTGGTGTTTGTTACATGCTGTAGCAGCACTCATATAATAGAAAATCAAAGCATGTTCCTTTTTTGTGCCAAATTGAATCGATATCTACATAGATATGTGTAACAAGTTCCATCACTGTGTCTTACAGTTGGGTCGTCAATGGTGGGGTTCAGCGCCGAGACGAGATGAAGAAGAATCCGGTACACTATCTGGACAATAGGCTGACTGTGATCGAGTCTTCTCACGAGTGACATTGGTGTTGTATGGCCTTGGCTACAACTTTTCAGGTGAGCTCCTAGTTTCCCTCGGTCCTCCCCAATATTGCCTTGGGAACTAGCTTTGAGCTATGGCATCTTTGTGTGCTGGCCAATGGGTAGATGGTAGATTTATTCATGTGATGTTCATGCCCTGGTTATGGTTTTGGCTTCCTGTGTATGCCTATGCCATGGTTAATTATGTTTGGTTGATTTATTCTTGTCTGCTAACTGATTTCATATAATGTTCACTTGACTAAAAGCTCTTACTATGTACTCCACCCGTAAAGAAATATAAGAGCGTTTAGATCACTAAATTAGTGATCTAAACGCTCTTATATTTGTTTATAGAGGGAGTATCAACAAAGCACTAACACAGATATTGTACCCTATGGTCAAATATCTATTATATTCTAGCTACATGCCCCCCCCC
>LR738709.1:5249776-5279374 GCA_902687465.1 Secale cereale
CCAATGCCCAGTTCCAAACTGTACATGGTTTGCATCCTGTATTGATATCTAACATATTTTTAATGTTTCTAGCAACAACGGGTTGATGGTGTGGTTGGACGGCCAAGACGAAGAACCTGTTGGTGGCCGACACACCGTCCCTTGACTTGAGCTTCAGTATTGGATGAACACTTTGACAGACATGTGGCCGATTCTCTGAGGTCGGCTGCCTTCTACAACCTTGGCTTCGGCAACCGTGGAGTGGTGAGTTCTCTTTGAGCTGTCCAGAACCTCATGATGATGATTTTTAACTTGTTTACTCAAAGAGAACGGGGTTTGCTTGTATATCTCTATTTCATTATTAAGCATTGATGGTTTTCTTCGAGTATGCTCGTGCTTGTCACGGTTTCAATCTTAAGAGCGCATTGTATAGCTGAATGAAAGGTGTCTCAGTTTCAGATCGCTTGTTTTGCTTGTCAGCTGCATGAATCAGGAGGGTGAAGAACCATAACTCAGTTCTGTCCCTCGACAATGATGTACACTTGATCTTTTCTAGCTGAATAACTTTTGCCTCTCTGTGTAGGTCACTTCAACGAATCATCAGGAGCACTGGGTCGTCGATGGTGGGGTTCGGCGCCATGATGAAGAAGAACATGGTACAAGATCCGTATGATAAGCTGACTGTGATCGAGTCTTCTCACGAGCGGTGTTGGTATTGTACAGCCTCAGCTACAATTGTTCATGTAAGTTCATGGTTTTCCTCGGTCCTCCCCTCTATTGCTTTGGGAACTATACTTGGAGATATGGCCTCTCTGTGTTTCAGCCATCGAGCTGATGGTTTATTTCTTGCTATGATGTGTTCATGCCCTGATCGAGATCTGGTTTTAGCTTCCTGTGTAAGCCTATGACATGGTTAGTTATGCTTGGTTGATATATCCCTGTCTGCTGAACTAATATAATAGTTCACTTGCAACCGAGCTTAAATGAGTGAAACTGAGTTCATGGAACAATTGACAGAGATATGAAACCGAGCTTAAATGGGTGAAACTGAGTCCATGCTGCAATTCATTTTCTTTCTTTCCTTCTTTGTTTTCCTGTCACCTTGCGATCATCCGATTTTGGTTTCATACAATACAAAGTCAAGGTTGAATCATGGTGACTGGTGCTACTTCGTATGGTTGCTAGTCTCTTATGTTTTCATTTTGCATTGGTGGATTTCCTCGAGTATGCTGGTCACTGTTTTTGAGTTTCGCGAGTCGATGAGTCACACTGCCAGGGTTGACTCAAACCCCTCGATTAGTCGATCGGCCAGGCTCAACTCCTTAGGAGTAACTACCCCAGTACGACTCATCGACTCGAAAACCTTGATATTTGTGCTTGTCACAGCAGTTCCAGTCTTAAGAGTGCATTGTATAGCTGAATGAAAGTTGTATCAGTGTAGGTTCTGTTATGATGCGATGATGTACACACAATATATTTGAATTGCAGACGAGTCCCAGCAGAAAGTAGACATAGCTTGTTTGATATAGGTGATTGCTCAGTGAAGTTTTGACATTCTATTGCTTTACATTTAGTGAGTGTTTTTTTGTATGGAAGGGTGATAACTTAGTAGGTCTAGTTGTGAGTTGTGACGCATGAACAATATGTGGGTCACTTCCTTACAATAACGGGTTGATGGTTAAATCATCTATATTTTATTGTTGCATGCCCTCATGAAGTTGATGGAAGTACATGGTTTGCATCTTGAATCGAGGCCTACACATACATATTTGTAACATGTTCCATCTCTACACCTGTTTTTTTATGTCTCTCAAGACAGACGGAAGCAACCATTATCAGGCCAGCGCGGCGCCCTCTGGTGGCTTGAGCTCCCTCTGGTGGCTGACTGTTTTACTTCTCCTTTTAGACGCCATTTCTATCTGCTGACAGTTTTGTTCTCTCGGGTATGCAGATTGACAAGTACAATCAACCCAGTCTCGGTGCTTTACATGAGTATGATGATAGCAAGGCCTTGACAAAATATGATTTTGAGGCTGACTGTTTTGCTTCTCCTTATGATGATGTGAATAAAAGGAAGCTTGCATATAGGCTTCGTGCTGTTGGAGACAAGTGTGCAAAGGTGTGCTGTTGGAGACAAGTGTGCAAAGGTGCCACAATAATTACTTTATCTTACTCTGTTCACTTTAACTCTGGTTACATGAGATTAACTAGTTCTGCTGTATTCCGAAGCGAGCCTTCTAAAAATGGTGACATCCAGTGCACGTCTTGCTCATTTCATTCCGTTTCATGAGAATGACTGGACTTTCCATGTAACTTGATTAGTGAATTCATATAAGTAGCAGTCTCTGTTTTCTGTAGCAACAACTTCTTTTGTGTCTATCAAGTGGTAGTGCTATCTTTGCCAATTCAGTGTGCAAACGTAGTATTTGGTCGACAGTTGTATTATGAAGAAATGTGTTTTCTAGCTGCATGCACCCATCCATCATTCCCAGTTTAAAGCTCTGCATGCACAGTTTGCGACTTGAATTGACATCTACATGCATACATGTGTAACATGTCCTATCTACGTGTCCTGCAGCAGCACCACTAGGTTGTCGATGGTGGGGTTGGGCGCCAAGATGGAGGAGTACCCGGTGGTGGCCAAGCTGGCGCGCCCTCGGTGGCTTGAGGTCCAATACCAGATGAAACACTTTGACTCGCTTGTTTTCATCTCGGAGAAATCAATTGCCTGTCGACGGAAAGAATTTGAGATGCTGGTGCTTTAGTTTCCGTGATCAACGCAAAGATTGTGAACAAGTCTAGTTTTGCTTAATATGTTGGCTGGAGAGTTAATACATGCCTGTCAATGCCCCTAATGTATGCAACCGAGTGTACAGAAAGATGTTAATGTGCGAATAAGCATCTTTGATTAGCATGGTGATTATTTTGTTTCTTGGCTCTCTATCCATCTATCACTGTGTATCCCTATCCTTGGAGAGATTTTCTTCACATTACTATAATAGCATGTTTTAGTATTAGATTGCAATTTCAAACTTGTGGTTCAGATTAAATTAGTTATCAAGCACTGGGATTTTGCCAAATTTGTGACACTGCTGATATAGCCGAGGGTGGGCGGAGCAAGTCCATCGTGAGTTTGGTACAATGGGCGTGAAGTCAGAGGTGACTCGAAGCGATGCCGAACACAGAGATGTGCGAGTTACGGTCATGTTTCATCCTACAAAGGTTGTTTCATTCAAATGAATTCAATTCATTACCATCTGCTGGACTTGACTCGGCATTTATTTAACGGACATGTTTAAATATGGCAAATCTGCTTCAAAAAAAAAGTTCTCATAAGAACACCTTTGTTTTGGTTGTATATACAGCAGCATTTAGCGGGTTCCTTCCCTTCCTCTGCCTCGTCCGAAGACGCATGTATGTAAAGAAATTGATACTGCTGGTGGCAGACGCCTTGGGAAGGAGGAAATCTCATTGAATGATGTGCTCGTGAATGAGAAACCTGTGCCACTTTTACTCCGGTTCCTTGAAATGAAATGAATGTGTGGCTAGGGATGGATGCCCATCAACCAGTGAAGCAAGGGAGGGCCTTGGCTGCGCCACCTCACCGATCCGCGGCACGGCCCGGCCTTCTTCCCTTTCTCCATGAAGCATGCTACCCCCTCCTTGTTCTCTTCACCACCCCGTCACCTTCTCTTATATATACAAGAAGTAGTCGTCCGTCCGCGTGCGGGATGCGCGTGCGACTTGGACTTGTTTGTGAGGAGGCGATGATGCTTTCCCTTCCCTGTGACTTGACAGTGTGTGAGTGAGGAGGTTCTTGTTTGACTTTGAATTGGATCCGGCTTCTTCGCGTGTTGAATTTCCTACTGCAGTCGTCACTCACTGTTTGTTCTAACAGGGCAGTTCCGCACACCGTTGATTCCCACAGAGAGAGAGGTCGCGGCCGGTGATGAGATCCATTGTTAGTCCATCTTGAGATTTCCCAGCGTTGTTCTGACCGTGCAATCCGCGTCGGCACCGGGGGCAGTGAGGGCGGAGCCGGGGAGGGAGGGGGAGATCCATCTTGTTCTGGTGGAGAAGCTCGCTCAGTCGCGCATCTCAACTTGTGGGCATCACGCTCTTGTTGCTTTCTTCTTCTTAATTAATCTCTGAAACATAAGACAAGGAGGCGTGGTCTCTCTCCGATTGCATTGTAGTCAAGACTCAAATCCAGTCAGTCAGTGGTGCGGTGCGGTGCGGACGGCCTTCTTCAACAAGCTTCTTCTTTGCTGCATGCAAGATGCAGGAACAGGGCACCCTGCTTTTCCCCTTGGGCACCAACGGGCATTACTCTGAGTGCATCAAGGATTGGATACAGTTTTGTTAACACAAGTGGAGAAAGAAGACGAAGAAGAAGAAGAAGAAGAAGAATACAGTTTCTGTCGGCGGAGGCAAACTTGTTAGATCATCATAAATGGAGTGCATCTCCAAGTCCGAGTGACCGGCAATGATGCCTCGAGGCAACGCCGCCTCGCTCCCGGCAGGCCTGCAACGTTGATGCTTGCTGCAGCGGATGTAGCCGGCCCTGCGGAGCCATGACGAACCAACCTGTGGTCAGATGGTTAGCAGAGCAGTGGTATCTCCGGCCCAGTAGAGCTCAAGTCTAGACTTGGCATTGGTATTCGCATTGTTCCTGTATTTATTTCAGGCTTCCGGCCATGTTCGTTCAATGGGAGGCGACGTTTCCGTCGAGTGCGAGGCGTCTGTGGTGACTTCATAAAATCTTAAGATGCTACATCGGCTAGGGTGTGCGTGCATGCATGCGTTCATGGGATGAGTGTATACTCGTGTATGTGATGAGCGACTTTGATTGTACTGTGTTAAAGAAAAACAATCTACTTTGTATATATACGAAAAAGGGTTTCCCGCCGCTTTATTATAAATCAACCATATTATAAAACAATCTACTTTGTAAGTACACCTTTCTAAATGTAAGACGTTTTTGCAGTTCATTTACATTGCCTCTGTTTCTAAATATAAGACATTTTTTTTGGTTTTGCTTACATTTTGTTACCGAGGGAGTATGTTTTTGAGGACCATGAGTACATCATGCGTCTTTCATGGCACCAAGGGTCGTCAAGGAACCTGCGCTGCAACTATATCTAGATTAGTGTTAGCTTTAATTTAATTCGTTATGCACAAGTGGATCGACCTGGCTGCTAGATCTTGAGTGGTGCACCTTTTACTTGTTTAATTAACACTAGCAAAAGAGCCCGTGCGTTGCAACGGGAGAGAAAACATAACACACGATCTTAACCCAACAACCATCACTCAAGACCATAATAGGTCCATCTCCTTTATTTTTGCGAGGCATCATATTTGTGTTGCCGCTTATCCTCCTTCTCACACTCACCGGCGATGTCCTCAATGTTCACACAAAACAAAGCAAAAAACTTGTTTAAATATGGTTAATCCTAAGGCGTCTTTCTCTCTCTCTCTCTCTCTCTCTCTCTCTCTCTCTCTCTCTCGCTTTCTTTCACTCTCGCGATGAAAAATGTGTTGTTTTCCCCCGCGACATTTTCAGAGGTATGCATGTGTAGTTATCGATGTTTTCTTTTCCCTATATGATTATAGTGGAGTACTTATTTGCAATCCGGATCACCATCGGTACGAAAGAAAAATCGGATCTTGCGCTATAAATTATAAGTTTGCTTCCAAAACAATATTTTTAAAATATTTAACAGGTAAAATTAACATCATATTTGGATTCTACACATTTTTTAATAAAATTTCATATACAATATGTTAAAATCGAAGTTACGGTTTAAAAGATACGTATATTTTAGAAAATCATTTGTTTGACTTAAATATATTCCAAAATAATATTTAAAAATACTTAACAGGTAAATTAATCTCATATTCATATTCTACATATTTTTCTAATCAAATTTCATATATAACATGTTCAAATCGGAGTTACGGTTTAAAAGATATGGATGATTTAAAAAAATACGTATTTGACTTAAATATGATCCGCGGATAAATTATCTAAAACATCAGGGGGGTTTTCGAAAATTGTAAAATAACGGTTCGGGTATGACTTAAATCCGGACTGCGGGTTGATTTCAAGAAAACACAGGGTCTTTTGTGTAAAATACGAAAAAAACGATTCGTTTTGACTTAAAATAGGACTGCGGGTTGATTTCTCTGAAGTGGAGGGACTTTTCTGAAAAATGCCATGACGGACGGGCTGAAACCCAATTTTCTTTATTATTAGGTAAAGATTAACATGCATGCTGCGTCCACTTTATCTCAATGATACATGGGTCGTTGTGGCCTATACACAAGTGGAACGTCGTGATGCAGGGGTGAAGGTAATCACTGAGGCGAGCTTTCGATTTTAATCACCAGGGGGGTTTATTGTCCTGCTTCTGGGTTTTCTATTTTCATAATAAGGATGAATTATGAACTGCCTTTTAGGCCCTATTGTTTGTTCGTTTTCATCCCTAGTATGAATTATGAACTTTAATCCATGATGAAATCTCATAGTTTGTTGGAAGAAAAAGTTGTTAATTAGGTAAATGTAGGCATCCCCAGTTGCAACTTGCCGGTATTTTATCTCTCCCAGGTGCATGATTGATCAGCTAGCCAATTATCTTTGGCTCCTTCATCATGTATCTATACTACTATTAAAAGAGCAAACATAATCTCCCCTAATTCCACACACCTGATTGTACACAGGATAACCAGAACCGTCTGATCAAATTAACTTAAATCCATCCTACTGTCCATATTGCATCAACACTCAGACATCCAAATCAACGTTCGGGATCAAATGTTCTGCCGAGCAGACGCGCCGTGGTCTGCCACTTTTCATCCTCCGCGTCCTGGTGCTCGCCCGCGACTTCCTGAATTTCCGGATCGATAAGGACCGGTCGATTATTCCCGTTCCTCCCGAGCCGCTCGCGCGGGCGGCTCCGGAGGCGCTAACCCTAGCTAGCACCGCGAGCGCCTTCCTCCCCGAGCTCCCCTGGCCATCGACGCCGGCGGCGGTGGAGGCGGCGGACGAAGTCGGCACACCCCGACAGGCCTCCCACGCGCGGCGGAGTGGCGTCATGCAGGTGACACGGTGGTCTCTCCGATGTGGAGGCGGGTGGCGCGGCGGGCAGTGAGGTGCGCACAGGGAGGCGGAGCACAACTGCTGGATTGAAGAGGAGGTGCTGGTGTGCGGCGGTTCTCCTGAGAGCGCCTGGCGGTTGTCGGAGGGGGCGGCGCGCCCGGTCATGGAGGCGGCGGATCTCGGCCAGGTAGGCTGCACAAGCGGCGGTTGGGAGCTGCTGCAGTGGACGGCGCGTGCTCTGCTTCCTGTTGTTGCCGGAGTGAGTGCTGCAGGTGGAGTTGTGGATATGGATGGTGTTGGAGCAGGCTGGATCTGAGATGACGCTCGGACCAGCGGCCTTCAGCGGAGAGATCCATGTGGTGGTGTTGGTTGTTTTCTGTTCGTGGGTTTCAGGTGGCGATGGCTGATCTCTTTGCCTGGCTGTCCAAAAGGAGTGGAGTCTTCAGCCATTTCTTTGATGCGCCGGCGCCGATGGCCGTGTTGGTTTTGGATGGTGGTTTGGAGCTGCTTTACCTCCGGCCGTGCAGAAGGTTGATGTTGGTTCGTGTGACCACGGCCGTGCAAGGCGCTGGTGTTCTGCAATGTCAAGTTCACGATGGCAAGGTGCTACAGCGGTGGTGGTGGTGCTATCCTTTACAGATGAGTGGCCACAATTCTTCGCCATGGATGGGAGATGGACGACGTTACAGATGAATATCCTGCCCGTCTCCAGTCGGTGCTGTCGACGACGGCGCTTCTGGGTGTCGTTATGGTGTGTTGCCATCTTCCCCCTCTTGTTTGGATTGCCATCTCCGGGTGAAAGCCCAGGTCTTGGGCTGATGATGGTGGCGTTGTGGCGTCGTTTCTTGTTGGGAGCAGCGTGTGTGGAGACATGGCTTAAAGGTTCTTTGATGCAGTTCTCCGGTGTGTGCCGCTGGTTCGCATAGAGGTTCTTGGGCGCAATGTACGCCAATGCCGATGAGTTTAAGACGGTGGCTTTCTCAGTACCAACCGAGTCCCACCACCCACTCGCCATCCCCTTTTCGGCATTCAAGGGTGGTTGGTGCATCGACAAGTGAAGTCCGGATGAAGTGATTGCTCTTTGAGGTGATCGGCCTTGGTCGAGACGCGGCACATGTTTATGCAGAAGTTTTTTGTTCTGATGGTTATACGTGCATTGCATGTGCACATTTACTATGCTATAGAGGTAACAAAATTATTGGCGTAGCTTACAATATCCACAATATAAGGATTTTTTTATTTTATTTTGACAATATAAGGATTTTTACTTGTGAGCTGATTGTCTAAATTTTGTAAGCACGTACATGATTCTTACTGAACTACTATAATATTTGTTTCTTCATTTGTGTACGTACATGTGTACTTTGGCATGCTTGATGCATTCTTGGCTGCTGAAGAGCTTCCAATGAGTTGTAATGAGATTTCACTCTCCTGTAGGCTCAATCAACATCACTTGCTGGGATCTGACTCTGGGGGGTGGAACATGGAAAGATATTGGCCACTTGCAGTCTCACAATCTGTGAGACGCACAAATGGAGTTTTGTTTGGCAATGCTTTTCTATTGAGCATATTAACATATCGTCATTTGTCTCTCTTTTTTATTAAGAAATGGCGAAGCAATTAGTACGAATTGGTAACTGGTTCAAGTGCATGACTGTCAAGATACGGTGTGTTCGACAACACATCTTTTGTCAAGTTGCTGGGAATGTTGGCTCTGTTCCATGACATTGTCACAACATTGGATTCATGCATTTGATGTCCTTTTGGATCCAGGTAAGAATAAAACTAAATGCGTTCCCTTAAATTGCGTAGTTGCCTGGTTGCTTTTTTGATGGGTTCCTTTAAATTGGTGTATGTACTTGTTTTTCTGTAACCTATCATCATTTTCTTCTTTCTTTGCGCTGAAACAAAATGCATTCTTTCATACCAAAAATTGCAAGAGCACACGAACTGTACACATGTCCTTCCTTTTTAAATCTCCAGCCGCTTGCTTTCATTGTTATTTTTAGAAGGGTGTAGGTGAGTACATCACAAAGGTAACACCGATCTGGTTGACACTTGTTATTTCTTCTTCTTGGTAATTTGTAGTTCCTTTGATACTCTATTTTTTATACCACTATTCTGCATTGCAACCTTTTCTTTAACAGGACGAGGTGACAAATTTTCTGCCAATTATAGCGTGAATTACATAGCCTGCAACATTTGCCTACAGCTGATAGAATCTATGATCCCACAAGGGTCAAGGGCTATGTCTATGAGCTAAACAATTACAGTACAAGACATCCAAATTCAGAGTTTAGAGCCTCGTGAGCAATGTTGTGAGAGCTTGTTGATGATCTGCCTGTTTCTCGCAAAATTGGGACGTGTTGGATGGTACATGTGAGGCCATCTAATTTTTTTTCCTCATAAGAACCCACATCTGGCGGCACTGTCCATCTCATGGCGGCCCCCATCTCGCCGCTCCCGCGATGGCCTGCATCCGCCCGCTGTTCCCTGGCCCCTTGAAAGTCCACCGAATCCACCCCCCTCCCCCCCAGAAGTCCTCTGCCTCCCTCCTGACAATCGACGCATTGTGCATCTTGTTGGCGCCGCTCTCTCTGTATCTCTCAAGACTAGAGGTAGAAGGAGATGGCACGGTATTTGGTGGCTTGGCCGCCCAAGCAGCTGCAGCCTTTTCTCTGTATTTCTCAATACCGGCGCACTACAATGGATTGGATTACACGGCTTAAGTAGCCAGACACACATGCCACTGCGCCTCCGCCGCGCACACCTGACTAACTAACTCCAAGCGACCTGCATGCATGCACTAAGCGAATCACTGCATGCATGTCCATATCCATCGCTCGATGCTGGCCGCTAACAACTTATCCAGCTAACTAACTACATGCATACTTATCCAGCTAACTAACTCGCCGTGGCCACGAGTGCACGCGCACGCACGTACACCATCGTGACACACACACACGCCACGCTTCCGTTGCGTCCCGCACGTCCCGCGCGTATCCATCGCGCCCGACGAGCCCGACTGCACCAGTGTGTCCCGCACGTCCCGCATGAATCCGTCGCGCCCGACGAGCCCGACCACACACGCCGTGGCTTATTCCAACACACACCCCCTAAGCCACGGCCTAGAGGAGTCCGTCGTCGTCGACGTTAGCACCGGCCAAGAGAGCCTGCTCCGCCGCCGGTCCTTTCCGCAGCTGTGGGCACTCGCGCCGAAAGTGCCCGTGCTCCCCGCACTTGTAGCAGCGTCTACGCCTGTTGCCGCCACTCCCCGACGCCACACTGCGCCCGTCGTCGTCGTCGTCCCGCGCACCGCCCTGTTGCCGCTCCCGCGCCCGCCACTGCGCCTGGGTCAGTAGGAGCTGATCGCCGCCGCGCTCGCCGCCGTCTTGTCCACGGCGCCTAACTCGCTCGTCGAACGCGCGCAGCCGACCGAGCGCCTCGTCGAAGGCCAGCTCCTCGACGACGCAAAACTGCTCGATGCCGGCGACGACGGGGAAGAGGCGATCCGGCACCGTGTCCAGCAACTTCTTGACGAGCGCCGCGTCATCCAGTGTCTCCCCGAGGTTAGCGTACCTCGCCGCCATCGCCGCGAGCCTCCCGCCGTACACGTCGAGCTCCTCGCCGTCCGCCATCTTCATCCGGTCGAACTCGCCGCGCAGCGTCGCCAGCCTCGCCGCGCGGACCCGATCGGCACCGACGAACCTCACCTTCAGGGAGTCCCATACCTCCCTGGCGGTGAGCTTCGTCGACACCTGCAGCAGCACATCCTCCGGCAACGCCCCGAGAAGCAACGCGCGCGCCATCTTGTCCTTCCGCGCGTTCACCGCCGCGTCGCCCGGCGCCACCGCCTCCCACACGGTGTGGACGTCGAGGATCGCCTGCGCCTTGATGGCCCAGACCGTGTAGTTGTCCACGGTCAGCATCGGCATCGCCATCGTCGCCGATCCGCCTGCGCCGCCGCCGTGTGGGACGAGCGCCATGGTCGCCGATGATCGCCCGAACCGAAGCTCTGTATACCAATTGTTGGCGCCGCTCTCTCTGTATCTCTCAAGACTAGAGGTAGAAGGAGATGGCACGGTATTTGGTGGCTTGGCCGCCGAAGCAGCTGCAGCCTTTTCTCTGTATTTCTCAATACCGGCGCACTACAATGGATTGGATTACACGGCTTAAGTAGCCAGACACACATGCCACTGCGCCTCCGCCGCGCACACCTGGCTAACTAACTCCAAGCGACCTGCATGCATGCACTAAGCGAATCACTGCATGCATGTCCATATCCATAGCTCGATGCTGGCCGCTAACAACTTATCCAGCTAACTAACTACATGCATACTTATCCAGCTAACTAACTCGCCGTGGCCACGAGTACACGCGCACGCACGTACACCATCGTGACACACACACACGCCACGCTTCCGTTGCGTCCCGCACGTCCCGCGCGTATCCATCGCGCCCGACGAGCCCGACTGCACCAGTGTGTCCCGCACGTCCCGCATGAATCCGTCGCGCCCGACGAGCCCGACCACACACGCCGTGGCTTATTCCAACACATCTCACATGGCCACCCCGCATCCCCTTCTGAGATTTGCTTCTCCCATGGTGAGTCGAACCGTTCTATGAAATTTGAGATGTATACTTTCAGATGAGTGCAGTTTCACGAATTGATGTGATATCCAATTTCTGTTTTTGTGAAGCCATGATCAGCTAGGGATTTGGATAGCTGAAGCATAGTGTCAGAATGTCTTGGAATCTTTGATATGCCTTACTCAGTTCCTTGCAATCATTGAGGCCTTAATTCCGAACTGTTTTTTTTTCATACAAGCCTAAATGTTCTTACGTTTTGCTGCTTTTGTACAAGACAGCATGAGTACAACGTTTAATTAAACAATGTTTATCTTCTGCATATTTTTTTGATCTTTTCAAAGCATATCCTTGGTGATTTTTTCTATTAATGTATAACCAATTTCAGCAAATGATTTTTCTTTGTTACCACTTAGCGGCAGTCTGCGATATATTCAGAAAGATAGTTATGTATGTTTGTCTATATCTTATATCCTAGCATTCATTTCTTTGATGATCAGTATAGCTAAACTTCTTAAGAACCTTTAGAGTGGTCATGTTACTGACTTAACCTCCTCTCTTTTTTATGAGGAACCTTCAGAAAAGTTGAAGCCAAGAATCAAAGTTCAGAATATTTATTCAGATAGCAACCAAGAGATACCCAGGTCCCAGGGTATATAGGTAACGATTGATATTTCATGGAGGACATGACAAGGCTCCCTGCGGTTAATTTGGATCACGTGCTGGACACATCATTCATCTTCACAAAACAAATAATGTACAGTTATTCACATAGAAGAGACATCCTTTTTGTTGATTCATGCCTCCAGATCTAACCTAAATAGAATAATACTATCTCACAATCTCAATTTCTGACCATCAAGTGTTTGTGTTTATGCGCACAAGGCTTTTCATTTTCTGTTTTGATGCTCTGTACTTCCCATTTGAGGAGAAACTTGTTAATACCCCGAAATCTTAAATCCTGACCACCAAGTCATTGTGTTTACGCATAAATCTTGACCACCAAGTCTTTGTGTTTATGCCTACGAAGCTTTTCAGTTCGACATGCCCCCTCCACCCACCACCTCTGGCGTGGCTGTTGGTTTCTCTCCCCATGCCGACACAATGAAGGGTGCAGAGGGAGCCTTGCCAGTTAGCCTGCGACTGCAGGTTGTTGGCAGCTTGTGGACAAGGTTTAGGGTCCTGATTTTAGGGATTAGAAGTTTAAGCTGGTATTTCAGGGGTTAGAACAAGCTTAACGCGAAGTTTTTTTTTTCTCAGGTCACACGTGCGTTGCACGTGCACGATTACTAGTTACTAGTTAAGGAACCAAGTGGATCATTGTCGAATTATGTTAGCATGCAACTTGCGTATATATATGGATCTAATTAATATAAGTACACAGAGTATAATATCAATCTAATTAATATAACATTCTTGCAAGGCAGATCTCTTGCTCCGTTCTAAAATAGACGATGTTTATTGGCTCAAATGAAGTATCAAGATGATATATCACACTAACGCACACCCGACCTCTGTATAACTAAGATACACACAGCCAACCCAACACACACACAGAAACACACCAGCAACTATGCATAGGAGAAAGGCCACCTCAACATGCAACCATGCATTGGAAAGGCTTTCTATTCTACTATGTACTTATCTTCAATAAATATGTTATAACCAAAAGTACAATAATTTTTTTACTTTTAGTTGATGGTTATTTTTTCATGTTCCTCCCCAATGTGTCGTATTTTACAACTAGATATGTAAATAAGAGGGTTTCGGGCCTCCCTCCCCTGTTCTCGGCCTGCTGGAGAGAGAGAGAGAGGGGAAGGAGGCTGGTATGGACTCGTGAGCGGCTGGAGGTGGAAAGAGGAGGAACACCAAAGATGGAGGAAACTGTTGTACACTCGGATCGAAGATTTTAAATTATTTAGAGAAGTAAACAGAACCTGTAGGTGGAGCCGTCCTCGCCGGAGACAGGGATGTTCCTGAAAAGGGTGCATGATGGCTTCGAGAGGTCCTCCTCCGGCTCATCTGCGGTGCCAATGGTCCAGTGAGCGCTGCCGTGAAGCACGCGCTGCTGTGGCACCCAGTACTTGTTGTTGTAGCAACATCTAACATGCACGAGCCGTTCATGCTCCTTGGAAGCCTCTAGGTAGAATCTGGAGCGCGGGTTCATGACGCCCCCGTCGTTGTCGGCGCTTACCTCGACAAAGTTGCCGCCCTGGCTCTCGTCATGCACAGAGCGCAGGTAGCTGTTGTCATGCTTTGAGCGAAGAACGACGCATCTTGGCAAAGCCGACAACGGAAACATTTTCTCTCCTATATTATGTGTGACTGCACACTGCTCAGTGTCTATGGTCGTGAGTTCTAAATCTAGAGATCAAGGACACTTATAGGCGTGTGTGCCCCCTCAAAAAAAAGTATAACTTGCTGCTTGGTTTTCATGCTTGTGCTTTTGGTACGTATGACTCGTATTATTCACTTTACATGTCAAGAACCCGATCAGGATAGTAGCACTTCTGCAAGCGAGTTTGGAGCCTTGTGTAGGTTGTTAGTATAAACAAGAAAGTCAAAAGTTGTGTTCGACAAAGTTTGCAATTGTGTGTGGATTGTTAAGATATGCATGTTTACAAAAGATTGACAGGTGGAGGGTTCTTCTGGATCCGATTGGTTTATATAAAACTAACTTTGTATTGTTCTATGCGATGATAAGATCAGCTGACACCTACAGAGCATGCCATGAGTCATCAAATTCCCTTTACATGCAAAGGATGGCAATTGCTTACAAATTTCTAACACATACCCGGACCTAACCTAGACACTTCAACATCAGCTCGATCTATGTGTGAAGGATTTTTCCAGATCGGGTCATTCTTTTGGTCGACTAAGTTTATAATTTTATGTGAATATTTGACAGGGACTACCAGGTCTCTTTTAATACATCTTTTTGGTGCGAGGTTGATATTTATTTGACTGTGTAGAACATTTAGACATGTAACCTATGGAAAACATAATATGCTTATTATACTTTGGTGGAAACATGGTTTGGTTCCAATAAGAATGAATTTACATATATCGAGGTATTTTATTGACACACAAGGAAAAATGCCATGCATATTACCATCTGTCATGAATGGGCCTTCAGAACGTATTCGCGGATAACCTCCTAGATCACCTACGACAATCATATTTTATTTGTTTGATCGCATGCATCCCCAACCGAAGTGCGTAAAAACAAACAAAGTGAACTACAAATGATGTTCAGGCTTGTTGGGTGCTAGCCTCGGTGCACAACGTCGAAAGGGGGATGGGGTTTACTTATTGGGCGCAACTATAAGTTTGGCAGGAAAGTTTCGGTCCTCTCAAACTTGCGGGCCCCGCAAACCCTAGGAGACGGCCTTTTTTGGGCCTGATGGGATTCCGGATGAATCCGGATTCCCAAAGTCTATATAGTGGTGAGAAAATCAACCAGCGTGCAAAAACTTCAAGATCCCGAGAATCAGTCTGACATAACCCTACCTTTTCGAGAGCTTTCCAACGCCACCTCAATCGCCTCGATCGGAGCCCGTATGCATCGGCTGGGCCTCCCGCGAAAAGGTACCAGCCCTTAAAATCTTCGGTCCAAAAAGCCAACCGTGGGCACCGGGCAACCACAACCGTGCCGAAATTTGGGCGGGAAAATCCTGGCACGACCGTGATCACGCGAGTCAAAGTTAGAGGATATTTATGTGAATGGTCAAGTGAAATATGCAAACATAACATCTTTAATTTATCAGTTTAAAATCTTCCTTTTTCCTGTTAATATTTATTCTTATATTCTAAATAGGAATACAAGATTTTTTTTAAACATAGTACAGACGCAAAACGCTCATATATACACGCATACACTCATCCTTCTGTACGCACACCCTACCTCTATGAGCATCTCCGAGAGACTGAGCCGACATATCATCTTGAATTTTTCGCATTCACCATAGGCACCTTGTCGTTGACGGGAATGTCTCCTACAACTTAACGCGCATCGCCAAAACTCCTAAAATAAATCCATAAAAATGTGAGCACCTGGACTTAAACCCTAATGGTCTGAGGATACCACTGTCCTCCTAACCATCTATCATATACTAGTTGGAGTATAAAAGTGTGTTGTGTAAAATATTTCTTATTTTCATTAATTTATTAAAAATTAATAACATGTTCCTAAAAATATTAAAACGAAATGTAAATATTAAGTATTATGAAAGTTTGAAAATAAATAAATGTTCATCATGTATTTTAAAAATATTCATCCTTATTTGGAAAATTTCATCATGCATTATAAAAATGCTCATCATTTCTTATCGAAATGTTTGCATATAAAAATTATTAATGAAAATAGAAATAAAAAAATGTAAAAAATGATTCTTAAGAGAAAAAAAGAAAGCCGAAAACGAAAAAATGAGGAAGAAAAAAAACATCAGCAAAGCCCATCTATGCACTCACTTGTATACAAAATGCCGGCTTTCTAGTAACTTTTTTCTAGGAGGTGTTTGGAGACCGCAAATGCTAGGTATATTTACAGTTCTGTTATTGGTTTTCATAGCAAGCGCTGAAGTAGGTCGGCCCATTTCGCACGGGTTGGGAAGGGTTCAGTTCTGTTATTTACAGTTCGAGGGATTTTTTTTTCTTTTCTCTTCTTTGTGTTTCCTTTTGTCGCTTTCCTATTTTTCTTTTTAAGTTATCATTTTTTAGTTTTTTTTCCTTTATTGGTTTTCTATATTTTCTTTTCATTTTTAAACCACGAATTTGTAATTCACCTGATTTTAATGTATGATCATTTCTTTTAAATGCACATTAAGTATTTTTTACACATACATTGATATATTTTGAATACATGTTAAACATTTTTACTGATACACGTTAGAAAATATTTTGAAGAAATGTGGAATATTTACAATAAAATTATTTTTTTTACAGATAAACATTGAACATTTTAATTTACATAATGAACAATTTATAAATGCACCATGTGCATTTCTTTAGTATATTTGGATTTGTTCTAAAAACATTGCTCGAACATATTTTGAACCTTCATGAATATTTATTTATGTATTAAGTAATTTTTAAAATTTTCATCATTTTTTATAAAATTCCATAATAATATTTTCTAGTGTTTATATATTTTTTAAATTGCATAAAACATTGTATTTTTTGCTAAAATATTTTTGATGTATTTATCTTCAATCATGTTAATACAATAAACATAAGAAAAGATAAAACTTATATGTAGATCCGTAGACCACCTAGCAACGTCTATGAGGTATGAAGCGAGAAGAAGGCACGCCGCCGTCATCGTCACTCGTTCGTCAGAGTAAAGCAAAACTTGTTGTAGTAGGAAGTGAGAAAGTCGTCATACTATAGCCCCGTAGGATCCAATCCAACCTAAAAACGCACGAATCCAAGGAAATCCATCAAGGATAGATCCATCCCATAGGATCTGATCCAACCTAAAATTACATGAACGTAGACGAACTACGATCAGATCCAAGCAAATCCATCAAGGATAGATTCGTCGAAGACACACCCACACGCCAACCGACTATGCTAGACTCACCACCGGGACGGGGTCTAGGTGGGAAGAACTTTGTTTCATTTTCAGGGCTCCACCGTCTTGTCTTCAAAGCAAAAGACAAATCCTAACAAAACTCAAAGGAGCATTTAAAAACTAGGCCCTCCTGCTGGTAAAAGACGGGATCCACCGCGCCACCATGGCCCTGAGGCCACCAGAGACTAGATGGACCGGGAGGCAGAGAAACGCTAGTCTTTTTCGAGGGAGGAGGTGGCTACGTCGTTGTTTCTTTTACACTGCATTATCATTTTGAAATGCATGGCGAATATTTTTTTAACATAATTCAATTAATTTTTTAAACATATGTAACAAGATAAAAAAGAAAACACAAAGGAAAAAATATGGGTTCGTGTCTCGCTTGTGTCGAAATGCATCCATAGGAATCACTTATGTGTCTTGCGCTTGTCTCACAAAATAAGAAAAGGAAAAACGAGCCTCCAATAGAGTAGCCCCAGGCCCTTGCAGTTCTTAAGAAACAACACTACTTGCAGTTAAAATTGATGTGAAACTTGGGAAATTCGCCTAAGCACAATACAACACAACAAAGGACGAATCTTCATCTAAGTAACAGGCATGCATGAAGAGGAAGAGGAAGAGGCAACACCGACGGAGCCGCTTCTATTTATTTTTGGCCATCCTAAGACAAGATCGACACGAAGGAGACAACCGCCGACGGGCATCTCCGCTCTAGCAGTCCCGCCTGCAGTAGCACTTGCGCTCGATGTGGTGCATGTTGCACTCGCCGCCGGGGAAGTTCTCGGTGCGGCACACGCCGGCGCAGTTGGTGTCGCTGAAGCAGGCGCCCTTGAACTTGTGGCTCTGCGACAAGCACGCCCGGGCCTCCGCCACCTTCGTCGTCCCCATCTCTGCGATGCATAATAATTAAGCATGGGTCACCGCCCGTCCATGCATCTTGTCACTGGGAAGGAAGAAGCATACTATCGACGGTCGGACGGACGGGCGTACCTGTGGTGACGAGGAGGAGTAGTAGGAGGAGGAGGACGACGGGCACGGCGGCCATGCGACGAGGGGACGCCATCTCTCTCTGTTCTTGTTTGCTTGCTTGCTTCACCGGAGATGCTAGTGCTACTTGGGGGCTAGCTGTGTTTAATTATAATTAGCTAAGCGAAGGTGGAGTGAACCCAAGACGAGGGAGAGGTATATATAGGCATGAACAGATAGAGAGAGGTTAGTGGTGGTGGATGGATGTTTAGGGCTTTATTCTTTGGGCTTAATTAACAAAGATCGGTGAGATCCTCAGCGGGGGCATGTTACAGTAAGTGATTCCACGTTGCCATGGCACGTGTCCAAAGAGGTTACTCGAAGCATGCATGCCGACATCTGAGTGAGTGGAGGTGTCGCCATGAGGCGATGCTTTTGCCTGCGCGCCAACTTTACTTTACCTGCATGCATCGCCTACTCACTTCACTTGCTGTGATCCAGCCAACTTTATAGAAATGTTCATCGGGATCTCATTCCGATGTTCCATGAATTCTTTAACGGCCAGCTATAACTTTTTCATCTTAACTTTAAAATGATAATTTTCATCAAAGAACGAGAAGGCAGTGCGTATTGACCAGTTTAGGCCTATTTGTCTCTTAAACGTGAGTTTCAAGATCTTTACGAAAGTAGGCACGAATAGGCTGACACAGATGCTCACTCGGTGGTGCAACCGAGTCAGACGACATTCATGATAGGAAGGCATATCCTATAAGAGGTTGTGGTCTTACATGAAACTTTGCATGAAATCCATTTGAAGAAACTAGATGGATGATCTTCAAGGTGGATTTCGAGAAAGCGTGCGATGAGGTCAAATGGCCCTTTCTCCAACAGACAATGCGAATGAAGGGATTCAATTAAACCTGGAGAAAACAGATGGATTTAGTGGTGAATACGGATTTTCAATCAGATTTTTCATTTAAGGGATAAAACAGTTTAAAAATTGGAAATTCAAAAAGAATCCCACATGCATGCATGCGGTGACATGGCAATTTGTTTTGCTATAGAGACGTGTGGCGCGCCTCCCTCCCTGCCACACGTGTGGCAGATATCACCGTCCTTTATAAAATGAGTAATTTGAGGAAGGTTCATGAATTTTTTAAAACATCACATATTTGAAAAAAGTTTGCAAATATGAAAAGAGTTCAACATTTTTTTTAAAATGCTTCAATTTGGAAAAAAAATGACAAAATTTAAAATAAGTTCACGAATTTCACAAAAGTTTAAAATTTTGAAAATTCATGACATTTGAAAAAGAACATGAAATTTGCAATTTTCATAGATTTCTTTTTAAATCATGGATTTAAAAAAATCAATGATCTTTTTAAAAACTGTTCATGGATTTCAAAAGGTTCACAGGTTTTAGAAAAATGAATAAATTCAGACAAGTTCATGGATTGGGAAAACGTTCATGTGTTTGAAAAAATCTTTCTGGATTTTAAAATCATGAATTTAAGAAATTATACACGGATTTGAAATGAAGTTCATGAATTTAAGTAAAGTCCATAATTTTAGGAGAAAAATGTCAATTTAAAAACACAAAGAAAATGAAACAAAGAAGGAGAAAGAGAAAACAAACAGTAGAAAAACCGCCAGACAAAACTATAAAAAAAGAATAGAAGGCGTTGCCTTTTTGTTAGCATCACATCTCATGGTACTAGATGGGCCGTGGCCCATAGACATTCGTAGGACGAGTGGCAGGGGTGGATCTAGTGGGGGTGCCGTGTGTGCCATGGCACCTCCTCTAGAATTGTAAAATATATTTTCACATATACCTAACACTAAATATTCATCAAGTTTTTGTTATTTTAAGACTATTATTGAGATTATGATGATGTTTAGTGTAAACACTAAAACATGGCACCCCAAACCTGCGATTCTAGGTCTGCCACTGACACGTGGGTACATAGGTTGTTCGCACGAGTCTTTTAGCCCATGAAAACCCCAATAGTTGTAGTGGGCACAGCCGCGCAAGCTCTCCCAGTTGGTTACTGCCACTAGATCGATACAAAGAGGTAATAAGTTTGAGTCTCACTAGCCGCATCTATTTTTTAGTATTAAAAATATTAATGGGCCGAGCCAAGGACGCGTCGGTAAGTTTATTCACACAGTTGGGCTCCCCGAACTACGTCGTATACGGTGGGCAACCCACCCCACCATACATACGAAAGTGGATACGACGAGTGAACCCTTTTATACGTTTAGCGTGGGGTAGATCGGCTAGGTCTAGCGGACCGAGACATAAGCGATCCTCGGTCGACAAGCAAAGTGCCCTACATTTTTCTCAAAAAAAAGAAGAAGCAAAATGCCATACATTTTTCTTTTGATAATTAATTAATTCATACACATAGCGAGAACATGTTGATAGTAATCTGATAAGAAAATTCAAAGTTTAACTATCATTATCTGCACGGGCGATCAATCACGACCAACGGCGGCGACCATGGGCTCCAAGTCCATCTGACAACAGCACATGTCTTCGGTGAAGCAGAGGGGATGTTTTGTGTAACCAGTTTGAGCACATAGAGGCACGCACTTGTCGCGCGTGCATGGTACATCATAAACCATAACACAGTAATCTACAATGAAAAAAAATATCAGCACCACTATATTTCCATGATATAAGATTGTTATACAAGACGGAGGGAGTACTTAATTTTTTTTTTGAGAAATGGGAGTACTTAATTGTCCATCCACCTCTTTGAGCGTCACAGGAAAGCATCACGGGGCAAATCTCGGGCCGGGCTGGGCCGGGCCAAAAAAGCCCAGTGCTAAAAACCCAGGCCCGAGCCTGGCCTAGCCCGACCATCGGGCCTACAATATCGGGCCCGAGCCTGAGAAAGCCCGACACCCTCTGTTGAAGATGATCTATTTTTGGACATGTATGAAACGAACCCACCTTTTGCAGCATGCGGGCATACTCATGGTAGGCATTCATGTCAGGTTTGAATGAATTCCGACACCATATGCAAGTTGCGTCACATTCGGTCATTTTTTACCGAGAAAAGTCCAGAAAATGCATGAATTGTCGAAAACTCATAAACCTTGGCATGCTAACCTGAATTGATCATATAAGCTCATGGAAAAAAAATTGGAGTCATTTTATGGAAGCCGAAAAAAGCACTCTCAAATGGTCACTTTTGTCCTACACGAATACTCTTCGTTGAATATAGTCTATTTTTGGACATGCATTAAATGACCTCGATTACTGCAAGCAGGTGCGCATCACCACCATCATGGCTGCCTGACATGCAATGCTTGTATTTTTCTTGCTAAATGCCATGACAAGATTGTCACAGTTTCCTTCCTATCTGTCAGATATAGATCAGGCGGCTTATATTGCAGGATGACAGGCACACTAACATCACCAACTCTGTTTTTTATAAGAGTAGAGACATTTCGTTTTCTTTTCCTTTTTATTTTCAAAACTAAGAACGTGAAGATGAAACAAATACTACAATTAGATCAGGTTGAGTCCTAAAATTTGGAACTTATAAAAGAAAACAAGATTTTATTTTTTTGCTCTGCTTAATAGACAAGTGATGTAGATTTGTCTAGGCAATGAGCGATGGCGACATGGCGATGATAATTAGGGACACTTGCACGAAGACATTCTCGTTCTAGCGGTAGGAACGGTTGTTCGATTTGATGGTCCATGGACCTTGATATTTATTTATAATTATTTTACAGGCGATTTGTACGGAATCCGGTGATAAATGTGATCTTTTGGAGAAAAAAAGAGACAAGAGTAAGTGACCGAATCCAACGCAACACGGAGAAACAGAGAGAAGACACATGCATCATGAACCGCACAAACTAATTGAAGCCGCAAACACGCCCGTATACGTAGCCAGGACCGATCTTCACCCAAACCACATGCATGGATGCATGCATGCAGATGAAGAGCCAACATCGGTGGAGCTACTTTTTATTTCTGGTCAATCCTAAGATCGATCGACGACACGGAAGACAGGAGCAAACAAGCGCCGACGGAAGCGGAAGCTCAGCAGTCCCGCTCGCAGTAGCACTTGCGCTCGACGTAGTGCGTGTTGCACTGGCCGCGGGGGAACTTCTCGGTGCGGCACACGCTGGCGCAGTTGGTGTCGCTGAAGCAGGCGCCCTTGAACTTGTGGCTCTGCGACTGGCACGTCCGGGCCTCCGCCGTCCTCATCGTCCCCATCTCTGCATGCAATGCAACCACGTCCGGGCATTGGATTGATGCACTTGGCTTTAGCCGGTGATGCACTCGTATGGAACGACGCACTCGGTTGGCATGATGTACTCGGCTGGCTCGATGCAACGCACTCGGCCTTAAACGTCTCGGTGGTCAATTCGGTTTCAATTGAATCCGGCATTCTCTTGTTACTAAAGGAACCGTTCAACTCGGCTGTAGATGTATTTGTCATATTTGACTCGGTTTCAACCGAATCAACCGTATTAGCCGAGTGAACCCTTTCTTGATGATTTTCTTGCAAAGCTTCTTTTTTATCTTGCCTCAAAAGTGCAGAAAAGCCAACACGGTTGCTACATGGAGGAAGGCACTTGATGTATTCTTGCAAATATTCCACTCCACGCTTCTTCTTGAGTGCTTCATAAGCATGTCGATATTCTATCGGTAATTCCTCAAGAGTTGGCGTAGTAAATTCATTGACGCTATTCCCTCTGAGGTTTGGCTTGATCTTGTCCACTTGGGCCACATATTTTTCTTGAAAATCAGCCCTGCTTGGATCGGCTTGCCCCCCAATACCTTTATAATCTTTCGGCAATGAATTGATGTTGCCGAAATTTTGCAATTGTATATGGGGTGTATAACATGCTGCAATGATAGGTGAAGACATGTGCACTCTAGTTGAATATTTTCTCACGCCAATTTTATCAATTGGCAACACTTCGTCTTCTTTTAAAACTCTAGCTCTTATTGCTTCATAATCAGGAAGCAATCCCTTTTCGTGCTGCTCAAGGCAAATAGCACTAATCTTCTTATTTTGGGATAAACTTTTTAATGCAGCCAGAGCCACCTCATCTCCTGCAATATTAGGCATATTTGCTCCTATAGAATCTCCATTCACTCGGCCATAACCGCGAAGGCGAGCCGAGTCATGAATATTTTTAGTTGCATGTCCCACTGAACAATTAATCTCATGAGGTGTAGTATCTGATGACTGAGGATAACCAGCCAAATAACTACAGGAAGCATGGCCGATTCCCCCGTCCATCGGCATGTTTGGGGATGAACCCGCATATCGCGAGTTGGCTACCGATGAACAAAACTGTGAGATGGACTCATGTACATGAGGTGTCATATATTGATCACTTGAACAAATCATGTTATTCATCGGCATATTGAAAGATGTTGCCGATGCACAAAAGTTCAGATTCATAAGTTGCATGTCGCGGTTATGTGAATTCCAAGTTTCTCCAATGGAATAACTAGTCGGCCTTTGCTCGTTAGGGCTAGCCGACATGACATGTCCATTGAAAGATCTAGCAACATCAACATAATGGCTATTTGCATCTACGTAAGGAAATTGATGATACATGTTACTGTTGTAGATTGCAGCCGCTCGATGACGCTCTCCTCGTAGCAAGAACAGGCTGGAGATTGTTCAAAGCTTCGTCCCCAGCGGAGTCGCCAAAAAGTGTGTTCGCACACGAACACGTCACCGTGTACCTCCGACGCCGAGGGTGATGCACCGCAGCTCACGTCGAAGGAGACCCGTCCGGAAGCGCGGTACGCAAGCAATCCGGCGGGCGCTTTTGAAGACCCGAAACCCCACGCGTCCGGGAGGGACCCCGTCTGGACGTGCGGAGGCTATGGGCTGCCCTAGGTCGGCCTGACCGCCCCTAGGGCCTCGAGGTTCGCCGCCCTGCAACAAGAAGAACAGACGAAGAACGAGGAAGAAGAAGAACTAGGGTTAAGGAGAAAAGGTAAAAGATAAAAAGTGGTAGATGAATTGATCGATTGTGTGTTGTTCAATCGGCCGTCACCCCTTAGGTAAATAAGAGGCGGCTGGACTTCCTGTGCAAGGAAAAGGCTTGGATTCACGTCCAAAACCCTAGCCAAATTCGGATTGGTTTTGTCCGAACTTTCCAAAACCGTTCGGTTTAAACTGGCTGTACCTTGCGGGTGATATTTGAGGTGGTAAACGACCTCGGATGGAAAAGAGCCCAAAAGCAATCTTGACCGTTTCGACGAGACGAACAACTTTCATGTTGAACGTTTTTCGATTTGAAGCCATATTCTAGGCCAAAACGGTCACGCAATACAGGCTGTTATTCGCACTACCCATCAGACATGTGGCTGGTGGGGCGCGCCACTTATGGCTTTGTGACAGGGCTGTGTTCGGATGGCTGTAACTTTTGCATACGAAGTCGGATTGGGACGATTTTTATATCAAAATCGACCGTTTCGACGAGACGAAGACAATTCGTGTAGAAAGTTTTTCCATATGAGGCAGTCTTGGTGGTCTAATTTGCCGAATACTGATCTAGATATAAAATCTCAGTGCTTTGAGCATAGTTTTGGCACTCGAGATGAGATCGGATGACGATGGCCCAAACATAAAAAGTGTTCACCTCGACAATACGAAACTTTTTCACTTTGAGCACTTTTCCATTTGAAGCCATCTTATTTGCTTTTTATGCCGTGCCAAAATCTGGTGTCAACACATGCCCCCCTGTTTTCTGGCAGAGCTTGCGTGCCAGAAAATACTTCATCCAAGCACGATGTCAACACTACATCGGCTGTGCATGCTAAGAACGATAATTGTTATCGGTCATATTCTTAAGCGTGTTGCTTCTTGGGTAGAGCCTCTTGGATAATAGTCGTCTGAGAACAACAATTGGACGTCACAAAGGCCTCCACGTAAGTTTCTTATGTTAATCCGGACCTTGCTTTGTCCAGGCACTCCCTGGGAATATTAGAACACTTTGACGGTAAGCCGGTTGCTGAACGATTATGACCATGCACCACAAAGGAATACTGTCAACTGTTCGGCGACTCAACTCATTATTGATCAAAGCAAACCATCAAGCCTCCGCCGAACAATGTCTCTCTCCTGACTTGGGTCCTGCAAATAACTAACACCAGGAGTCAGAGCTTTTTATGTACTAGACCCTTGATCAGTGGCCGACTCAATAATTAAGTTGGCCTTGCCAGTATTGGCAAACACTGAGCATCGGCTATAGGAGTAGGAGATCAACCATGGTGAACACCGTTAGCCAGATGCCGGCTTTGCCAACACAATGAATTCTGAGGGCGATATGCAAATATCGGCCATGCGTTCTCATCTCAAAGGTGCTCGGGAATCCGTCCACCAAAGTGTGAATAACCGAAATAAGTCAGATGTTTCGGCCGAGGATAAATTCCATAGTGTTGATTTTGATGATACGATTGAAGAATGTGCATGACACGCCTCCTGGAGTTTCCTATAGTGAGATGAAAATTGTCGTCCTCGCCTACGGGATTTACACTTGTACTCCTTTATTTCTGCCTGCTTCGCAACAGGAGATGTGATGCCGCACTTGTCTCGAGGATTTTCCTTAGGAACCCAGGCCATGTTCCTCTTCTCCAGCTCTTTGGCCCTAAGCTGCTTCAGCTTCATCTGTTGCGAATATGGTAAGCCGAGAGGGCATTCTGGCTGGGATTTTGGTTTATGCACTGACAAGTTCTTCCTGGCTTTGGGAATCTCCGGCTTGGCATGTCCAAAATCAGCGATTGGATCCTTGAAAGTTACTTTCTTCACTTTCTTGTCTTTAGCAGCCAACATATACTCGGCTGTCTTTTTGTCATTGGGAGCCGGATCTGAAATAGCACACTTGCAGCCATTCTTTTCTTTCTTCATCTTTGTAACACTTGTTGCAATAGAAGGTCGTACATCATTTTTATTTCGACTACTCCTCTTGGGAACCCATGCCATATTATTTTTTCTCAACTCATGTGCACTAAGTTTTTGCAATTCCTTCTCTTGCCAATGCGCTAAGCCGAGTGAGCACCTCAGCTGTGATTCTGTTTCAACCAATGCCAACTCTTTTTTGTCCTTGTGCACTCTTAACTTCTTCCCTTGAGATTTGGCACTTGATTGACTTGCCTCGTTGCCTTTTCTAGCCAATGTCAATACTTTAACTGGCTCTTTGTTATTTGAGAACAAATCTGAAGTAGCACACTTACGACCATCTTTCTTGACCTGGTACACTTGCTTGACCACCTCTTTCTTGTTCCTTGAGCTCCGGACCGATTCCTTATGATTGAAACGGTCTTTGACTTGTGATTGTTCATCAAATGTTGATCTTTTTGGAGCTGCATAATGTTGGCGAGATGATCTAAAATAAGATGGATAATGTGCCCTTGTATCATACCTGCCCCATGATGGATATGAATTTACATGAGCGTAGGAAGGCATCCACGACATTGGCATTGGTGGCCCAAAAGGAGCATATGAAGTCTGCTTGCTCAACGTCTTCCTTTGCCAATTCCAGTCTTCAGATTTATACCTTGGGGGTGACCTCGATGCTTTTGCTTCACTCGGCCGACAAGCACTCTTTGCCTCACTTATCTTCTGATATTTTTCTAATAATTGCGCGAAAGTGGCTTTCGGCTTTTCGTTCTTGTGCTTACCACGACCTTTGCTTTCTTTGGTTGTGCGTGCACCAGTCCTTGAATTCTCTTGTTTCCCCCCAGTGCTAGATGTTACCATTATAGCTTTGATGGAATTTCCGTCTTCAAGATTTTCCTTGATGCACTTTTTAACAATATCCTTGCTTGAAGACTTGACCCCATCATCATTGGCGTGTACATGTCCACTTTTAGGTAAATCAGCTGGAGATAGCTGAGTCAACATTTTATTGCCGTCAAAACAAATCTGATCCGACTGTCCAAATGATTGTGCCTCAACAAACTCCAATCGTCCTATCTTGTCCGATTGCTTGACTTGATGGATCATGTTGCAATTTTTGACATTTTGCTTGAACGAACATTGCGTTGGCTCTTGTCTTGACGGCTCGACATCGTGATCAATTATAATAATAGGATTAGTCAGCGATGTACCGATGATGTGATCAACTATGCCTGCACTGGACGTACACTCCTGGTCCATTAACCGATATTGTGATACCGGCTTTGATACAAAACAACCTAGCGGTGTGAGTTTAACATCATTTGACTCGGCTATGCATTGATTTTCGTCCTCCTTTCTCGATGCTCTTGAATCGGCTATCCTGGAGAACTTTGAACCTGGCTTTATATTCCTGCAACCAAAATAATTACAGAATATACGTCTCATTTGAGACCAAATGTTAGCCAGGCATGAAACAATCAAAGCTACCCATATGAACATAATTCTCAGTCGGCATAATGGGAAAAGCTTTGGCTGCGATAATCTATCACTAGCAGTATCTATGAATGGCACAATATGTTGACTAGCATAATTAGTGACAAGACTATTTCTAACAAACAAGTTACTCGTCTCGATTGGTCTTTCCAAGTTAATTATGAACTTCTTAATGGATGCATCAATGATATATTTTTGACCGAATCGGAAAGCGAGTAAATTATTTGCTAGACGTACCTTTGCGACGAGGTTGGTGGAATATGATGATCGTATATGTGGAACAATGTCTTGCTCCATCCCAAGATGATCCTCCAACGCCTCATCTTCTTCTTCTGGATTTCGTGCCTCGTCACTCGGATTGCCTGAGTAGATTTTAGTCGGATTGCCCGAGTAAATTTCACTCGGATTGCCCGAGTATATTTCACTCGGCCGCTCTTCATCAGCTAAACTTCGTTCAGCTGCACGCGCTGGTTCTTGATCTTCATTACTAGCCAAACTTTGTTTGGCCATATAAATTTGTTCTTGATGCTCATCAATTTCTTTGGCATGAAACTCATAGGGCAGCATGTAAGCTCCCTCACATCCAGAAAAATCAAGCACGGCCAATTTGTTGCGTTTACCGTTCCTTTGCTCGGTGAAGCTTGCATCTTCTATTTTGGTACACGCAACAATAATTGGATTGATGCACTTGGCTTTAGCCGGTGATGCACTCGTATGGAACGACGCACTCGGTTGGCATGATGTACTCGGCTGGCTCGATGCAACGCACTCGGCCTTAAACGTCTCGGTGGTCAATTCGGTTTCAATTGAATCCGGCATTCTCTTGTTACTAAAGGAACCGTTCAACTCGGCTGTAGATGTATTTGTCATATTTGACTCGGTTTCAACCGAATCAACCGTATTAGCCGAGTGAACCCTTTCTTGATGATTTTCTTGCAAAGCTTCTTTTTTATCTTGCCTCAAAAGTGCAGAAAAGCCAACACGGTTGCTACATGGAGGAAGGCACTTGATGTATTCTTGCAAATATTCCACTCCACGCTTCTTCTTGAGTGCTTCATAAGCATGTCGATATTCTATCGGTAATTCCTCAAGAGTTGGCGTAGTAAATTCATTGACGCTATTCCCTCTGAGGTTTGGCTTGATCTTGTCCACTTGGGCCACATATTTTTCTTGAAAATCAGCCCTGCTTGGATCGGCTTGCCCCCCAATACCTTTATAATCTTTCGGCAATGAATTGATGTTGCCGAAATTTTGCAATTGTATATGGGGTGTATAACATGCTGCAATGATAGGTGAAGACATGTGCACTCTAGTTGAATATTTTCTCACGCCAATTTTATCAATTGGCAACACTTCGTCTTCTTTTAAAACTCTAGCTCTTATTGCTTCATAATCAGGAAGCAATCCCTTTTCGTGCTGCTCAAGGCAAATAGCACTAATCTTCTTATTTTGGGATAAACTTTTTAATGCAGCCAGAGCCACCTCATCTCCTGCAATATTAGGCATATTTGCTCCTATAGAATCTCCATTCACTCGGCCATAACCGCGAAGGCGAGCCGAGTCATGAATATTTTTAGTTGCATGTCCCACTGAACAATTAATCTCATGAGGTGTAGTATCTGATGACTGAGGATAACCAGCCAAATAACTACAGGAAGCATGGCCGATTCCCCCGTCCATCGGCATGTTTGGGGATGAACCCGCATATCGCGAGTTGGCTACCGATGAACAAAACTGTGAGATGGACTCATGTACATGAGGTGTCATATATTGATCACTTGAACAAATCATGTTATTCATCGGCATATTGAAAGATGTTGCCGATGCACAAAAGTTCAGATTCATAAGTTGCATGTCGCGGTTATGTGAATTCCAAGTTTCTCCAATGGAATAACTAGTCGGCCTTTGCTCGTTAGGGCTAGCCGACATGACATGTCCATTGAAAGATCTAGCAACATCAACATAATGGCTATTTGCATCTACGTAAGGAAATTGATGATACATGTTAC
>LR738709.1:5279384-5293366 GCA_902687465.1 Secale cereale
GTTGTAGATTGCAGCCGCTCGATGACGCTCTCCTCGTAGCAAGAACAGGCTGGAGATTGTTCAAAGCTTCGTCCCCAGCGGAGTCGCCAAAAAGTGTGTTCGCACACGAACACGTCACCGTGTACCTCCGACGCCGAGGGTGATGCACCGCAGCTCACGTCGAAGGAGACCCGTCCGGAAGCGCGGTACGCAAGCAATCCGGCGGGCGCTTTTGAAGACCCGAAACCCCACGCGTCCGGGAGGGACCCCGTCTGGACGTGCGGAGGCTATGGGCTGCCCTAGGTCGGCCTGACCGCCCCTAGGGCCTCGAGGTTCGCCGCCCTGCAACAAGAAGAACAGACGAAGAACGAGGAAGAAGAAGAACTAGGGTTAAGGAGAAAAGGTAAAAGATAAAAAGTGGTAGATGAATTGATCGATTGTGTGTTGTTCAATCGGCCGTCACCCCTTAGGTAAATAAGAGGCGGCTGGACTTCCCGTGCAAGGAAAAGGCTTGGATTCACGTCCAAAACCCTAGCCAAATTAGGATTGGTTTTGTCCGAACTTTCCAAAACCGTTCGGTTTAAACTGGCTGTACCTTGCGGGTGATATTTGAGGTGGTAAACGACCTCGGATGGAAAAAAGCCCAAAAGCAATCTTGACCGTTTCGACGAGACGAACAACTTTCATGTTGAACGTTTTCAATTTGAAGCCATCTTCTAGGCCAAAACGGTCACGCAATACAGGCTGTTATTCGCGCTACCCATCAGACATGTGGCTGGTGGGGCGCGCCACTTATGGCTTTGTGACAGGGCTGTGTTCGGATGGCTGTAACTTTTGCATACGAAGTCGGATTGGGACGATTTTTATATCAAAATCGACCGTTTCGACGAGACGAAGACAATTCGTGTAGAAAGTTTTTCCATATGAGGCAGTCTTGGTGGTCTAATTTGCCGAATACTGATCTAGATATAAAATCTCAGTGCTTTGAGCATAGTTTTGGCACTCGAGATGAGATCGGATGACGATGGCCCAAACATAAAAAGTGTTCACCTCGACAATACGAAACTTTTTCACTTTGAGCACTTTTCCATTTGAAGCCATCTTATTTGCTTTTTATGCCGTGCCAAAATCTGGTGTCAACACAACCAGGCGATGCATTTGCCTGTGCCAACTTTACATTACCTGCCTGCCTCCCCCTAGCCACTTTACTTGCTGTGAATGTGATCGAGAGGCAAATAAACGGACGGGGCCCGTGAATGCAGATCGCAGCCGCGCCCTACGAATTCAATAGCTCCGAATCAGTAGTGCTTTGTCGTTATCGTTGACATCAAACCAACACACCGGTGTCAATTAATCGATCAAGAGATTGAAATACTGAAAGGATGGTAGGAAGAATATCGTACCTAGATTCCTTCGTATCAGTATCATCGATGACAACATTAGCGGACTTGCCGCTCTTCTCATGTTCACGCTCCTCAAAGTAGTTAGAACACTTCGAAAATCAGTAATTATGATCACTACAGACATGGCAAAGTCCCTTTTCTTTCTTATAAGAATTCTTCTTGAAGTTGGTAAGATGTGACGGCTTGTTCTTTGCATCAAACTTGCCTTTACCCTGAGTTTTATCCTTGTTGTTTTTGAACTTGTTGAACTAAAAGTTCTTCTTCTGTATCATGTGGGCACTAGAAGCTTTCTCGGCAACTCAAGCATGTGTGGTCGATGGATGTTGAGACTTGAGAGCTGCTTTATGCTTTGGATGATGGCGCGCTACGTGCCCGTGGTAGAGGAGCGGTGGCCAATATATGCTTCCACGTTGCCACGGCAGGTGTCCAAGAATCCTCTCGATGCATGCCGACATGTGCTGCGCGAGTGAGTGAGTGGAGGTGTAGGCAGGAAACGACGCTTTTGCAGGATTGACGATTTGTGCCAACTGCCCAACTTTACTTTACTTGCCCGCGGCCTAGTCACTTCAGTTGTGTTGCGACGAGAGAGGCATATCGAGGCAGTGCTGCTCCCAACGAGGCCAATTTTCGTATTTTGACCCTTTTCCCAAAATTTAACCGGATTTTACCAGGTTCGAAATTATTTTAGGATCTGATCTTTTTTTCTACCATCATAGTATCTGGCTGTAAGATAGAACAAGCTACCGTCGTGGTACCTAACAGTAGGACTTAACTGCACCGTTATGTCTTTTTAACATGAAAAATACTCTATCACCAGGACCCTTCACGAGAAGAACCCAACCGCCAAAACACTTACTCCCTCCGTCCCAAAATTCTTGTCTCAAATTTATCTTGATATGGATGTACCTAATACTAAAACGTGACTTGATACATCCGTATTTAGACAAATCTAAGACAAGAATTTTGGGACGGAGGGTTTTTTAGAAAAGGAGGATGTCCCCCGGCCTCTGCATCTAGGAGATGCATATGGCCACTTTATTGATTATTCTCGAGGACCTTACAAAGTATTACAACAATATGTCTGAATCCGTCATCTTGGCAACATATGCCGCTACTCCTATCCAAATGATGAAGGCGTGCTAACTGGACCACTACCCAGACCACTCATCTAAGCCTAACATCAAAATGATGAAGATGGTGCTAGCTGGGCCACTACCCAAACCACTCACCTAAGCCTAACATCAAACGCCGGAAGCCCCAGCCGAGCCACATACCGGGTCTGGGGCACAATCCGGTGAGACGCACTCGTGTGTCGTCGCCGCCATCTTCCACAAGTCCGTCTTCAGATCATATTGAGGCTTCTACCTTGTCTGGCCACTCTGCCATCGACATCACCATGACGCCAGACAGCAACCTCCTCCTGCGTGAGTCCATCTCCGCGCATTGGACGCCGAGCCTCCACAGTGCCATGCCGCCGATCTCCGCCGCCATCAATGTGTGAGATGAAGTACCGCTCCACCACGGTAGGTACATGGTAAGGAAGGGCGAGGTCCCCATCGGAGACACGGCCGGAACGGGCCGCCACCAGGAACCAGACAAGCTCGCCATGCACGCCCAGCATCCCCATGCCCAAGTCGGCGCCTTCAAGAAGGTGACGACGCTATGGCGCCGCCGCCGCTTAGCCACCGGAGCTAGGGTTTTCACCCGGGCGCAGGGGAAGGGGGGAGGCAGGAGAAGTTGAGCCTCGGCGCCGCCACCAAGGAGGGAATGGCTTCCGGGACGCCATCGACGCCGTGACCGCCATCGGCGGCCAAGGGTTTCCCCCGACCAAGCACCCTGCCGCCACCTCCGAACCAGCCACAGCATCAGCAGGCGCGTGCACGCCGAAGATCCAGGCCAGCCGGAGGTCATGCTTCACGAGCAGATCAGATCGCCTCAGATCTGACGAAGGAAGCCCGGGGCCTCCCCGCGCCATGACCATCGCCCACCGGGACCTCGCTGCCCGCGCAGCCGAGGGGACCCGACCAACCTCACCGACGAGCACTCCCCACCACCGGAGAAGCGCCGTCCGCACCAGCAAGGCCGCCGCCTCAGATCCGGACCCTCACCATCGAAAGGGAGCGGCCAGAGGCCTCGCCGCCGCCCTCACAGGCAGCCGCGCGGGGGCCCCGGCGACCGCCTCCGGCAGCGGCGAGGAGGAGGGGAAGGGGGAGGTGGCGGCGCGAGGGAGCCCTAGGTCCCACCGAGTCGCCCTCGGGAGAGCGAGTCTATTCCTTGGCGTTGGGTCTGGTCCACTCTAACTTGCAAACGAGCCACCAAGGCTGGCTACGCTTTGGCCTCCGCGAGCTTGATGGAGAAGATCTGCAAGGTCTCCGGGGTTGACCCGGCACTATTGGTGCCAAAACACATATGGCGATAGGCATGCTACAAGTCCGTCAAACAAAAAGCGTGTCTATTGGTAACACCAATGCATGCATGCGTGTGAGGCCAAGTGCTAGTCTGTCTTCTTCTTCTCTGTTCACCTCAAGCATCCATAAAGCTGCACCATGCAGAAGTGTGTGGCAGCAAGTGCTAGGCGCGAGGTGCATGTATGCATGGGTCCTTGCCTGATGGATGGGTGGCTGCATATAGTACTATATAGTACTAGTACTATCATCAGCTAAACATCAACTAAACTACAAAAGGCAAAGCTACCATCGATGCATGTTGCGTGCCTACCACCATGCTCTTTGGCGGTAGGATTGCATAGCCTATCGCCAAAGACCCTGGCGGTAGGATATTTTTTTTATCTTAAACGGATGTAACGGTGCAGTCAAGTGCTACCGTCAGGTTCCTTGGAGGTTGGATGCCTGACCCTACCGCCGAGCCCTGTGGCGGTAGCAAAAGGGTCAGATCCCGAAATAATTTTGAATAGGATCAGATCGAAAAGGGTCAAAACATGAAAAAGGGCCTCCCAACGCTTGGGTGCTCCCATGTTTCAATGCGTAAACGATAAATTTATACGTTTTAAAAAATCTCTAAAAATAATTATGCATGTTCACAAGATGTAAGTCCATATAACCTCTAAAAAAGATCAGATCCAAACTCAAATTATAGACTGAGAACAAAAAGACAAATCTCTATTCCTATAAAAGACTCGGCTGGTGATAATGGTGTGTCTGTCATCCGTCTTTTCTGAACATCAAATCTGCATCTAATGACTGTGATGTAAGTTGTGGCATTTTTGCAACAAGACATCACTTCTCTGCTTCAATTTGTAGAAACCCCTTAGTTTCTTAAAACCAACCATATCCCTCCTTCACCTCATCAAAACTGACACGAGAAATATATTTGGAGTGAAACCTAGTACGAGTGTATTTTTAGTGACATATATACCGTGCTAGAATGTTTTTCTTTCAAGTTTGTGAACATGTATTATTTTATTTTGGATCCGTTGCAACGCATGGGCACATTGTTAGTTTAACATGAATATCGTCTCGAGATGACAAAAGAAAAAAAAGTGACACTATTCATATCAAGATTTCTCTTTTTTGTTTCTCAATGTATATTTCGAGTTTGGATCTGAAATTTAATGGGGTTGTGTACACATGTCTTATGAACATTTATAATTTTTATAGAATTTTTTAAACCATCTAAAATTGACTTTTTTTTTAGAAATTAAAGCATCGCCAAATCATTGGGATCCATTAGTGTAGGGCGGAGCTGGGCCCCGGGCACCTAGGGCCCAGGCCCGGGGCGTGGAAAAATTAATAGGCTGTTATATATATATAGGTATTTCTGCAGGCCCGGGGTGTAGCAGGTGAAAAAAGAAGGAGGCCCAAAGCCTGATGGGCTTCTCACCAGAAACGGACGCACGCACGTATGAGGGACGAGGGTCACGAGGCGACCTCCCCACGATCTACTCCCTCCGTTCGGAATTACTTGTCTCGAAAATGGATGTATCTAGAACTAAAATACATCTAGATACATCCATTTCTGCGACAAGTAATTTCGAACGGAGGGAGTAACTCGCAGTCTCGCACGTAGGCATCGGAAGAGGAGACGTCAGGGATCATGCGGCCGCCGCCGACCTGACTCACGCACGCAACCACGCACAGGCACAGTGGATCAATCTCCAGCGCTCACGGCCTCACGCCGCCGTCCGCCCACTTTACCCCCTGCTCCAGGGCTCCCGTCCACCGTCCTCCTGCCTTGTGCCCTGCGTCGTTCGTCCCTGTGGTGCGCCATCTCCTGCTGGCTGCTTGACTGCCGCACATTGATTATTTTCTTTGATGCTTTCCCGGCTTCCACTTGTACCATGCTGGCATGTTCAACTTGTATTAGTGTATAATATAAAATGCTATGAACTGAAATTTTATATTGAAATAATGTGTGTTAGTGTGTGTATGTATGTAGTCATATATCTAGTGTAAGTTTTTAAATTTGTATCAATGATAAATGATAATTGTTCACTTTATGTTCTATGCCTTCTCTTACAGAATTTTCCTTTTGATGTCGTGAAGGTGTTGGCTCTTCTTCCTCCATTGATGAGTTTATGGCAAGCATTGATGAAGCAAACCATTGATTCGGTACTCTTTTGTATCATCTTCTACTGTTCTTTGTAGTTTTTACCATGTTTTTATCTAGTTTGTTGCATGTTAAGCATTGAGTTTAAATTTTAATTTTTTTTTGCAATTGAGCAATATTTTATTTGGGGTATCTTTAGCTATAGCATTTTGGATATTAAGTTCTTCCTTCGCGGCGATTTTTTTTTTTGGGCCCGGGGCTTGCTCCAATCCTGGCTCCGCCACTGAGTGTAGTGATGGAGGATGGGCGTTTAAGGCTTTATAATTTGGGCTCAAAGATAGATAGATAGATAGATAGATAGATAGACAGATAGATAGGGGCACACCTGTGTAATCGTTGCTAGTAGTACACATGTTGTCTGCGATGGAAGGCGTATACAGTGAAATAAAATTATAGAGGCACCGGTCACTACCGGGGTTGTGAATGCTCGCCATGTGTGCAAGTGTACCCAATGCATACAAGTACTCTACTGAATTAACTGTTTTGTACTATTTTCTTGGGATCATCCCTTGTGTAGGCACAAGGCAGTTATTGCACTCAGACTATTTTACTCGTTTATCTCAAGACCCATCCACCCATACTTTTATTCTTATTCTAAATTTATAACACTTCTAACTTTTAAACCAACGATCCGATTTAGAATCCATTTACAGATCCGTGTTCATGACATTTAAATCTATAGAACAATATCAAACTTTAACATGTTCCGAACAAGTTCAAATTCAAATCTGATATCATAATGAAACTTACGTGAACTGTGAGATGTTACGACAATGAAACTAAAGTGAACCAATAATAAAAACGTGCAAAAGATGATGTAATAAACCATAATAAAACTTATATCAAATCTGAGATGAAACATATATGAATTGTGGAATGAAACAATAACGGAAACTTGCAAAGGGAAATGTATGAATAAATACTGAAACCATGTAAAATTACGATGATATGAAAATGATATCATATAGAAAATATGTGAAGAGAGAACTTTTATTGTCTAACCCAACTATGAAAGATAATTAAAGAAATGATATGAAACCTATTTGAAAGCTCCAAAAATAGAAATGAAACCTAAATGAAATAGTACTTCCGGAATGGAAAAGTACTGAACCATGTAATAGAAAAATAATGAAACATGTAAAATACGATAAAACACACATGGAATAGTTCATATAAGTTTCAATATGGTTTCATAATTTGATTTTGATTTTTGTCAAAAGTGTTCAAAATTAAACTTGTTTTGAAGATTTAAATATCATAAATACTAATATTCAAACGGTTTGTCAATCGAACATTTTTTTCGATAAATGATGGATTTTATTGACTCAAAATGAAGCATCAAAAAGATACAAAACACGATGAGTCCGCACCCGGCCTCTGCATAGCTAAGATGCACACAGCCAACACCAACACACACAAACACGCCGACAGCTAGCAAAGTCAAAAGACCAAAGCATGCATAGGTGAGGAAAAAAAGTCCCAAAGCAATCAGATCCATGATCGTCAAAACTATAACAATGACCATATTTGCACCGACCATATCAAGACACCACATGGACGACGAGGTCTTCAACAGCAACGCCTTCAGGAAGGGAGCAACGCTCAAGCATCGCCGTCGCCGGATGCAGCCACTAAGGCCAGAATCTGGGTTTTCACCCTGAAGAATCGGTCCAAAGCATGTCCGAGCAATGCCTTCAACAAGGTAACGACGTAAAAAACATCGCCATTGCCAGGTATAACCAACTCCGGTCGAACCTAGGCTTTCACCCCGGAGCTCTAGACCGGGTGCTCGAGTAGCACCACCATCGAAGTAACTCATGTATTGTCGCCACCACTTTTCCGCTATCCCAGGCTCCCAGCAGCTACATGCGATCCGTCGCCACTGCACAACCATCCCTCTGCATCAAGACATCGTCCGTAGTTTTGCATCTCACCGCAGAAGTCAGCCGCCGGATCTCGAGAGATGAACCCTTCGTAAGACCTTCGGATGACCACCACCGTCGTGGAGCCGTGGGAGGTCATTGCATAGTCACCACCAAACGGCCGACCGGATCTGGATCACCACCACCAAGCCTTCCAGATCTGAATCAAGGCAACCACGCCGGGTCGTACCAAGCTGCGGTTACCTGACTACAGATCCGACCGTCTACGAGGCCGCAGGCAGTCGCCGGTTCGAAGACTCCAGCCGCTCGCACACCGACACTTGGCCACCGTGGAGCAGAACCATGTTGAGGCCGGCGTCCGCGCGTGCACTGCAGATCCGCTTAGAGACATCATGTGCACCCGCAGCCTCAGATCAGCACGCAGCCATCCGGCCGCCAGCCCGTGAAGCTGGGATCTAACCAAACCCAGCACACCGGCATGCTGCGCGTGCTGCACGTACCGCAGCAGCCAAGGCACTCCATTGACTCGCATGGCCATGTGCCTCTGCTAGGATGAGCAGCCCCCCGCGCCCCCCACACAAGCAGAGAGGAGAAGCCCCCGCCGCCGCCGATGCCGAGCGAAGCCCGGCGGCGCTCGCCGGCGGCGGCAGGGAGAGGGACGGTGGGTCGCGGCTGCTCGCGGCGGGTAGGGGGCACGCCCAGATCGCCCGCGGGGGAGCGACCGGGGCGTTCGGTCTGGGGAACCGACGCTCTTCTCCGTCAATCGAACATTTGGTTCAAAAGATTTAATCGGTACAAACTATACAATCAAACTAAAAAGCGTGGGTGGGTGAGATGTAACTCTGCTATGGGTTGGTTCAAAAGATGGCATACTACCTTTTGACTACAAAAAATACCCACCCGTCACTTTGCTGTGGGGCCTCCTTGCTAGCTGTCCCACACGTCACAGAGAGAAGGTAATATGATATACATGGGTCACACAATGCATAGTATAGCAGTATGTAATAGGTATTCCATATGTGTAAGTGCGCACATAGCGTGCATGCAGATCCTCGGTAGAAACCGACACCGCTACTAGAAAACCGCTCTCGGCATATACATTGTTGTAGCATTTAGAGCATCCACAATTATCATGGGCTAATTTTGCTCCTAACGTGTTCAGACGGTGTTTGGTGTCGGGTGTGTTCGCTTTTAGCCCCTATTTGTTCATGCATACATCAATGATTTCAAATTATCCGGACACATGCATATAGTTGGTGGGGTTGTTTGTGGTCCCACCAACTAGCCCTAGCCGCTAGCCAGCTTTCAAATCCTTAAAACTAAGCACATGCATGATCACAATTTGAGATCCATGACAAGGTGCTCGAGATATTAATACACTAGCATAAGTGCATTCACTTTTATAGTTTTCGTAAATCCTCTTGAGTCTGCCTACAAACATCACCTCTTAAATCGTCCGTCCAAAAATATAAGAAATCATAAGTGACATACTTCATAAATGCATATCTCTCATACGTCCGCCGTTGCACGTGTCCTATTTAAGCGAGTTTTTTTCACTGGTTTTACTTAAAACTAAACTAACTCTACATTTTTATACGTAATCCATTACAAATAAAATAACATGTAAATCAAGGTGATTTCTTAAAATATTTGTGTCACATTGCAACACGTGTTATATTAATGTCCTGCATGGACCTCCCTTTGTGTTTTTGTTTTGCAAAAAATGACCCAGATCGATTATAAAGGTTCTTAAAAAGTAAACATAAATTTAAAAAATGAAAAAAGGAAAAAGGTAAAATAAAATAAAATTTTGAAAACCAAACGAAAACCCGGTAAAACATGTAGAAAACACAGAAAAAGAAAGAAAAACGGGAGCGAAGAACATTCTTGAATGTTCTCAAAACAGGAAAACCTCAGTGTTTTGTCCTCTACGTGGGTCCATCCATTGGGAACACGCTTTGCGAGAGTTTTTATTGATGATTTTAGTTGGCGCAAAACGCGCCAAAATAGTTTACTGATGGTAAAAGCTACACACCCCTAAGCTTGTTCTAAGGGCCCATGTATGGGAAACAACATTCAGATTTCCTGGTTTTGGAAACTGTTTTAAAATGTTCTGTGAGACAAGTTATTTATTTATTTGTTTTATGTGTATTTTCTTTTGGTTTTACCTGGTTTTGATTAGTTTTTTATTCTTCATTTTTTGTTCACTTTATTTTTCAGTTTTCAAATTAGCAAACTTTGTTTTACTTCTTAACATTTTATAAATTTTAATATATTTCTAAAATTTGTGACCATACTTTTAAATTCGTGAACATTTTATTTCATAGTTTTAAAAAACAAATCTGTGCTTGTCCTTTAAAAAACATTAATGTTTTTAAACTGAAGAATCTCCAAATCTACAAGAAAAAGAAGGCAGTTTTTTCTTTCTAAACCAGCAGATTGAGATTGTTTCACATGTGCGAGCAAGAAAAAAAATGAGCAAGGCAGTAACATAGTGAGTGAGTGACTGATATTTAAGCTGGGCCATTACATGGAGGATGCGGGCTTCCTACTAGTAGCACTATGGGGCAGTTTGGTTCGCGACCTGGGTTGCATGCCTGGCAAAAAGTTGTGCCTGAAAGTAGCCTGGAGAGTACTTCTTTTTCTGCCTGGTCAGGCATGCCTGACTGTGAAGCGTTTGGTTGGTGACCTCGTGCCTGGGATTGAGAACAACACGCGAGAGACGAAAAAGTGTACTAGATCGGACTAAAAAACGTCACATCACATGCTAATAAGGGCATGTACAATGGTAGCATATGGATACATATGCCTCATGACAAAAAGTAATTTGAGGCATATGTGTTGATTTTTTTCTCCCTAATGCAAGCTACTACTAGTTGGCCTCATCAAAGATTAGAAAGTGACTCACACTAGACATGCATCCCTCCTCTTCACTTTAACTTTTCCAACTTTATGCACCGGACCACATTTTTTCTCTCTAAGAACCCGCCTCCTGAAGAGGATCCTGCTTCCTCACCCGAACCTACTTTTTCTGTTATCCGATCCTACATGGCATGTGAAGCATCACCCTGAGGCTATGCATTGGCCATACCCTAAGTACTCCCAGGCTGCTGCTGCTTTCGCCAGGCATGAAAAAAAGAACGCCTGGCCCAGGCTAATGAGCTTGCCGGGCATCAAGCCAGGCTAACCAAGTTAGATTTTACGTCCAGGCCAGGCTGCTTCACACTTGTCCAGGACAGCAAGCAAACAACTACCAGGCACATCTCAGGGAGGCTCCAGGCCAGGCATTTAGTCGCGTGAACGCGATCCAAACTGACCCTATTTCCGCGCCTCATGCCTTAAATGGGAGGTAAAGACATGTTTCTCATATTTAGTGCATCGGGCGCTAGAAGTGCTCATGGTCGACGCACACCCTCCAAGTAATAGCCTGGTCTAAAATAGTAGTCACTAGCTGGCTATGCTAGTGATTTTTCTTTTGCGCATAATAAAACTTTCATTACTTAACTAGAGTCATTACTATCCTGTTGATATAACATGCCAACCTCATCAGGGGCACAACGGAGCCAAACATCAGTTTTGGGTAGTAAACGGCCCATTTGTGCGATAGCGTGGCTACCTTTATTCTGCTCTCGTTTAATCACCGCTATTTCCTATGGCCGGACAGCTAGGATATGCTTGATGTCGCCAACCATGGCCGCCACTGCAACCCTATTGGTTTTGGTGTCCGTGACCATGTGAGCCGCCGTCGAGCAGTCCGGCTCCAATGTCAACCTTTGTGGGATCCGCTTAATAGCCAAAGTAACTCCCTCCATTAGCGCCGCCAACTCTGCCTCGAGGGCGCTCGGATAGTGTGGGATGAACCGACAAGAAGAGAAAATGACGACACCTGTATGATTTTCCAATATATTTCAGTAAGAATAGTTTGTATGGAACATGAATATTTTGCGTAATAATTTGACAATTAAAACTAAAAATACACGTATTGCGTTTGATTATTGTATAATATAAATACAAAAATTATTTTATCAAAAATATAAATACCAAATTAGAATGGAAATCTCATACATGTTTGCGTGTTCAGGTGGTTTTCCCTTATGCATGGTTTAATGTTGAGGTGGACATTTTTCTTTGAATGTTAATGATCAGGTCGCATGCTTGCATGTAGAGAAAATATGTTATTGGGGGGTTATCTATTTAGATAAAAAACATCTCAAAATTTTCTGAAAATATATATCTGTTATTTTTTACTGGTTTTATAAAATATTTGTCGCCTATTAGGAAAATTCCTGGTGTACCAAAATAATTCATCAATATAAGAAATGTTCATCATTCCTGGTGTACCAAAATAATCTTACAAAAAAGTCTATCATTAACGAAAAATTTAACATGATTTTTTAAAGTTCTTCATGTGTATAAAAATGTTCATCTCGCATTTAATAAATGTTCATCATTCTTCAACTTTATTTAAAAACATGTTTCAGTGTGTATCTTGAAAAAATTCAACATATTAAAATATCAAAACATTGTTTATTTAAAAGGAATAAGTATACTTTTCGTTCTCGAACTCTTCCGAGAGTTTAGAAATCGTCCCTCAACTCTAATCTGGATAGTTTTCGTCCCTCAACTATCAAAACCGGATAGTTTTCGTCCCTGGTGCCGATTCGGGTGGTTTTCTTCCAACGTGAACAGTAAATTGATGAATAGTAAATCCGAAAAATAGAAAAAAAGGAATTTTTTGGATCAATTTTTTTAATTTTTATTGTTTTTCTATTTTTTCTGAATTTACTGTTCACCGATCTACTCTTCAAGTCGGACGAAAACCGCCCGAAGCGGCACTAGGGACGAAAACTATCCGGTTTTAATAGTTGAGGGATGAAAACTCTCCGGACTAGAGTTGAGGGACGATTTCTAAACTCTCAAAAGAGTTCTAGGACGAAAAGTATACTTATCCCTATTTAAAAAGTCTATCTTGTACAGGTCTGACTGGACAGGGCCGCGGCTGATAACGCATGGCGTGACATCTTCCCCGAAGCGGCGGTGGTGCATCTTACGTCGCCAAGGTCGGACCATAGGCCCCTGTTCGTTCGCTGCGTGCCGGAGACCTGTGTGAAGATGGGTAGAACCAGGAGATACGAGGTGATGTGGGAGCGGGAGGCGTCTCTCGCCGAAGTGGTCGAGGAGGCGTGGGCAGCTGCAGGCGCAAAAGGCGACCTGGGTGCAGTGTGCATGGCGCTCAAATCCACAATGTCAGCCTTGCATCGTTGGAGCAACAAGAAAGTGGGCAATATCACAAGGGAGATAGAGAAGTCAAGAACTAGGCTGGAAGAGCTACAGAATATGAATGCAGATCGGTGTGAGCTGCGGAAGGAGTCGGACCATATGGACGAACTGTTATATAAGGAAGAAACGATGTGGCTGCAGCGATCCAGACTCGAGTGGCTGAAACACGGTGATCGGAATACAAAGTTCTTTCATAGAAAGGCGGTCTGGAGAGCCCGGATGTGACGACCCCGGCCCGACCGTGCACTAACCATACACGCAAATGCACACGATCAAGCCTAAGGACTCACGTGAAGGAATCACAGCACAACTCTAGAACATAAATAAAACATACAAGTTATATATTACAAGCCAGGGGCCTCGAGGGCTCGAATACATAACAAGTGTAATACACATAGTCAGCGGAAGCATTAGATGCCTGGGTGCAGACATAGAACACAAGTTCAGATAGGCCTCACACGAGGCGGGGCAAAAGAAAAGCTACGATCGAAAAGGCGCAGGCCTCCTGCCTGGGACCTCCGATCCTACTCCTGGTCGTCGTCCGCCGGCTCCTCGTAGAAGTACTCGCCGGCCGGGTAGTAGTAGTAGCCAGCCTCGGGCTGGTAGTAGTAGTCGTCAACAGGGGCTGCGGGCACCATGGCTCCGTCGTCTGGTTTATCATGCGGGTAGGACAAAAGAGGAAGCAAAGCAACCGTGAGTACTCATCCAAAGTACTCAGCAAGACTTACATCAGATCTATACTAGCAATGCAATATTTTCAAAGGAGGCTTTATGTGGGTGGACTAGACTGCAGAAAGCCAGAGTAGAGAGGGGAAAAGCCTAGTCCTGACGAAGACTAGCATCTTCAGGGTCTTGCAGCAATTAGAGGGGG
>LR738709.1:5303827-5335020 GCA_902687465.1 Secale cereale
GCGAACGAGCAAAAAGAGAGGGGGAGGAGATGTGGAGCTCACCGGGCGAGCTCACGGAGGCTCCGCGGTGGCTTAGGAGCAGCAGACGAGGTCGTGGCCGCCGACGAGCACCGGAGACAGAGGAGAAGGGGGCGACGTCGTGCGGCGTCAGTGGTGCCTCCCGGCTCCACCTGCGGGCTCCATTCGACGTAGTCGAGGACGGCGGTGCTCCACGGCACGGTGGTGGGACGAGGTGTTGAGGGTGGCCGCGGAAACGGCGGAGCACGGCGGCGGTGGCGCTCGGCCCCGGATCTGGGGGGGGGAAGAGAGGTGGAGAGGCCAGGCGAGGAGGGGGAAATGGATGGATAGGCCAGGGGGAAGCGGTTGGCGTCGGCCTTATCGCCTCCGTGGCCGCGGCGTCGCGCTGTCGAGCGCTGGCCGGAGCGGCGCCGTCGCGTCCATGGACGGGGCGACACGCGCGCGGGAGCAGGTGAGGAAGGCCTTGGTGGGCTGGGCCTCCCACTGTTGCCGCGGCCCAGAGGCCAGGTAAGTTTTCTTTCTTTTCTGTTTTTGCTGTTTTTATTTGTTACAGAGAGGGTAACAGAATTAATTGTGCATCAAAAAGAGTAAGGAAAAATATGGGACTTGGCCCATTAATTCCTTTGTATTTTTGGGCACTGTCAGAAATTGGTTTGGGCAATTTTGGAACAATTTTGAAATATCCAATAATGAATAGGTATATTTAAGTGCTGTTATGGCACTGTTTAAATGCCCTAGCCCAATGTTGGAGTTGATGGTGATGTTGTTTCCACCAGAACAATTGTTTTGGATTATTTGCAACATCATGGACATTTTTCCAAAAATTTTGGAGCAACTTCATTTTGCATTTGAATTTGAATGGAATTTTCAGGGGCAAGTTTTGAGTTGCTTTGAATAACCACTGTGATTATCATTGCAAATGAGCATGACATGTCATCATTAGCAGAGTAACACAGTAGTTAATACATAGGGGTGTTACACCGGAAAAATAAGATTAAGGGGCTGCGGGATGAACATGGTGTTCTTCATACTGAACATGTTGTTATGTCAGGTATGGCCATGTCTTATTTTGAAAAACTTTTTGAAGCTGACCCTAGTTTGCTACCTCATACAGTGGTGAATCTTTTTAACCACGTGGTCACGGATGCAATGAACGAGAAACTTTGTGAAGCCTTCACGGACAAGGAGATTAGCCCGCGCAAAAAAAAAAGGAGATTAGTGATGCACTCTTCCAGATTGGGCCCTTGAAGGCCCCGGGACCAGACGGATTCCCTGCACGGTTTTTCCAGAGACACTGGGCCACCGTGAAGGAGGACATCATTGAGGCGGTCAGGAGGTTTTTTGTTACTGGAGTCATGCCGGAAGGTGTGAATAATACCACAATTGTGCTAATTCCTAAGGTGGACAACCCACAATGCTTAACCGAGTTTCGGCCAATCAGTCTCTGTAACGTGGTGTACAAGATCATCGCAAAGTGCCTCGTTAACCGCCTCCGGCCTATTCTAGGTGACATCATCTCGGAGGAGCAGAGTGCCTTCGTGCCAGGGAGGCTCATCACTGATAATGCGTATATTGCTTTTGAGTGTACACACTATATTAAACAGGAGAAAGACCCGGATAAGAGTTTCTGTGCATACAAGCTGGATCTATCTAAGGCATATGATCGGGTTGATTGGACTTTCCTGGAGCAAGTGATGCAAAAGATGGGCTTTGCGGACCGATGGGTGAGGTGGATCATGGCATGTGTCACCTCGGTCCGATACTGTTGTAATATTAATGGCGCCCTCTCAGATTCATTTGCACCGTCGCGTGGGCTTCGGCAGGGAGATCCACTTTCCCCATTCTTATTCCTTTTTGTGGCTGATGGTTTAGCTGCGATTTTGAAACAGGGTGTTGGCACGCAGAGATTGACACCACTGCGGGTGTGTCCCCGGGCACCGGGCATCTCTCATCTTATGTTTGCTGACGACACATTGCTCTTCTTTCGGGCTACAGAACAGGAAGCAACGAGTGTCAAGGAGGCTCTGGCTACTTATGCTAATGCCACTGGACAATTGATAAATCCTCAGAAGTGCTCTATTTTATTTGGCGAACATTGTCGTGAGGCTGACCGCGAGGTCGTGGTGCAGGTCTTGGAGGTACAGCAGCAAAGTTTTGAGGAACATTACCTGGGACTACCCACCCCCAATGGTCGTATGTCAAAAGAGAGATTCCAAAATATGCAGCAGAAATATATGAAGATAATGATTGATTGGGATGGATCCCAACTAGCACAGAGCGGGAGAGAAGTGCTCATCAAGTCCATTGCCCAGGCGATCCCAACGTATATCATGAGTGTGTTTAAGCTCCCATCGGCCACATGTGAGGATCTCATGAGAATGATTCGCAATTTTTTCTGGGGAGTATAGAAAGGGAAGAGGAAGATGCATTGGAGAGCATGGATCCACCTCATTAAACCAAAGTCCCAAGGTGGTCTAGGCTTCCGTGAACTGCGTCTTTTTAATCAAGCCTTGCTTGCTCGCCAAGCTTGGAGGCTCTTGACCAGTCCGGATAGCCTGTGCGCCCGAGTTTTGAAGGCGAGGTACTATCCAAATGGTAGTCTACAGGACACGGTCTTCTCAGGTGGGGCTTCAGCTACTTGGCAGGCTGTGCAATATGGACTGGAGCTCTTGAAATCTGGCCTGGTTTGGCGCGTGGGGAATGGGAACTCGATCAGAATATGGCGTGACCGTTGGATCCCGAGGAATGGTAGTGGCAGGCCAGTAACGCCGCAGGGACGATGTCGTCTTCGCCGGGTGAGTGAGCTGCTGGACAACCATGGTGCTTGGCGGATGGATGTGGTACGTGACATCTTTTTACCGGTGGACGCGGAGGAGATAGCAAAGATTCGAACATCACCGCGGCTGGGCGAGGATCTCCTTGCATGGGGTCCTGAGCGTAATGGAAACTTCTCGGTGCGGAGTGCTTATCGACTTGCTTTAGAGGATCATCTTCGATCTTCATCAGTCGCGGCGAGCAGGGCACCGGACGGGCGACGAGCCGTCTGGGCTTTTATTTGGAGGTGCCCTGCTCCTCCCAAGGTTCGCACCTTTACTTGGAGACTGCTCACAGATTGTTTGCCCACTTGGGTTAATAAAAAACGTCGAGGGCTGGAGGTCTCTGACCAATGCCCTCTCTGTGCTATGGAGCCGGAGGACACGTTTCATACTTTTTGCAGGTGCCCGAGGGCGGTGGCGCTATGGCAAGCAATGGCTGAACATTGGAGGATCCCTGCTGCTGCTACCTTCCATCGGACGGGCTCGGAGTGGCTCGCCCAAACTCTCTGTGATCTTCCTGACACAGAGAGGATGGAGCTCATGATGACGCTTTGGCGATGCTGGCACGTACGCAATGAGATGACACATCACAAACAGCCACCACCGGTCGAAGCATCGAAGAGGTTCCTCCTTAGCTACGTCGACTCGCTCGTTGGCATACAGAACAATCCGAGTGCAGACCCGGCGAAAGGGAAGCAGGTAGTCGATGCAGTGGTGTCGAGCAAAGATATATTGCGTGGTACAGGGGCGGCTGGGCCGCGACCACGATGGACTCCTCCGGCTGCAGGTTGGACAAAGCTCAACGTCGATGGCTCGTTTTGCGCCACAACAGGAACGGCTGGTGCCGGAATGATCCTGAGGGATAGCTCCGGCGAGATTATCTTCTCATCGTGTAGGGAACTGAGGTCATGTGCGGAGCCTCTAGAAGCTGAACTCCTTGCCTGTATGGAGGGCCTGAACCTTGCTTTGCAGTGGACGCAGCAGCCCATAGAATTGGAGACAGACAGCCTCATGGCGCTCAATATGATCAAGGCTGTGGAGAGGGACCGGTCTTGTTATGCCATGCTCACCGATCAGATTACGAGACTGCTGGGAGACGGGAGATTAGTTAAACTAGCTCATGTACGCAGAGAGCAGAATGGCATTAGCCATTACCTAGCTGCTTTTGGTAGAATTGAGAAACGTACGGTTGTATGGTTGGGTTCAGGACCAGGTGAGGTGCCTGACTTATGTAAGAGAGAGATTGATCCTGAGTGATAAATGAAAACTATTTTTCACCCGCAAAAAAAAAGTCTATCTTGTATTTTGTGGTGTACATATTGGACACAAAGGTGTGGTAGTTCTTATAGGGTTTTATACAACTAGGTAGTGGTCAACTCATTGTGGTTCTGAAAATATTTTGAAACTACTATACCAAGCAACTAAGTAATACACATCACCAGTGACTTGTCATGCCCAATTACTTGATAACCAAGCACAATTAATTCTTGTGATCGAGGATACCTGATGTGAGCTAATTTGGGACTGAAACAGCAGTTGACAACTTAAACAACGCAACTAATTGCCAGTTTGCCACCTAGCTGATTATTGACTTCTCATGTACGTAGACAATGAAGCTGACGTATAATACGCAGATAGTTTATAACATGTTGATAAAGACAACTTGTATGCCTTAATTAGCCTTTGGGTATCAAGCTAATCTGGAAAGGGCACGGACTTGATACCGAAACGTACTTATGAAGAAATGAAAAGTGGTGCCTCCAACCTACTGCAACCGTCCGTTGACACTTCGTACTTTATCTTTTTATTTTAACAATACTAGCACAAATGCCCGTGCGTTGCAACGGAAGACATTGTTACCTCCTTGATATGTCAGTGAGTTTCTTCGGTTTCATCAATGCAGTCTTTCGTCCATCCTTATAATTGTTCACCACTTAATTAGCGCTTATAGGGCAACATATTCCTTCATTCCTTCTTTTAAGGGGACTCATTCTCTTCTTCTCACGTCATCATCCTCATTCTCTACTTATTGATTCACAAGCCGATTTATTGAGTCTACCGATAACTGATAACTTCGGGACATATATAAATTGATGGTTTTGGTTCTAAGGAGGCGAGGTGGTATTATTTATTTAATGATAATAGAAAGGGCCGACTTAATGAGTTGTATTATTTTCCAAACACAACGCAACATACGTTATGTAATTGCAATCGACCTACTCAGAGCATAGGTTACAAACAAAACACTAATTGTTTTGTGCTTTTCTTCTACTGCCCAATCAAAAAATAAATTGTGACGAGCCAAGGCCGAAAGCATGCCACCTGTCCTCACGCGCTCCTGCAGCCGACGCCTGTGGCGGCTAGCTTGCCTGCACGCACGCCGCCTGCACTCACGTGCTCCCGTACGTGACGGTATCAGCGGCTCGCCATCCCTCCCGCACGCAGGTGGCCCTCCTGCGCAAGAACTCCTGTCGGCATCCAACACGCGACGGCGACCCGCACGCTCACCCACAGTGCATGCCGCTCGCATGCTCGCCTGCTCTTATATCTGCAGCCACACGCAGCCCGCCCTCCTACACGGAAAGCCTGCGGCAGCTCGCCTGCCACACATGCAGTCCGCCCTCCTGCGCACGAACGCCCCCCGACATCCATCACGGGGCGGCAACCGGCCGAGCGCGAGCTTTGCGGTGGCGTGGGCACAATGGCCATGGCACTGCGCGAGCTAAGGGTCCGACATGGCGCAGACGACAACTCCCGTGCGGTGTGCACGAGTTCCTTCCTGCGGTCTTCTGGTCAAGATGAGGTAGATGCTCTAATGAGGCTTCGTGGATGGTACACGCGTTTGACTTATTTTCAACGGGTTTGCTATTTCACATCTAGATGTGAGATATTATCTCACATCTAACTCCCTCATCCTTAGAGACAAAACAAATTCATGGGCGATTTTAAAAAAAATTCGAAAGTGTAGGAGTTAGATGTGAGATAATATATCACATCTAGATGTAAAATAGACATACCCTACTTTCAATATTCACAGATGGACGTGAAACACCTTTTGATAATTAGTCCACCACACCAAAACACCATCGACAAACTCAGATGTCCCTCCGGCTCCCATTAATCCCTCCCGTTGAATCCTGTTTAGCCATGATGTATATGAGCCCATTTATTAATCCCCTCTCTCTACCTCTCTCTCTTTCTCTTTTTCTTATTATTAATTTATCTTTCAACGCAACCGAAGCTATGTGAGTTGGACACGCGCCTGAAAATTTAGAAAACGATTCCACGAGCCCGTCTACGCCTCTCGCGCGGGTGCGACGGGTGTCATCTGGCTCGACGCACTCTGCTGCCCATCCAACCTTATCTTCTTAGCCGGCCGCCTCATCTTCGTCTCCCCCCACGCGTTCTTCACCATATGCACAGAACTCCCACAACGCCCCCTCTCCCCCCCTCCAGCTCTGGATCCAGATGGCATCGAGGCCACCACCGACCTCCCGAGCGTCTCCTCTTTCCTCCACGGGCTCAGCGCACGGCGACCCAGACCGGAGCCCCAGCGCCTCTCTTTCCCATTCTTCATTCATGTCTCCTCCTCACCTGCATCTTAGCCTTTTCTTTTTCCCTTGGTAATGCAGGGAGCACGCAAGGAGCCTCGCCGCTGCCGCCCGCACCCGGACGTCATGGGGCCGCCGCCACCTTCGAGTTCGCCGGACGCTGAGGCCCATCCTCCCTGCGTCCGGCACCGCCACTCTCTGGCTTGCGTCCAAGCGGATCCGGCTGCCCTCGACCGTCCCAGACCTCATCTACTCCTCCCGTCGCCGGATATGACATGTCGCCGTCGGATCCGGCTGCCCTCGACCGTCCATGGCCTCGTCTGCTCCTCCCTTCGCCGGATTTGATGCGCCGCCGCCGGATCTGCCGATAACGGACCGGATCTGTTATGACCCGGCTGCCCTCAACCGTCCCCAGCCTCATTTGCTCCTGATCCGTCCGGATTCGGCTGCCCTCGACCGTCCCCATTCCCCTTCTGATTCGGCTGCACATGAGGCCCAGTACGAACGCGGCACGATTCTGAAATATGAAAAGTTTTTTTCACAGATATATTGGACTGCGGGTTAATTACTTAAAACCACATGGGGCCTTTTGCAAAAAGTCACGACGTACGGGCTGAAACCCAACTTTCTTTATTATTAGGTAAAGATAAACTTTGATCTTACCAAAAAAACCGTATTAGAATTGATATATCAAAGAGACCAAGAAATCATGGAGGACCTCACTATTAGAGAATCTACTGTAGCATATCTGGCACATTTGGAAGTGATGCATCTGCCCGCTAATGAGATGAATCGCACAGCTTGGGGAGCTGCAGGCGAGGTGTAGACGCACACCATGGCTCCCGCGACCCAGTGCCCGCGGCCGGCCGTGCGGCCTTATCTCCTCCCTCCGGCCGCCATTTCGAGCGCCGGGACCAGATCCGGGCTGGTCCCCGCGTCCTCTCTCGGCTCCACTTCTTCTCCCCTCCAGGCTCTCAAGGTGCTGCCCATGATGCTCGCGTCCGTGTTGTCTTCTCCGACTCCGTCGGCCGCGTCATCTGCTACCGCCGCGATGGCCGCGGCTGCTCTTGCCTCCCACAAGGCCGCTCCCGCAGCTGGTGGATGCTTGTCCCGTGCCAGCGCTGGACTCCCGCCGAGGTCTAGTGTGGCTGCATCTCCGGCGGCGCATCCTCCCCTGCCCCGCGTCGCTGCGCTGTCCTCCCTGAGCGTAGCGTGTGCTGCTCCGGATCCCCGTGCCCCTCGCCTGATGGATGGCGGGCCGCCGCCGCCGCGGCTTGGGTGTCTCCCGCCCTGCGCCGTGCAGTCAACCCTGACCCCGACTGTTACTATAGGCGCGCCGTCCCTGGCTACTGCCGGCACTGCTACGGCATTCTTGGGCCCTGCGGAAGCCCCGCCATCACCACCGGCTGCTACTGCTGAAGCGCCGTCCACGACTGCTTCTGGCTTATATACACATGTCTTATACACATGTATATTTCGAGTTTGGATCCGAAATTTAAAGGGATTGTATACACATGTCTTATGAACATTTTAATTTTTTATAGAATTTTTCGAACCATCTATAATTGATTTTTTTTAGAAATTGAAGCATCGCCAAATCATTGAGACCCATCTCTACTCCTAATGTCTCAATTGGCAGTCTCTGCTCACCGGTTAATTTTCATCCCACCATTTTCGTTTGGTTATTTTCGCTTCGTCCACCACCTCCCCTCCGCTGGTTTTACCGTCGCAACAAAACCGGTGGACTCCCCCTGTCAATCCCTCGCTAGCCCAACCTCCTCTCCCATCTCCAGTCGCAGCCGCCGCCACACCTGCCGACCCCTGCGCCGTACACCCACCCCTGCGCTCGGCCACCGTGGTGGCGGCGGCGGCCGCGGCCTGGCTCCAGCCGGCGCTCGCGGGACGGCGGCCGCGGGGGAGGCCCCGGAGGCGGTCGTCGGGGCGGGCGGATTCATGATCGCGCGAGAATCACGGCTGGGGATCGAACGAAGATTCGGATGTCCTCTACTAATTTTGCATAGTTTCTCGGATTGAGATTATATCAAGCAGTTTTGCACCTTTCGCCGAATTTCATGGTGCTCGTATTTTCAATTTTCATGCCTTCCTAGTACATATATCAACTTCTCTGCTCTAATATGAAGCGCCGCCACCCACGTCAACCTCTCTTAGTTGGAAATAATCGAATACACATAATATCAGTTGTTTAAATAAAGGCCTTAGTGTGTGTATCTAGAGAAAACCGGAACAAACTCAAGCTAATCATTGCTAGAATTTTTTAAATGGGTGTGCAAACCTAGAAACTATTCATTGCATTGGGAGGCTTCCTCTAACAGAAAAGTAAAATGGATATATGATGGACCACTTCACATGATGTATGCCTTGGTCCAGCATAGACCGTGGGCCTTGGTCCAGCGTAGACTGTGGGCCTTGGTCCAGCTAAACTTCATGAAACTGAAAAAGACGATGAGGAAGTGTGTGCGTGGGTGGGGTGGGAGTTTAGTCCCACCCCGGTAGTGGACAAGGTTCTATAGCTCCTTATAAGGACAACTCTCATTGCTCCTTGGATGAGGTGCTAGAAGAACCATGCTACAGGTACACCGCATATGTATAGCGCGTGCGCTCGCGAATTTAGCCGCGACTTAGACTTTGACGCTTGGCGCAGCCGTGTTCGTGTGGTGCTCTATATACCGTTTTCTTTTATGCCATCACATCTTTTTTCTACCAGGCCTCTCGTTAGGTGTAGAATAATCATGTCCTAGATAGTCATATGCATGACCGGCTCCCTGTTTTCTCCTTTCGTGCATAGCAAGCTGAACAGGGATATGTCGTTTAGCCCACCCTTCCATTGTCATTATAGTTCCTAAAAACAATAGCGCGCATGAAGAAACCATCATGCCTGAGCAAAAGAGAGCTTCATCGCGAACAACAAGAACATGCATAGCAAGATAGAAGTGAAGCCCGGTGGCAATACACTATGGTGTGAAGTCGATGGCCTTGAGATAGGCTGGAAAAGGATTTTGTGCTGTCCATCGGGTGATTCTTGTATTGTACTTTGGGTAGAAGACCGTGTGGGTGCTTCAGCAGGATCACATTGGTGACGGCAAAAAGGAGAAGCGACGAGAGCTGGTGGTGTGCAAAATCTACCGTTGGATCGGAATGAAGGGCTGAGATGAAGCAGAGAGGGGGATTGATCCGTGGGACGTTGGGCGTCAACCAATCAGCGTTCAAACGATCCGTCCGTGGGCACTCGTCGACGATATTTCTTTCGAGAAACCCAAGTGAATACAAAAACAAAAAGACCCTTCCTTTGCTCACCCGACCCACACACACCAGACCAGAATCAGATCCATCGCCGTCCACCCACCCTCACCCTCGCCGCCGCGCACCACCGTCGTCCTCCCCTCCCCTCACCTCACCGTGGGCGGTCCAGATCGAGCGAGCAGGAGACGCGGTGTCCCAATCGCGCGACGGCGGCCGCAGCCATATGGAGGATTCGACCTCGATCTGGAGCCGGGATTTGGCAGCCATGGTGGGTCGCCTCCCTCCTCCCTCTCCTCGTAGGACCTCACCGGCGGCGACCGTCGACCCCTCTCCTTCCCTCTCTCTTGCGTGGTTACCTCCGACGCCATGGACTGGACCTCGCTCGTCATTGCGGCGTCAGGGACACCAACAGCAGCAGCCACGTCCTCACCTTGTGCCCGCCTCCCATCCCACTCAAGGTACTCCCTTCCCTCACCCCCACTCCCAATCCCCATCTTCCCATGGATTGGAAGATTAACGGATTTTTTTGTTCCCATTCTACTTTTTTAACTGTATATGCATACAGACTTGTCTTCAGGTTCACATTCTGCTGACAGACACACACACACACAAAGGATGCATCTTTTTCGTTTCTGCTGTAACAAATATATACATCTCTTGCCAAGTACTCACCCTCCTCCCTCTCTTTTTTATTTTCTCAGAGCAGAAATGATTTGCAGGCAATGAACTCCGACCATTCCTATCTTGTTTGAGAGATGAACAGAGAGAGATTCAGAGTTCAAGCAGTGGGTTTGTTTTAACTGAATCTTATATCAACTCTTCCATGTTATTTTGTTTGTATACACACATCATCGACTAGCTTAGCTTACCTTATATTCCGAGGCCGGAGATGAACGCCTTTGTTTGGTTATAATTTTCTGGGATCTAGTATTCTCCAGTTCACACTACATGCTTATAGTTGACTTGGAAGCTTTATTAAATTTACCAACTGAAGAATATTACATTGTGCTTGTTTGCAAAGTCTGGAAGACATTGATGATATACGGCAACAGGAGAGGCTTCATTGGTTAAGTAGTTAGCTGGGTTGGAACCTTGATTTGTAAGGCCTTTAATAATTTAAAAACACTAGTAGGAGGCAACACACCATATGCGTAATCACTATAAGTGAACAATGAGCCCTTGCCTGTACATGTTTTCTTAGGTTGCCTGACATGTGCTAGATGAAGCTTATGGTGTTTAAGTTAATCTTAATATCACATCTTGATATCGACGAAGTCACCATCGACGTCTTCGTAGTCGATAGCAACATCTTCTCGCACTGAACTAACATTGATGTAAAGCCTGAAATAAAGACAGGAAAACGCGAGCACCAGTGCCAAGTCTAGAACTTGAACCGTGGTGGGCTGATTTCACCACAAAGAACCCCAACCATCTGAGTTAGACTCAATTGGCAAAATGGCACCCTTGAAAGAATGCATGCGACGAAGAAGAACAGTAGCACAAGCCCCTCAAAGAAAAACACAACAGTACAAGCTTTACTGCTTTCTTATACCAAAATGGGAACTGGTCATTTTGATTAGTCATCTCCGAGGCGCTACATGTTTTGCACCTGGAGTGCGTGTTCTTCCGGCCATGTTCTCCCAACATAGGTGGCAGACTAGTCACCTCCAGTGGCATTAAAAGGGTCCTTTTAAATTCCAATTTCCGCTGTATTTGAGTGTTGAGCGAAATCAAAGGGATCAGATCTTTTGCATCTTCAAAACTGATCTGAAACACGGTATGTAGAATTGCATACTTGTTATCACTTAACATGGTGCGATGGGCTTAACAACGGCATCGGATTTTGCGTACGACTTATAATCCAAAAGATAACATTCTTCCAACATATGTATACACTTCTCTTTTATAGTTCCATGGTATTATGCCATCTCATTTTATTTTTTAAAAAAGAAGGATTACCCCGGTCTTTTCATCAAAATGATGCATACAACCATATTATTAATCAAAGTAGGCACCAAGTACATAGTTCGATACAAGTTCGTAAATCGAGCTGAATTGCTGATATGAAATAAAAAATCGCCACAACCGGCAAAAATAGGACATTATGCCATCTCATGCTTCAAGAGTTATATATGATAAGAAAGGGTCGTATATCAATCCACATCACAGGAAGAAATACATCTGCAGTCTGCATGCTGCTAGCTAGTACGTACATACTCCCTCCGTTCCTAAATATTTGTCTTTCTAGACATTTCAAATGGTAACAACATACGGATGTATGTAGACATATTTTTAAGTGTAGATTCACTCATTTTGCTTCGTATGTAGTCACTCGTTGAAATTTCTAGAAAGACAAATATTTAGGAACGGAGGGAGTACATGATATCAAGAGTTATATATGTGCATACGGATGTGCTGTACCAAGGTAGCATACGGACATATATGTATGGCACCTGAATTACATAGTATATGTTGGTGCCGCTTAGCATGTTCCAAACTACACTTGGGCCACTGTACCTTGTAGCCATACGCACCTGAAGCATGTAATAGAAAATATATTTAGGCTCTCCAAGTTTGCTGAAACATGGTGTGCATGCATGCGAGAGACAGCAGAGAGCGAGGGACTCGTTTCAGCTAGTGGCCGGGCAGCAGCGACTTGGGTGCCGATAAGGAGGAGGAGGAGGAGGGAAGCCAATAGAAGGCCAAGAAAGAATTGGATTTTGGACGCCATAGCCTTCTTCCTTCATCAACAGAACACAATGTCCTTTACAAGATGGAGTTGGGAACTGGCCACTGGGATGGTATCATGTGATAATAGTGGTGGCTGCCCTATGTCTATTTATATATGGTGTGCCGTAAGGTCGAGTAATCATGAACTGCGATTTTTTTTACCAATGTGAAACTTCAAATTATCTAAGGAATCGCTGGATATTTTCCCTTGAGGAGTGGAATCTACTGGTGGGCATTCCATGTCGATGTTACCAGTTAAATGGGAAATCCTGGTAGTGACTCAGTAGTGTTTGTTTTTGTGATGTGACTAGTCTCCACTGGAATTATCTAAGTAGATGCGGGATATTTTCTCCTCGTTTATGGCGGAGATTCTATTGGCGAGCATTCCTTGTCGACATTGTTGTCACTGAGTTTTGTTTTTGGGTGAATGTTGCCAGTGCTTGGTGAACATTGCCAGTGAATAGGGAAACCTCGGTGGTGACTTCGAGTGTTTATCGTATAGTTTTTTTTTACTAGTCTCAATTGCATATACGGACTTGCTGGTGACATGTATTTATGTGACCACTTCCTTTTCCTTCCCTTTTTTTTCTTTCTTTTTTCTTGAGGGAGACAGGGACTTCTCTTTTACGTTCCGGAAAATATATTCCAGGATATCTTTGAGTCACCAAAGACTGGCCATTTCAATCAAACATCTCCTAACCTGCCTACAGCTTGTTCACAGATGGAACATATTGTCGCAGCCATGTTCCCGCAATTAATATTGACGGGTGTCTCTGTAAAATAGGGTCTAGTTTGCATATATTGTACTTGTACATGTATGTAATTGTATTCTGATCATCTACATACCGAGACGTGAGGTGGATGTCAACCCCACGCAAAACCCTAAACCTATCTGTTTTAACTTGGTATCAGATAGCCTCCCGGGCCGCCGTGAGAAACCCTCCGCCGCCGCCCCTATCCTTCCGCCGCCGCCGCACGCCGCCTCTCTCCGCGACACTGCCGCGAGTCATCCTCTCCGCCGCTGTGCGTCGCTCTCCTTCACGCCGCCACGATGTCATCCGCTGCCTTGTCGCTCTCCAACTCCGCCCGCGGCCGCCTTGGTTTCCGTCGCGCTCGCCGTTTCGGCGATTTCCGTCCGCCTTGGCCGCCACAACTTCATGCTGTGGGGGAGGGGGGCATTGCCGGTACCGTCCTCGCCGGTGCCAACCTCCACAGCTACCTCGATGGCACCACGGCGGCACCAGACAAAACCATCGCTGTGGGCACTGGCGATGCCGCGACGACCGCCGCCAACCCAACGTACCACAATTGGTGGACTCATGACCAAATGGTCAAGGGCCTTCTCCTTACCTCCATGGATGAAGATATTACGTGCCAGCTCATTAGCTGCGAGACGGCGCAGGCGGTATGGACGGCCATCGGTGCCATGTTTGGCGCGCAGAGCCGCGCCAACATTCGTCATATCCGGCGTCAACTCCAGACGCTGAAGAAGGAGGAGCTGTCGGCGGCTGAGTGCGATTAGGGAAGAAAATGTTTGCTTGTTTAATAGTAGTATAGATATAGAAAAAACAGAGAAGAAAAGTAACCTGTGGAAATCTATGGCACTATCGTTGTTGTCTCCTTCCGTCCTTTCCATCATCTCCCGCGCCACGGATGTTCGTTGCTCCCCACCTCCCGCGCCGCCACTACTCTCACAGGCTACCCCACTTCCCCCGTCCTGCACGCTGCACTGCGCCGCCGCATGCATGCTCGCCTGATCTATGCCCCCCCCCTCCTCCCCTCCCTGCCAGGTCCGCACGATGTTTCTTCTTGCTTTGTTGTAGCTTGGTTCTTTTTATGGACAGGGTTCACTCTATAGTCCCCTTTCAAGAGAACAAAAGCACACAAGCATCAAATAGTAGTACAACTGGACGAAATCAAAGAGTATCTGCCAGGTGCAAATGACAACTCAACAAACTAACTACATGCCAAATTAATTAACTGCATTAATGAATGGATTTATAAAATGATTCGGCGCGAAAAAATCCCAATTTTAATGAGCCTAATCAATTGCATACATAATTGGTATCTGGCTAATTAATTGCCTTCTTGATTTTTCAATTGATTCGGCGCCGATTTTCCAGATTATTTGTGCAATAATGACTCGCTTTAATAGTAGTAGGTACTCTATTAAAGATAGTAGCAAAAGCAGCTGCTAGTGAACGCATTGCCACAAGATCAGTGACCCAAAGAATAGAAGAGACCGGGTTTTCTCTTGAGTGGGAGCTAGCTTTACATCTTGTCATGGCGTTTAACAAGAATAGGAACACAAGAATCGTATGCTTGGCCGGCCTCATGGTGGTGATGGCCACTGTGATGTCATGTGATGCCATATCAGGTTAGCTTCATATACATATGATTGATCATCTATTTTCCATTGCATATATACCTAGAATTTTCACCGCATGAATGCATTACGAGATGAGTTGGTGGATCCAACGTACATGATTCACATATTGACATGTTTCCCCTGATCTATTTTATATGTGTGATGGATCCTTCAAGCTTAATCCATACTGTTTCTACCAATTAACCAATTGTAGATAATATGTACCTTGTCTTGACTCTTCTTTACAGTACGTGTAGACTTCTGCTTTGGGTATCATGGTGGATGCGAGCACCGGAAATGCAAGGCTGAATGTTTTAAGATCGGTTACCCGATGAGACCCTATTGCCAGAAGGTGACCAACGACTGTTGTTGTGAGACTACTGGAAGCCCAAAGTCGACGTCATCGATCATATTTGATAATTGAACTTTGATTAATTATTATATTAGATAAAAAATATTGCGGTTTGAGATCTGCACTTATAATAACGAGAAAGGTTCTATTTCTCTCATTTAGTGATTATGCAATCTATACGGGGCTGGTGCAAAGGAAAACTTACAGGAAAAGCTCTAAAGGTTCCATGTCATATATAAATGGAAAACATTGGTGTACCTTTCCAACATGGCAGGTCTGTTTATTGGTATTTTCCTGAAAGAATGCATGTGTACTGCGTGTTTTGGCAGGCCGGCCTACTGGTTGTATCCTTTACCTTTACTGCCTTGTTGCTTTATTATATGTCTACTGAATCGGCGCCCTTATTTTCAACAAATTCAGATGCATGTGTTCATATAAACGCACATACACTCATATCTAATTCGCTGTAAATACACGAACGCACACCTTACGCTTATGAGCACTGAGATACTGAGTCAACATCACATCTTAAAATGGACGAAGTCATCACTGACGTCTTCGTAGTCGATGGGAACATCTTCTCACACAGAACGAACATCACCGTAAAGCCTGGAATAAAGCCAGGAAAGTGCGGGCACCAGTGCCAAGTCTAGGACTTGAACTATGGTGGGCTGGTTTCAGCACAAAGAACCCCAACCATTTGAGTTAGACTCAATTTAGAAAATGGCACCCTTGAAAGAATGCATGCACGAAGAACATTAGTACAAGCCCCTCAAAGAAAAAAACAGTACTACAAGCTTTATTGCTTTGTTCTACCAAAATGGGAACCGGTGATGTTACTTTAGGCCATGTCAGGAGTTTTTGCATGGTTTTTTTATTGCTCGTTGCACGGACTAGATCTGCTATGTGTAGGACGTACTACTAATTACTCCCTCCGTTTCCAAATATAAGTCTTTCTAGAGATTCCAACAAGTGACTACATACGGAGCAAAATGAGTGAATCTACACTCTAAAATATGTTTAGATACATCTGTATGTTGTAGTTCATTTAAATGTCTAAAAAGACTTATATTTAGGAACGGAGGGAGTAGACTAGATCTGCTATGTTTGCCTTCAGCGCGGTAGGAAAGTAGCGATGGCGCTCACATGGCCTTGGTAATAACTTTCTACATAGTACAAACATGTTTTTTTGAAGTCACAAACATATTTTTGAAATGTGCGAACATATTTTTAATTTGAAGGCGATTCTTTATTCGTACAACACATTTGTTAAATTAATTTAACATTTTTGGACATTCTATAAACATCTGAAAAAAAACCACGTACATTTTTTAAATGCGTTATTCTTTTTTGAATGCTATCAATATATATTTTTTTCATTATGCGGACAGTTTTTTACATCGCGCTAGCATTTTTCAAATTCAAAGCTGTTAAAATTTTGAAGTATAAGTTTTTAAATAAGTAGTTAAAATGTTTTGGAAATATGAATAAAAGGAAATAAAACAAGTGAATGTTAAAACGAAGAAGAAGAAAAATAAACTAACGTGCAGGAAGCTACTTGGGCCGGCCCAATATAAGGAGGAGGTCCCAGATTTTTAGGTCCGTGAGAGGGCAACCTGCAGGCTGTCTCTCCTTCAGACTACTTTCCCATCACCGCACGCGCCGCCGCCGTCCGATGCGCCGCCGGCTGCTCCACTTCCTGGCCAGGTCCGGCGCGCTGCGGTGTCGGTCTCCATCAAGCAGGTCTGCAAGATGTTTTCCCTTGCTTTGCTTTCGCTTCGTGTTTTTTACTTTTTTTACGCGCAGGGTTCGCTCTAATGATCCCCTTTTATTATTTTTATAAAAGAACAAAAAGCACACGAACAGCGGTCGTAGCCTCGAAACAAACATGTGATCCGATAAATGGATACGTTTTCTGACAGAATGAATAAGTTGTCCTATAGGTTTACAAACAGTGAACAGAACAAATTTAACAGATAGTAGTAGTACAACAGGACCAAATCAGAGAGTACTCTGCCAGGTGCAGGACTTCAGAAATTCATCCGACACGATCAAATTACACACATTACATGAAAAACAATTATGCATTTGCATAGGAATAGCTTGGCATGACTAAATGCAGCAGCATTTGATAGTTACTGTGGAAATAACTGCAGCGTGGCAGGCAGGATGATGTAGTTACTGTGGAGCACCCTCTGCAACTCTGTAGCTCCCCCCTCAATGCCCGTCTTCGGGATACCAACGAGAACCCTGTGAAGCGGTGCTCTGCAAGTACAATTATGAAATGTATATGAATACCTGCTGCTGGCAGATCAAGACAGCAGTGTAACAAGTACTAGGTACTAAACGAACTTGATTAGTGAGAGCATGTGTATGAAGTTTCACCTGATCGTACAGCTTGGGTGTGTCAGCAATTTCAATCTTGCTCTTGCTGCCTCCGGTCGCACTAGCCGCGACTTCTTTAGTCTCCTGATGATTCTCATTGTGCTCTTGGATGCGGCTGATGACAGCTACACCATCTCCAGCCTCCTGGACATACTCCTCTTCGATACCGTTGATGATGAGGTCGATGTGGTTGTGGTGCTGGGCCACTCCTTCTCTCACGGCGTCGACTATGACCTTGACGTTGGAGTCGTTGATGTACCATGCATTGTAATGGAGGACGACCTCCTGCAGGCTTGCAAGGTTTCCAAGTCCTGACGGAATTCTCTCTTTAATCCCAGGGCCGCCGCCAATTTTCAGTTCAAGATTTTCAAGAATTGGCATAGCCCCTTCACGGAAACTCAGCCATGGAACACGACAGCAGACGGACAATCTCTCAAGCTTTTCAAAAACCTCTCCGTCAATCATAATATTTTTTTCTGGAACGAAGTGCAAACCAAGAACAAGGCACTTCAATGAAGGCAAACTTGCAAGGATCCCTAGATCTTCCTGCTCCAGCGTGCAAACCGTGATTTCTATAGAAGCAAGATTTGTTTTCCCAGGGAACCATCGGGGGATGGTGAGAAATCTTCCTCCAGACACCTTAAATTCCACAATGTAATCCTTCGGGCCAGGCAGACAAGCTAGAAAATCCATTGGACAACCCATTTCACAGTGAATTGTCAGATAAAGGAGATAATGCCATCCTTCTATGCATGAGCATAAAGCTTTCTGTAATCTTGCATCACTGCATTGGTGGAAAGACCATCTTATGCACAACATGTAAAGATGCTCTAAACAACAAAGAGACTGTATAATGCTCACAGAGCACTCACTTAAATCAACAGTCTCCAGTCTTCTTATGCCAGCCCTATACCAAGATCCCTTCGATACCTTGGTTATTGTTGGGCCGCAGTTAACTCCATCCCCACCAACAAGTAGGTTTTTCAGAGTTGGGACCTTCCAAATGTGCTCTGGCAGCTGCCTTATTTGTGTGCTTCTTAGGTCCAGTGACTGCAAATAATCTAGCTCGCACACTTCTGAAGGGAGCTCAGTGATCTGTGTGTGGCTTGCAACCAGCGCATGAAGCATGATCAGCTTCTTGATCTCCGGCGGGAGCCTGCTCACACTAGTGTTCCTCATGCTGAAATATTTGAGAAAGAACATTCCGCTGTTGCATATCAGCAACAGGTCTTCATCCTTGAAGCACTGCCAACCTTCGAGGTCCAATACAATCAAATGGATAAACTTCTCAAAGGGGACTCCGTCAACTGCACTGGAGATAGCCAGTGAACGGGTGCGGGGAAAATCCCTTGTCTTCAGGAAAGTTGCAAGGTCTGGATCTGGCCGGTGGAGGGATATCCGCCGTAGCTTCTCGTTGTGTTTGCATCCTGCTAGCGACCCACTAACACAAACAATCCCTTTATCAGAAGATTTGGAAGCAAGGAATTGTAGCATGAAGTAATTTAGTTTATAATGCCATTCCTCCGTCAGCTCAGAAGTTCGTTTCCAATTTGCTACTCGGGTAATGACATTCCTGTCGAAGAGATCGGGAAACAACTCCACAAATACGTTGGCATCCCAATAACTGAAATCCAATCCCCATCTACAACGGAGATCATCATATGTAGGAGACAATGCTGGTTCAAAAATGTAACCCTCAGGAAACATACTCATGTGAAGCACCAATACCTTCATCTCATAAGAGAGATCATCATATGTAGGAGACAATGCTCGCTCAAAAACGTTCAGCAGCTGGGGGACTTCTTCCATACTGTAGTTAGAGATTTGCTGCACCCCCTGTTGTTGTTCTCTTAACCAGTCAGCCATTCCATTTATGAACAATGGGATACCTTCACATCTCCTCAAAATCTCACCACAAACTTGCCTCAAATTTTCTGATGGGTAATCAGCCTCGCTGCCAAAAGCTTTTCTGAGAAGAAGCATTTCTGAATCTAGCTCGCTCAGAGACTTGACCTCATGCACAAGCCCAATAGAATAGGAGCAACACTTGTGAGCTATGCTTGTGATACGTGTTGTTACCACTATCCTGCCACCTCGGTTATTTTGGGGGAAAGCATTCTTCATAATTTCCCAGTGTGATATTTCCCATATATCATCGATCACGATGAGGTACCTATCAATGATGAGCAATAGGATTGAACTTCAGAATCGTATAGGATGATCAATGATAACTGAACAAAGACATATCCAGTATTCTAGTGTATGAATAAACCACTAATTCGGTGTTCATTTCTCCAATCAGAATGTCAGTCAAACTTATAAGATTTACTTAGGCCTCGTAACATTTTGGATCGGTGCTCAACTAGTATATATAATGAGAAATAAAAGATAGGGTGGTAAATTACCTCCTATCTTGAAGGAATTCACTGATTTTCTGAGCCAGGAGCTCCAGCTCGTCAGTTGATGCTAGTGCTAGTGCTGCCGGCTTGTCAATCTGTGAGAAGATGTGCAATAGAAGCTGCTTCATATCAGGCCTCCGGGACACCTTGGCCGCAGCGCAGCACAGCAACTTGCCTTCCTCACCTCCTCTGCACTGGAGCCTGCGGTAGACCTCCATGGCAATAGCTGTCTTCCCCACCCCAACAGGTCCAACCATTGAGATGATTTTCAGAGTCCTGCATTCTTCTTGGTCGTCCATGAACCTCCTGAGCATCTTATTTTCTAGGTGCCTTTCGATGCCAACAAGAGGTATGCTACTTGTGTCCATTTCCATGTAGGGATGGGGCTGCATCACGCTAGTCGTACCTGAAGTGCGATCGCCATCGCTCCCCAGCAGAAGATGCTTGTATCTGCACATTGATTCCATCTCGTATGAAACTTTTTGCCAGAATGTGTAATTTTTGAATTCACCTGGGATCAACGGGAGCCTAGAACGAAAGCAGTACATAATGGCGCGTTCTTCATTGTGATCATCCAGCTTATGCTCTATATAGTCAATCTGTTCGCTCAGCATATCCAACCAACGAGACATGCTGTAGTCGATATAATCAGGAGCCAGATCCGACAGTAGCAGCTGTTTTAGTAGTTCGGAAATGTCGCTCAGCTCAAGCTCCAAGAACCCCAAGAAAAACAGGCTGAAGGAATCTCTGGAACTGACGCGCCGACTCCGATGCTGCTGCAGCAGCTTGGAGATCTTAGAGACAACGGGCTCTGTCCGCTCCAGTACTTCCTTGATTTTCTTCATGCCCAACCCCTCCTCGGCAAGGGAAGATACTGGCCCATCTGCCTCCTTTTCTCGCCCATCCGGCTATGGTGGAGATCACAGGTAAAATTTAGTGGAAGAATTAATATCAGACGAGAACTCGAAGAAGAATTAGAAACGTGAAAATTACCTCATCCATGCTAGCTAGAAGTGTGGCACTTGTGAAGAGTTATGTCAATGGAATGAAGTAGGCAAGCAGGAGCTAACTAGCTAGAGATAATTCTCACATTCAGGCCGTGTGGACTCATCTGTTGCCTGATTGTTGTTTTGATTTATTGAAGTGAATGACAAGATTGATAATGGAACGCTAACTGCAAAGTCTTCTTCCTCGGTTGTTGCAAAACCTGGTCTAGTGAGTTGGCATTGCCAATGGATCTATTCTCTCCATTCCTAAATATAAGTCTTTTTAGAGATTCCAATGCGGACTAAATACGGAGCAAAATGAGTGAATCTACACTTTAAAATACTATGTCTATATACATCCGTCTGTAGTTCTTATTGAAATCTATAAAAAGACTTATATTTAGGAACGGAGGGAGTAATATTAATTAAGGCACATTTGGTGGTAGGGAGACATGGACATCACAACTGCTAACTATTGGTATTTGTATCCACATAAGCACAACTTTAATCATAGTATGTTATATCATTGTAATCAAACGTTGAGAGATCCTCTGCAGTTATTGACTTGACTTGTTAATAATTTAATTTATGAGTGGTTGAGACTAGATGATTGATCTGTAGGACAGCGGATGACAGGCAACTTCACATCAGTAAGCATATAATCGGCTGCTTGAAATATACTTTTGCGCAGTCTGATTATGCATGTTCGTATCCTAACTTTGCTGAATTAGCTATGGAGTGCTACATATATATATACTCCTGGAATGAGTATTCCTACGAGCAGTTTTTGTAATTATATACTACATGCGTGCACGTCACTACAAGGTATAACTATTATTGATTGATTAATAATCATTTATCTTTTGAACCCATAACATGGAGCCAGCTAGTGTGAGGTAGATAGGTGGCTGTTGTGAACATCCTATTTGTCTTACTCTACAAGTGGCCATAACTTTGTAGGAGTGGCTAGTAGTATAATCTGTCTCGGCCCATCAACAAATGAAAGGACAAAAACTATATGCATTATTATACATTTAGGCACATTCGTGGTAGGAAGACATTCACATTTCGATGCCAACAAGCGGTTACATTCACATTCGTGGAAGAAAGGAGTGATACCACGGTTACTTTCTTGCTAATAATGGGAGCCGATAGTGTCCATTTCACCAACACCTTATTTTCTACTGCAGCTTAATTTTTCTACAGGATCACCGAACAGCTCTACAGTGGTACTGGGTAGAGCTCATTGCATTTGGAGCATCTCCAGCCGTTGCCCCCACCCCCAGGACCCGTAAAAATCCCCCCTGAGGGCGAGCCGGCGATACAATCGGCGCTGGGGCGGTTTTGGCGCCCAGTCGTCGGCCCCAGCTCGCCCCCAGGCGCCGAAATTGGCCCACTTTGCAGCCCCATTTCGGCGAATAAACGGCCCATATGGACGAGAATAGGCCCATATTCGGCGTGGTTTCGCCGTGTCTCGGCGTTCAATTATCAATACTATTATTTCTTATCACATATTTCATCACAGAAAAATCAAATACTTCAACAAAATAGTACAACAACAAATAGTTCAATACAAATTATATAGTTCAACAAATAAAAACTCGTATTTCATCACACGGCGTCCCCCTTGAGCCTCCATAGGTGCTCAATCAGATCTTTCTGCAGTTGATGATACACCTGTGGGTCTCGGTTCTCCTGACGCATACTCAGATAGGCAGTCCAAGTTGCCGGTAGCTGGTGATCAACTTTGGCTAGAGGACCCCGCCTGTAGTATGGTTCAGTGTCAGGAAATCCTCTTGCTGCATTCTGTGCTAGGATCCCAGGAAATCCTCTTGCTGCATTATGTGGTAGGATCCGAGAAGTGTCTTCCGCATTGGGTGTTCTTAAGTATTGTGGTCCAAACACTGCCACCACTGCCCGACAGAACTTATAGAAACACTCTATGCTGGTGGACTCGGCCATGCGCCCATAGTCGTCGAGTGAATCACCGGGAGATCCATATGCAAACATCCTCATCGCTGTCGTGCACTTCTGAATGGAGGTGAATCCAAGAGCGCCGGTGCAATCCATCTTGCACTTGAAGTAGTTGTCGAACTCCCGGATGGAATTCACAATCCTGAGGAAGAGCTTTCGGCTCATTCGATAACGGCGCCGAAATGTTTTCTCGCCGTGAAGTGGAGCATCGGCGTAGTAGTCGGAGTAGAGCATGCAGTAGCCTTCGAGACGATGCCGGTTCTTTGCTTTCACCCGCCCAGGCACCGAGCCACCTCGCCGCGGCTTTTTATTGCTCGCCAGCAGCTGGGCGAGGGCGGCGAGCACCATGAGATGCTCTTCTTCCTGGACGTCGGCCTCGGCTTCCTCCTCTAGCAGCGCGGCTAGCGCTTCCTCGTCATCCGAGTTCATCGCCGAGGCAGGCAAATCGCCGAACACCTTGCGCTCGGTGGGCGTGTACCCGCCGCTAAATCGCGCCTCCGCGGCCGGATACGGTGGCCGAAAACGCCCAGCTGTTGGAGGGGCTGCCGCGGCGAAGCGCTGCTATTTTCCGGCGGGGAATGGCTATTTAGCGGAGTAGGGCGGCGGGCGGCGCCGGGATATAGCTAGTGGTGGCCGAGGGCGCGGGGGGTGGGAGGCGAGTCGGGGAAGAAAATCTTGACTTTTCCCCTGACGGTGTGGGCCAGGTGCGCTTTTCCCTTGCGTCGGAGCCCCCAACTGCTCCCCATCGCACCGGGTTCGGCCTGTGACCGCCGGGCGGAAAAAAAGGTCCGAACCGGCAATTTTCGGTGTCCTGGGGGCGCGACTGGGCCGTTTTTTCGGCGCCGGCGCCGAAAAAGTGGCTTGGGGGGTGCGGCTGGAGATGCTCTTAGTATTCAGTTTGGGATCTCGAGGGTACGCCATTAGCTAGGGACGTGTGTGTATGTATCGATGCCGACATCTGTGTGGGGCATCGATGCACACTACAAATTGACTTTATATAATGACGGGGACTCGACTCCATTTTCTTTGCTGTCCGGGATCTCGGAGAGGAGGCAAAGTTGACAAACAGCATTGGATGCGTTCGAAGTTTCAGGAAATTGTGTCCATTTGCGTATTCTAAGAGCATGATTAATAGTATAGCCAATGGTTGGCAAAAGTGCCATGTTTATAGCCAATCTTATAGCCAACGGTATAATAATTAGCTATAAGTATGTGTACTTTATTAATACATGGTCCATCTTCTAGTCTCACATAGGGCTTAGGAGCACGTGCTGCGGCTGGCTCTTGCATAAGAACCCACTTACATTCTCTCTTCTATCCTCTCTACTCCAACTAAGCATAGAAATATTAATTTACTCCTTATAGCCTGCTGACTGTACCTTATTATACCCGCTCTAAGCATGCAGTGGTGGGATCGGGAAGTGAACGCTCTCAGACCTCTTCCAATGTATGTGTGCTTAGATGAGGTGCTAAGTGTATCAAATGGCCTATCAAGTAAACTCCCAATGCATAGATGCTCTCAAAATAGGCTTTCGCCCCACTTTATAGATAAAGCATATGTCCATACAGCCAAGTCACAACCAGAGTCATAAAAAGAAAATGCTCGGGCCACAGCACAAATGTGCCCAAATGAAGGAAAGAGAAACATAAAAGGCCACCAGGGGCAAGCTACGGAACAGGCGAGCGGCCAGAGAGCCGACGCGCGGAAGCCGCCAGAGCGTCCAGGTAAAGCTGAAGCCGGTCACGATCCCTCGGCCTAGTGAGCGGATGCCAGTGCTGCAAGAAAGCCAAAAATTTGAAGAACGAATCAGGAAGCACTTCGCGGGAACACCCGCTCAATCACAATCTTGTTGCGAGTAGTCCAAAGAGTCCACGCCATAGCCGCGAAGATGAGCCAGAACAGTCGGCGCTTACGGTGAACCTGAGTGGCCCGTACCTGCAGAAACTATGCAAGGTCACGGGCCTCCCATTCCGGTCCTAAAGCCTCACGAACAAAGCACCAAAGCGCGTGCGTTGCTACACAAGAGAACAAAATGTGCGTGCCCGTTTCCGGGACATGGCACAAAGGGTAGAGACCATTTCCGGGACCATGGCATTTTAGCACCTCGGTCCCTGAGGGTAAACGATCTCTGAGAAGCTGCCATACGAAAATCTTAATCTTTAGGGGCATCGGAGCCTTCCATAGTGAGGATAACCACGGTAGAACTGGCAGACGACACAACACCTGATAAGCCGAGCTAACGGAGAATTCTCCCGAAGGAGAAAGACTCCAAGAGACAGAATCGGGGTCCTGGGATAGAGGAAGAGGGACTATTTCCCTCAAGCCTATCCATTCATGTACCTCAGCTGGTCCGAATGAGCGGCGGAACACGATGTTCCATTCCTCATCCAAAGCAGCCGCCGATACAAGGATGGTCGGATCGGCACAAATCGCAAAAAGCCTAGGAAACCGCGTGCGAAGGGGCTCACCATCAAGCCAAGGGTCTAGCCAGAACTGGGTCCCAGACCCATTTCCAACCGAGAATCGCACACCCTGTCTGATCTCTTCCTTAATAGCCTGAATTGATTTCCAGAATTGGGACCCAGCCAAGTGAGAGCAAGCTAGAAGGGGTTGGCCCTGCAAGTACTTGGCCTCAATCAGCTGCAGCCACAGCCCCTCCCCATCGCCCCACAAGATCCGCCAGACCCAACGCAACATGAGCGCCATGTTCATCCGACGAGACGCAGGGATGCCCAACCCGCCACGGTCCTTTGGCAAGCATATGTCAGCCCATTTCACCATATGGTACTTGGGCCGACCATCCCCTGCCTGCCAGAAGAACCTAGCAAACTCCTTGTTAAAGGAGCTATGCACACCTTCGGGTAAGATGTACATCCCCATCATATACATGGGGAGGCTGGCAAGGTTAGAGCTAATGAGGACAGATTTGCTACCTTTAGAAGTGAACCTACCGCACCAGGGCTCCGCGTGGGACGCTACTCGGCCCACAAGCGGATCATACCCACTCACCAAAATGTTGGACTCCGCCAGGGGCATCCCCAAGTACGATATGGGAAAAGACGCCAATCTACAATTTAGGTTGTCAGCGATCCGAAGCTGCTCAGCCTCCGAATAGCCAAGGACCACCACCTCGCTCTTATCAAAGTTAATCTTAAGTCCAGACATTTCCTCAAAGCAGAGCAAAAGGAACTTAAGATTAACAATGTCCGAGTCCGAGCCTTCCACCATCACTAGTAGAAAACGGGGCAATGGTCCAGGCCGGGTCAGCCCATTAGTCCCGGTTCAGTCCAGAACCGGGACCAATGGGGGCATTGGACCCGGTTCGTGAGCCCAGGGGGCCGGCCGGGCCACGTGGGCCATTGGTCCCGGTTCGTCTGGACCTTTTGGTCCCAGTTGGTGCGACGAACCGGGACCAATGGGTCTTGCTCCTGGCCCACCACCATTGCTCCCGGTTGGTGACTTGAACCGGGACCAAAGGCTCCCCTTTAGTCCCGGTTCATGTCACCAACCGGGACCAATGATGTGCCTATATATACCCCCTCGCGTAAGAGTAGAGCACACTGCTTTGTTTTTTCTGGCCGAGGGGGAGAGGGCTTGGTGGTGCTCTAGCTCACCTCCTATGCACACAACGTGTTCGATGGAATGCCCGAGCCACACTAGTTAAGCTTTTCTCCTCTCTAAGCTCGAACTCCAATCTCCATTTTCTCCGAGATTTGTCTAGGTTTAGTGGTCCATCACGTCCCGTCCCCGTCTTCGCCGCCGTCGATCGCCCCCTCCGATCTCGTCACCGGCACCACCGTGGTGAGCCTCTTGTTATGTCCATGCTTTTCTTACTTTTATTATTGCTTGTTATTATTGCTTTAGATAGATATTTGTCTAATTTTCTTACGTTTATTATTGCTTGTTATTATATAGTGCGATGGTTTTGATATCCGCATAGATGTTTTTATATGTCTAGGAGGTAGTTGAACCGGAAATTCCAACCGACCCTCTTGTGGAGAGGTTAAATTTAGTTGAAGAGGAAAACATTTCCTTGAAGAAAAAATTGGAAAAAATGGAGGAGGAGAAGATGTAATTGGAGTTGCATGTTGTGGAAGTCGTCGATGATCACAAGATCAAGATGGACCCTATTGTCGAGAGGTTAAATTTAGTTGAAGAAGAAAACAATTTCTTGAAGGAAAAATAAAAAAAATTGAGGATGAGAAGATGATATTGGAGTTGCATGTTGCGGATGTCGTCGATGATCACAAGATCAAGATGGATGCAATACGGTTGAAGATTAGAAAGATTAGAAAATATGCCATTCATACCGAGGCTTGGTATCATTATGCCGTTGGATCAATTGTTACCTTGGTTGCGGTTATGATCGCATTTGTTTTCGCACTGAAATGTTTTACATAGTTTCAATGTATGGTGAAAATTAATTAGATGCTCTGGAGAGCTATATGTTGTTAGATGAGAACTATGTATGTACTTTGGTTTTAATGTGATGATGAACTTCTATTAATTTGGTCACTTAATTATCTATTTATGATGTTCTGTAATGGTTTTTGACACACTTAATTATATATAATGCACGCAGATGAACCGGCAATGGATGTACGGTGACAGACACACCTCCGAGTACATTAAGGGCGTGCATGAGTTTCTCAATGCGGCTGAGGCAAACAAGCAGAATGGTTTTATGTGTTGTCCATGCACTAAATGTGGGAATACGATGTCTTACTCTAACCGGAAAATCCTTCACTCCCACCTGCTTTACAAGGGTTTCATGCCACATTATAATGTTTGGACGAGGCACGGAGAAATAGGGGTTATGATGGAAGACGACGAAGAACAAGAGTACGATGACAACTATGTGCACCCTGAATACGGTGATGCTGCAATGGGGTGAGCTGGTGAAGATCAAGAGGAACCAGACGATGTGCCCAATGATGATGATCTCCGCCGGGTCATTGTCGATGCAAGGACGCAATGTGAAAGTCAAAAGGAGAAGCTGAAGTTCGATCGCATGTTAGAGGATCACAAAAAAGGGTTGTACCCCAATTGCGAAGATGGCAACACAAAGCTCGGTACCGTACTGGAATTGCTGCAGTGGAAGGCAGAGAATGCTGTGGCTGACAAAGGATTTGAGAAGCTACTGAAAATATTGAAGAAGAAGCTTCCAAAGGATAATGAATTGCCCGACAGTACATACGCAGCAAAGAAGGTCGTATGCCCTCTAGGATTGGAGGTGCAGAAGATACATGCATGCCCTAATGACTGCATCCTCTACCGCGGTGCATACAAGGATCTGAACACATGCCCGGTATGCGGTGCATTGCGGTATAAGATGAGACGAGATGACCCTGGTGATGTTGATGGCGAGCCCTCCAGGAAGAGGGTTCCTGCGAAGGTGATGTGGTATGCCCCTATAATACCACGGTTGAAACGTCTGTTCAGAAACGGAGAGCATGCCAAGTTGATGCGATGGCATAGTGAGGACCGTAAGAAAGACGGGAAGTTGAGAGCACCCGCCGACGGGTCGCAGTGGAGAAAAATCGAGAGAAAGTACTGGGAGGAGTTTGCAAAGGACACTACTAGGAAAAGGCCTACTAATGGCGCACCTATTTTGGCCATTAATGGCGCATTAGTGGTGCGCCATTAGTGCCACGCCATTAGTATATTTTACTAATGGCGCACCTCTGGTGCGCCATTAGTATCTGGTATACTAATGGCGCACCTCAGATGCGCCATTAGTATATACCACGGTGTGCCGTTAGTATGCCTATCAGGGGGCCATGTATACCCAGGTGCTTTGGCATACTAATGGCGCACAACTACCTGATGCGCCATTAGTAACTTTGGCATACTAATGGCGCACTGTTTAATGATGCGCCATTAGTATCCTTTGGCATACTAATGGCGCACTGTGATGTGATGCGCCATTAATATGAATATTAGGTTATTTTTTTTTAATTTTCTGTTTTTTGCACAGGTTACAAAATGTATTATTGGACAGAATATAGACAACACACATCAACAACAGATTCATCGAATACAATAGAAGATTAGTCTCTGAATACAATTCATCATATTAGTCTCCGAATACAATTCATCATATTAGTCTCCGAATTGAAAAGACCGAACAAAGATAGAACATTATATTACAAGTCTCGAGACCGCGAGTAGCGAGTTTGTCTTCACATTACAAGTCGATATCGATCATCTAAACTACCATCACATAGAAAAGAGCTGCGGTCATCACGATGAGCATCATCACGATGAAACTCGTCTTCATCCGGTTCCTCCAATGCTCCCTCCCCTCTCCCGCTAGATAGCGGGCGTATCTAGATTCCGCCTCGGCCCTAGTGGTGTACCCTTTGTAACTGTTACCGCTGAATCGGTGAACCTGTCTCCGACACTCCTCCCAGTCGTCGTAGACTCCGGGAACCTTACCCTTGTACACGACATACGACGGCATCGCTATGCACTAGCCAAACGAAACGTTAGTACCAATTCACAGACAATACATAAGCAATATATAAGTATGCAACAGAACGATCGGAAGAGAAAAGCAAGACATTAATAGCATCGATTACATCTAAGTTGAACGACAGTCGAAACCAAAGAGACATACTACAAGTTCATTAAAGTTTAATTACAACATGAGCCAATCGATGTTTCAGAACTAGACACATCATCACTACTTTCGAGTCGACTCAAGGGACCGGAGCGTGGATGAAGCCGCCGTCTATCGTGGGAGTCATGAAATCGCGGGCGTTGTCAGCCTGCATTTGTAGCATTGTGTCGATGTCACTGTTGGACGGTTGATTTCTGAGGTAGAACTGCCCGAGGTACGAAGGACATCTTGATGGATGATTTCCGCAAACTCCGACTGGATGCGAAAGAATTCTTGTCTGATATCTGCGTCCTGGATTGCCGACATGCTCGCGGCCCAATCTTTGAGTTTACTCGGTAGCAGAAGTTGATGATGGTCCCGTACGATCGCCCGCATGTGATGGATGGCGTAGTAGGCACCCTTCTGACCGCCAGGCGGCTGCTTGACGCAGCAGAACGTCGTATTGTGGGAGAGCACGTGCTTGCCGGTCTTACGAATAGGCCTGGTGAAGGTGCCTCCAGATTTGGCGTAGCCGGGGAGAACATCATCAAGAACCTTCTTGACATTTGTGTAGTCTACGTTCGACTGACGGTCCGAGTCGAAATACGTGGCCATGGAATATTTGGGGCTTAGGAGGATGAGCGTGCAATGTGTGTCACTACAGAAAACACGGAATGTTAAAAGAAAAACGATCGAAATCTAAGAATTCATATGTTACGGGGCGGTTGAGGGGAGGACTTACTCGGGAAAGTAAGGCACGAGGAAGTTATCCTTATCTCGGTTTGCCAGAATGACGCCTTCGAGGTAAGAACTCGCGACTTGCCGGTCCCCAGCGCTGCCCAAGATCTTGGCACGCATGTAGAAGGGGTCGACTATCACGATGTCCGGGGTCTTGTCGCGAATAATCCGCATCTCCATACTCAGCGAAAATAGCCGAACGAAGGTGTAGTGCAGCGGATGAAGGTTCAACATAGCGTAGATGTCATCAAACCGCAGGACGATCATACCCCCGATGGAGTTATCCACAAAGCCCTTGCCCTCTGGCACCTTGGCCGCGAAAACCGGGTATGCCACATCCTTCTCTCTGAGACGCCGCTTCTCCAAAGAAAGAACACTGTCATGCAGACTCCGCATAGCACCGGTTGCAGCATCGAGCATATTTCTCGGTAGCATCGGCCTACCCGCCACATGCACCCTCCTCATTACATCCTCAGGTGAAGGTGGCCAGTCCTGAGCATGGATCGTACTCGGTGCCGGCTGGCTCGCACCCTTGTTAGTCTTTCTTTTGCGTGCCTTCTTCTTCTCCTATAATGGGACCGAGTTCTGCTCACAGACCGCCTTCTTGAGTGTGTTGGGGCTGATAATATTTCGCACCTTGCCTATCTGAGGCTTGGTGAAGTTGGCAGCTGGAGGCGTCTCCTGAGAACTGAACGGCAGACGACGCTTGTTGCAACTTGGTTTCGCACCGCTTACATTATCTCTTCTATCCTCTCTACTCCAACTAAGCATAGAAATATTAATTTACTCCTTACAGCCTGCTCACTGTACCTTATTGTACCCGCTCTAAGAGCATCTCCAGCCGCGCCCCCAACAGCCCCCCAGGCCACTTTTTCGGCGCCGGCGCCGAAAAATCAGCCCAGCCGCGCCCATGTGTACTTTATTAATACATGGTCTATTTTCCAGTCTCACATAGGGCTTAGGAGCACGTGTTGCGGCTGACTCTTGCATAAGAACTCGCTTACATTATCTCT
>LR738709.1:5335102-5448773 GCA_902687465.1 Secale cereale
AAGCATAGAAATATTAATTTACTCCTTACAGCCTGCTCACTGTACCTTATTGTACCCGCTCTAAGAGCATCTCCAGCCGTGCCCCCAACAGCCCCCCAGGCCACTTTTTCGGCGCCGGCGCCGAAAAATCAGCCCAGCCGCGCCCCCAGGACTCATTTTTCCGCCGAATTGGGCCAAAACTGGCGCCGGCAGACCCAGGGCGAACCCGGCACGTTGGGGGGCGCCTGGGGACGCTGGACGAAGCGAAAAGGCGTGTGGGTCCAGCTTGTCGGCGAGTGTCTTCCTTTTCCCGCCGTTTCCTCCCCCACTTCCCTCCATCCCCCTTTCTCCCGCCATTCCTCTCGCTACGCGCCACCATGCCGCCGAAGAAATACACCGCCCCCAGGCCCGCCTTTGCCGCGGATGCTGATGCCCCGCCGCCGAAGCAGAGGAAGCCGAGGGCGCCGCTGTCAAAGCCGCCTGGGATGTCGAACGCCGAGTGGAAGGCGGACATCATACGGCGGGCGGCCGCCACCACCGACCGGGGGAACAGGTCCAAGAAGCAGAAAGAGCGTGCCGCGGCGGCGGCGGCTATGGCGGCCTCGGCCGCGTCGGAGCCATCCCGCGCCCGGATAATGCCTCCTCCCGGCCTTCATCAGGTCGCCTGCAGCCAGCCGAGCATCGGGTCGCCAGCCAGCTTTACGCCTCCGCCCCAGCCGTGGGGGTGCGCGCCGTCCCCTGGCTATGGCGACGGTGACGTCCACGGTGGTTCAACCCCAACACCGCCTTCTCGCATGGGCAGCGCACGCCGTCTCCCGCGTTCGCCGGCGTCCAGTACCCCCCGTACAACTACTCTCCGCCGGACTACGCCACCTCCCCGACGCCGACGATGCCGAATTTGCGTCGTGGTGCCCTGCTCTACTCGCATGCCTCGTCGTCGCAACACGGTGGCGAGGAGTCCACGGACGCCGACATGGATGACATCATCACGAGCAGCTCGGCTGCGGCCGCCGCTTCCCCTGGATTCGCCGAGGAGCTCTACGAAGCCGCCGATGTGGGCGCCGAGCAGGACTTCGCCGAGGAGGAGGAGGAGGACGCCGAGGAGGAAGAGGAGGAGGAGCAGGCGCCTGCGGCGGCGAGGAAGGGGACGAAGAGGAAGCGCGGACCCAGGACCGGCGAGCCACGCGTCAAGTGGACGACCAAAGAGGACGAATGCCTCGCCGAAGCATGGAAGGTCGTCTGCCTCAACGTGATCACCGGCATGAACCAGAGCGCTGACACGTACTGGGAGCGCATGAAGTCGGAGTTTGACGAGCGGAAGTTGGTCGACCCACAATTCGCCGGCATCCACATGATATGCGGCACGAAGGCCATGGCGAATCACTAGGCGATCATCCAGGCGGCGTGCAACAAATGGCACGGGATCGTTGAGGAGGTGGCTGCTCGGCCAGAGAGCGGCGAGAGCGTCAAGGGAAAGGTATGGACACGCCGGTCGCCGCCTCATTTCATTCCTTCTACCTCGCCGATAATTGTTCTCTTTCGCCCAAGATGTTGCGCGTGTTCGCCATGTTTCGGCGGGACAGTAGCCCCGAGCAGGACTTCAAGCACCTCCATGTGTTTTCCCGGATCGACAAGTGCGAGAAGTGGATAGACGTCCGGCGTATGCTCGCCAAGGCGAGGGAGACGTACCAGCCGGACGGGCCGGCGCCCTGGGCGTCTGTCGGCCGCCCGGATGACAACAAGAAGGCCAAGTCGGCAAGGGACACCGCGCCTAACGTCGAGCGTCTGCACGCGTCCATCGAGCAGTGCATCGCCGACGGCAAGAACCACGCCGTCGAGAGGGAGGCGAAAGCAGACGCACGCTGGTCGGCGATCATGTCGACGGGCCAGATCAAGCTCGGCCTGCTCCGAACAAATGTAGCCGCCAAGAAGAGGAACACCGACTTGGCCTTCCTAATGGCAGCGGACGCGACGGCGGTGTCGGCAATGGACGGGCCGATCAGGGAGTGGTACTGTGACTGCCTGATTTTTGCCCTCTTTTATTTGCCAGAGCTTTATTTGAATTTATTTTAAACCTTGGGATTTTTGAATCATTTCATATGGACTTAAACACTTGGGTACCCTTGACTTTCACCCAAGTGCCTCCTATCCATCTCAAACCATCTTTTCCCTCTGGACCACTCTAATATACTTTATGGAATATTTTTCTTATTTGATTCTTCCCAAAACCCTAGCTAAATCCTTTGTGCTCCAAAGCAACCCCTATTTTTCTGGCTCACAAAAATCTGAGGAAATTCCTAAATATTCTTTGGACCCTAAGACACATTCCTGAGCAAAAATATTGCACTACTTTTTGGAATATTTTTGCTACAGAAAATCTTTTCTATTCTGGACAGAAATGGTAGTTTCTACAACAACTACCATTTTACTTGCTCCATTGCTTCTGAAACTCCTTGTGCATCTTCACCTTAGTAACTCTTGGCTAGCCTCCAAAGCACAGCCTCCAACTCTTAACCATTTTACCTCAGTAAACTCTCAAAGTTTCTGTCTAGAAACTTACCAGGCATGTGATTTTCTTTCTACTGCATCTGGAAACAAACCAACCACGGGTAACTCTCCTATCTACCACGAACAACACGCCAGACATAAAGAGCACGCACCAAGTCAGCCAGTAGGCATAGTTCGCATGGTGACCACGCGTGTACACCATGCCATGGCTGTCTGTCGGCGCGCTCTGGATGCTGCTGAGCACCCTGTAGAGCGCGTGCTCGCTTCCGCGTCTGCCCAAGCATGCCAAACCGCACCACCATCATCGTCTTCACCTCTACAGCCCCCTCTCTGGCGCTCGCCGACGCCGGAGCTCGCCACAGCGAGCACGGGCGCGGTCCGGCCAAGGCAATAATGCGGTGCGCACTGTGCTCGTCGCCACCCCAGCGCCCCTGTGCTCGTCTCCGTCCGTCCACAGCTCCCGCGTGACCTCGTCGCCTTCCCCCCTCTCACTGACGCCATTCGTCGCCGGGCGCAGCGTCCAGGCGTCCCCGGCGGAGCCCCGTTCCCCCCTCTCGGCTCGCCTATATATAGGCCCCCTCCCAGCCGCTCCGAGCAACCAGCTCCACTCCCACACACACACAGACCGCGTAGAACCCCGTGGCCCGGCCGGGCAGGCCACAGGCCACCGTCCCCGAGCTCGAGCTCACCGGCGATACCCTTGGGTCGTCGAGGTAGCTCCAGACCCTCTCAGGCCAAGGCGACCCTTCCAGAGCCTCTGCCACTCTCTGGTAGAGCCACTCCACCTAGCTGGAGCTGCTGGAGACGCCGTTGCTAGCCATCTTCTTCAACTCCGGCGACCACCCTGTTCTGCCTTCGCCTACGAGCTCTGTTCTGACGCCGTCCGACCACCCCTAGCTACCCTACGGGTACGGGCAGGTGCGCCTCAACCCCCTCCGTCGATCTATCCTTTCCATCTTGGCCAAGGAGCAGCGTCGCCGGCGTGCGCTCCGGCGAAGCCATGGCCGCCCCTGCTCTTCCCCCTCTCTCCTCCTCACCTGACTAGCTGGGCCTGCTAGTCAGCCTCTCCGTACCCGCGCGAAGCGGTACGAGTGGTGGCGCTCTAGGCGTTTACACCTTCGACGTCACCCCCGCATATTCTGTTTATTTAAATTTCTAAATTTAAATCTATTCCAGAGAACTTCAAAGTGCAATAACTTTTTAACCATAAGTCCAAATGAATTGATTCTTTTTGCGTTGTGTTCTTTGTAAAGAAATCTTGCAGCACACCAAAAATGAGACTATTTGGTGCTGTGTAGATTTTCTGGTGAATTTTTCAATGATTCTTGATATTTGCTTTTTGTACTTTTATTTATTTTCAGAAGAGGAAACTTGTGTTGAGGATCACCAGGAGGCTTGTGAGCCTCATTTGAGATAAGGCAAGCTACAACAACATTTTCATAGTGCCATTTCAATATTTATGATTTTTCAAACTTGAACAAATGATTAAATTTATGCATATGAATTATTTTGATAAATACATTCTGTTGGTTGTTGTATTTATTTGTTTCATTCAGTTTACAGAAAGTTGGGATCTTGAGAATGATTCTAGACATGCATATGTGAAGTTACTTTATTTTACATCAGTATTATGATAAAATTTTGCTAGAATAAGTTATGTTTTAATTATAAGTTATGACCAGAATAATAGTGAAGTTATGAGGTTCTTAGTGAAGTAAAGTTGACCCAGTTATACTTTTGTAGTGCATCTTTGGTATGACTTTGTTTTTGTTTTTATGAGGCATTTTGGTATATTACATTCCATGGCATTGTATGACACCGGTTCTTTATTTTTCTTTAAGTTGAATATGTTAATAACTCAACTTGAATAAATTATTGACCGGGTCATGTTGCCACTGAATCGAGTCTTTTCCCAGTGCAACCACATTTGCCTTTATGGGAAGGTCTTTATTCGGTCCATTGTCATGCCTCTTGTCGGTACCTCCAGATAGGGAAGGTTATGGGCATGCAGTACCCTGGCCCGGTAAGCAGACATAACCTTGTGTGCCCGTTGTTAAGTTTATGGTACCGAGTCCTCGTTTGGGACAATTGTTGTTTGGCCACGACGGTGGTCGATGTGCCTTTGGTAGGCACAGGGCCACCCAGGACTCTTCCATTTGGAAATGAGTCGGAGTGGCCGAGGGGGTGTCATGGCAATGGAAGGGTTTTGTCGGAATGCCGTTGGTCCACCCGAATGGGAGAACGAGGCAATGGGTTCCGTGGTGTGGGTACAGTGCACTAACTTTGCAGAGTGTAATTAATCTATCGATAGCCGAGTCCACGGTCACGGACACGCTCGAAAGTAATTCACACCATGGGTCAACATATAATAAAATTTTGCTCGCTAAATTCTAAAATTTGGTACTGTAAAGAGTTGGTGGAAGAGCCACTGAAATGGTTTGAGATCAAGTATGGTCAGGTTGGTGATCGCCGGAAGGGTCACGATTTATGTCTTGTTGAAATGAATAAGTTTGTAGTTTTAACCACCATGAGTAAGTCAGACCGAGGTTTTATTTCCACAAAGGCATGAGCACAACATGTTAATTAATATATATCTAAGTTTGTTGCTGCATATTTAAAATTGAATGATTATCGGACGCGGTGTTTTGGCTCCTAGGTGCATATGCACCCATTGTCTAAATACACATTTTGAAAAGTTGAAAAATTCGGAACAAAAATTCTGCGGGTATATCCGGACATTCTATGTGCATGCACAAAGTTTCGGTGAAAAACAACGTTTTTTATGGCTTGCGTAAAAAACATAAAGAAATACAAATGAATAGTTGTAATGAAGCATAAAAAATTGTCTTTTTACACAAGCCAGAAAAAACCTCGTTTTCACCAAAAACTTTGTTCACGCACATAGAATGTTCGAATATACTTGCGGGATTTTTGTTCGAAATTTTTCAACTTTTCGAAATGTGTATTTAGACAATGGGTGCATATGCACCTAGGAGCCATTGCGAATTTCCGATGATTATCATGATATTGTTTGTCATTATGATTTCTGTTTGCTGTAAGCTTGCAAGTACATTCAATGTACTGACCTGGCGTGCCATGCCAGATTTCAGGAAAGTTTCGCTGGATAGGAGTGCCGTCTAAGTCTAGCCCGTGTCCACATCGGTGTCCCTGTGAGATGGAGTTCCTCTACGACCTCGTTCCGCTGCTGCGTAGTTTTATGCCCGAGGCCATTTATGTTCATTAAATAATGTACATATTGTCCAGCCGCACCGTGTGTGCCGCTCGGCCTCGCTACCTGTTGTAATGTAAAACTATGGTCCACTAGTATCAATAAAACGGCTGTTTTTTGTACCAAGATGTTGTGTGTTGCCAGAAGACAAGGTATCTGGGCTGGCAATGCAAGGTAATCCGGTCACTCTGATCCGGGGTGCCACAACGCTTGGTATCAGAGCCGCGCTGACTGTAGGCTGCGTTAGACTAAGACGTTCATTTTGAACGCTAGATACACGTTTAGGTTGAGTGCCGGTAGTCTGTCTAGTTGATTATTGCTTTGCATATACTTGTATTGTTTTTATGCTAACCCGATGATGGTTGTGAGTGTAGACGGCTCCTGTGCCGTATCCGTGCCAGTTGCAGCTGATGCCGTACACGTCACCTCACCTTCTTTGCAACGTGTGGCGTCGGCTGTACCCTCATGGAGACGACCCAGTTTATCGTGTGTATCGGGAGCGTCTAGCTGACTCAATATATGAATATCAGGCAGTGGTGACTCCGCGCGTCCGTTCTGACTCCAGCTCTTATACTCGTACCTCTCGAAGCGGTTAGACTTCTACCGCTTCGCAAGCTGTCCAATTTGCTGCATTCGAGATCCTTGTTGAGCTCCGTCACAGCGAGGTCCGCATGCAGAACCACTCAGGTTTCCAATACTACCCTTCTTTGCACGACAACGGTTGTGTTCATTTCCCTGAAATTGATCCGAAGTTTGATAACGTTGCTAGCTATCTTTCCCGTTATATCACGAGCTAGCACACGAGTTGACTCACACTCGTATTGCTTTAGCAACTACTAGGTCTGTTACCATTCCCGCCTCCTTTGGATTCACCCCTTACGTCCCCAGTTCCATTTTCCCTACTTCACCAGTAACCCCTCCCAGTAGCTCGGGCACCTCGACCATAACTCCTCTTAGTGCCCTTGCTGAGTGGATCTCACTTCTCACTACCCCTGTAGCTCCTATGATCCACCCTACTTCCTCCCTGCAAGGAGAGCCTCCGAGGCAGCATCGCCGTGTTACCTTTAACCCTGAGGTTTCCGTTAACCTCGTCAGTTCAGGATCCGAGTCCACTTCAGGAGAGGACCCCGCAGCACCCGCAGAGCAGTAGAGCTCCAGAGTATTCGCAGTTGTCCGACTGATGTACGAATGTGGATGTACGATTCGTGATGTTTTGTTTTATGTATGAGAGTAGTGTAATCGGGCATGTTAATTTTCTTTTCATGTATGCGTCCCTGTATATGCTGAAGTTGTGTATCTTCTACTCGCTGTCTTTCTTCGCAATTCTGTTTTCCCTCGATTTTTGTTGCTGGCTTTTCTCCACCTATTTTGCTTTTGAATGTTTCTCATCTCGGTTGCGTTGTCTTGGGAAAAATCCATAATAGGATGATGTGGGGAGGCAACAGTAGCAGCGCTCACGAGGATGTTCATGGTCGTCACTCCGCCCGACAGGCAGGACAATCCCCCGAGCCATTCATACCATCGCCTCCACCGCCAAATCCGCCTACCCCTGAACAAATCCTGCGTATGTTTGAGGAAAGAAGAAGTAATGATCTGCTTGAGATATTAAAAAGTTTCAAGCTATGATTGGTTAGAATGGACAGTAGAACGGTCATTACTCCAAGCTATCAGATTTTCAGCGAACTCAGCCTCCCAGTTTCAGTCAGGCAGTTGACCCTTTGGATGCCGACGATTGGTTGCGAACTATTGAGAGGAAACTTGAGATTGCCCGTACTACAGAAGAGGACAAAGTTCCATATGCAACCCACTATCTTGAAGGCGCTGCTGCCATATGGTGGGAAAATACAAAAGCCATATGGCCTGCTGATGAAGCACTCACCTGGACCAAATTCAAGGATCAGTTTCGAAAATATTACATCCCTACTGGAATTATGAAGACCAAGCAGCGTGAGTTTCTTGCACTCACCCAAGGAAATCTGTCCGTGGGAGAATATTTGCAAAAATTCAACCATCTGGCCCGTTATTCCCTGTATGACGTGGCCACGGAAGAGAGAAAGATTGACAGGTTTCTTGGAGGATTAAACTGGCAACTCAGGTGCACTCTTAGCATGCTTGATTTTCCAGATTTCCAAACTTTGGTAAATAAAGCTTTCATTGCGGAAAGAGAGCACAAGCTCGTACTGGACAACCGGCCCGCTAATAACGAGCACAGTCGCAAGTTTGAACCAAGAAAAGAAGGGCCACCGGTGCAGAAGGCTCGAACCTGGCAGTAAACTCAGGTAGAATACGAGCCCAATTGGCAACAGAATGTTAACAAGACTACTACCCAAGTCAAGAATGTTGTCACCAACCCAGTACACGAGGAGCGTCAGCGCAATAATTCTTCCTTCAGTTGCGGGCGAAGTGGACATTATGCCCATCAGTGTCCCAAGAATAGCAAGGCGAACGCCTTATTCTGGCCACAATTCAATTTCATGGGGTCATACCCGAACCAGCAAAACACCACTGGGCACGTTAATCACCTCTCCGCAGATGAAGCCCAAGAAAACCCCGAAGTAGTCATCGGTATGTTTTCTATTAATAGCATACCTGCAATAATTTTATTTGACTCGGGGGCTTTCCACTCTTTTATTTCTTGAAGTTTTGTTGCCCAAAATAAATTTGCTTGTTCTCTCTTGGGCAAAAATATGCTAGTACAAACCCCAGGATCTTTAATCAAGAGCAGTCTGGTCTGCTGTGACTTGGAAATCAATATCAACGGAATAAGCTTTCCAACTTCCTTGATACTCATCGAGTCAGCACAGTTGGATGTTATTTTGGGCACGAATTGGCTGACCCAATACCAAGTATGCATAAACTGTGCAACTCGAGAAGTCACTCTGATCAGTCAAGAAGGGCAAGTTACAAAATTCTACTCGCGCAAAAGCATACCAAAGAAGGGGTTGATATTCACTGTCATGGCTGAGTTGGAATTAATTCCTATGGTCAGTGTATTTCCTGATGTATTTCCGGAAGCACTACCAGGCATGCCGCCAGACCAAGAACTTGAGTTTGCAATAGATCTGGTACCCGGAACCGCACCATTATTCAAGAAGTATTACAAGATGCCCTCATCAGAGTTAGTGGAATTAAAGAAGCAGCTCGATGAAATGCTCCAGAAAGGGTATATCCGTCCCAGTTCCTCACCATGGGGATCGCCTGCACTCTTTGTAAGCAAAAAGGATGGCAGCCTCCGCATGTGTGTAGATTATCGGCAGCTGAATGATGTCACCATCAAAAATAAATACCCGCTACCAAGTATTGATGATTTGTTCGATCAGCTCGGTGGGGCCAAGGTATTCTCCAAAATTGACTTACGGACCGGATACCATCAGCTCAAGATTAAAAAGGAAGATATTCCTAAGACCGCATTCACCACTCGATACGGTCTTTATGAATATACAGTTATGTCCTTTGGTCTCACCAATGCCCCTGCTTTCTTCATGCACATGATGAACAAAGTGTTCATGGACTTTCTCGATAAGTTGTGGTGGTCTTTATCGATGACATACTTATATATTCAAAAAGTGAAGGGGATCACAAGGAACATTTCTGAGCAGTGTTGCAACGACTCCGAGACCATCAGCTTTACGCCAAGTTCAGCAAATGTGAGTTCTGGCTCAAACAAGTCGGATTTCTGGGACATGTGCTATCTGTCGAAGGTATAGCCGTAGACCCTAGCAAGGTAAAACATGTGCTCAATTGGCTGCCACCCACAACCGTATCTCAGATCCGGAGCTTCCTTGGTCTGGCGGGATATTACCGTCATTTCATTGAAGGATTCTCCAAGCTTGCCAAACCCATGACCGAGCTACTCAAAAAGGACAAGAAGTTTGAATGGACAAAAGACTGTGATAAAAGTTTCAGTGAGCTAAAGAAACGTCTGACCACCGCACCCGTATTAACTCTTCCAGACATCTATCGCAGTTTTGATGTATACTGTGACGCATCCAGACAAGGACTTGGCTGCGTACTCATGCAAGACGGCAAGGTAGTAGCATATGCATCACGACAATTGTGACCGCACGAAGGAAATTACCCTACGCATGATCTGGAATTGGCCGCGGTAGTGCATGCTCTCAAAATATGGAGGCATTATCTCATCGGGAAGAAGTGCCAAATTTTTACAGATCACAAAAGTCTCAAGTATATATTCACTCAGCCAGATTTAAATCTCCGTCAGCAAAGGTGGCTTGAGCCGGTTAAAGATTATGATCTGGGAATAAATTACCACCCGGGTAAAGCCAACGTAGTGGCTGACGCACTCAGTCGGAAGCCGGTCAGCCTAAATGCCATGTTAAAATATTTGCCCGTTCAACTTCAAGAGGAGATTGCTCAACTCCATCTGAACATCGTTGAGGCTGGTCTCGCTAACATTTTGGAGATCACCCCCACCCTGGAGGAAGAAATCCGCAAAGCCCAGCCAGAAGATCCTGCCCTACAAAAGCATGCCAAGAATATGCTGGCAGAACGTGCACCTCACTTCTCAAAGGATCACTTTGGGACTCTCCGATTTCGTGGAAGGATTTGTGTACCATATCAGTCAGACCCGAAAAAGAAAATCTTGTCAGAAGCACACGAATCCTCATACTCTATTCACCCTGGGGGTACAAAAATGTATGAAGACCTTCATCAAATTTTCTTGTGGGATGGGATGAAGAAGGACATTGCCTATTTTGTGGCTTGTTGCGACATATGCAACAAAGTAAAGGCAGAACATCAGAAGCCAGCCGGACTTCTTCAACCGCTACCAATTTCACAATGGAAATGGGATGACGTCTACATGGATTTCATCACAAGATTACCCAAGACTCGACGAGGCAATAATGCAATATGGGTCATCGTGAACACTCTAACCAAGGTAGCACATTTTATTCCGGTCAAGACCACCTATCGAGCAGACCAACTTGCAAAACTGTACATGTCCAGAATAGTCAGTCTGCATGGAGTACCTCGAATCATCACTTCTGATCGAGGTTCACTCTTTACCTCCGCTTTCTGGGCACGTCTCCATCAAGCCTTGGGGACAACCCTAAAATATAGTACAACCTATCATCCTCAAACAGATGGACAGACAGAGCGGGTAAACCAGATACTAGAAGATATGCTGCGAGCTTGCGTCTTGGCCCAAGGATCTAAATGGGAAGATTGTCTACCTTACGCCGGGTTCTCCTACAACAACAGCTTCCAAACCAGTCTAAAGATGTCATCGTACGAGGCTTTATATGGCCGCAAATGTCGTACCCCGTTAAACTAGTCTCAGACTGGAGATAGCCATATTTTCGGAACGGACCTCATGATGGAAGCTGAGAAACAAGTCAAGGAAATCAGAGATAGATTACAATTGGCTAAATCTCGACAAAAGAGTTATTATGATGCAAAACACCGATAGCTCAGTTTTGAACTTGGAGAGCACGTATACCTCCGGGTCACTCCTATGAAAGGAGTCAAGAGATTCCAAACTCGCGGGAAGTTGGCATCGAGATTTATTGGCCCCTTTCCAATTATTTCTCGAGTGGGCACTGTTGCTTATCAGTTGGAATTACCCCCGAATTTTACTGATGTGCACAACGTGTTTCACGTCTCACAGTTGAGGCGGTGCATATCCCCGCCCGAGAAAAAGACTGCCGTGACCGACATAGAAGTGGAAAGGATTTAACATATGAAGAAAGGTTGTTCAAAATTGTGGATCAGATGGAAAGAGTCACCCGTAGTAAAGTAAGGAAGTTTTATAAAGTCCAGTGGGAGCATCACAGCGAGTCAGAAGCAACCTGGGAACAAGAAGAGTTCCTACAGACATATTATCCGGAATGGTTTTCCCAAGCAACCAAATCTTGAGGATGAGATTCATTCTAAGTGGGGGAGGTTTGTGACAGCCTGATTTTTGCCCTCTTTTATTTGCCAGAGCTTTATTTGAATTTATTTTAAACCTTGGGATTTTTGAATCATGTCATATGAACTTAAACACTTGGGTACCCTTGACTTTCACCCAAGTGCCTCCTATCCATCTCAAACCATCTTTTCCCTCAGGACCACTCTAATATACTTATGGAATATTTTCTTATTTGAAAAATATTCACTTTTCTTCCCAAAACCCTTGCTAAATCCTTTGTGCTCCAAAGCAACCCCTATTTTCTGGCTCACAAAAATCTGAGGAAATTCCTAAATATTCTTTGGACCCTAAGACACATTCCTAAGCAAAAATATTGCACTACTTTTTGGAATATTTTTGCTACAGAAAATCTTTTCTATTCTGGACAGAAATGGTAGTTTCTACAGCAACCACCATTTTACTTACTCCATTGCTTCTGAAACTCCTTGTGCATCTTCACCTTAGTAACTCTTGGCTAGCCTCCAAAGCACAGCCTCTAACTCTTAACCATTTTACCTCAGTATACTCTCAAAGTTTCTGTCCAGAAACTTACCAGGCGTGTGATTTTCTTTCTACTACGCCTGGAAACAAACCAACCACAGATAACTCTCCTATCTACCACGAACAACACGCCAGACATAAATTTTGGCACCAAGTCAGCCAGTAGGCATAGTTCGCGCGGTGACCACGCGTGTACACCATGCCATGGCTGTCTGTCGGCGCGCTCTGGATGCCGCCGAGCACTCTATAGAGCGCGTGCTCGCTTTCGCGCCTGCCCATGCGTGCCAAACCATGCCACCATCATCGTCTTCACCTCTACAACCCTCCCTCTGGTGCTCACCGACGATGGAGGTCGCTGCAGCGAGCACGGGCGCGGTCCGGCCAAGGCAACAGTGTGGTGCGCACTGTGGTCGTCGCCACCCCAGCGCCCCTGTGCTCGTCCCCGTCCGTCCACAGCTCCCGCGTGACCTCGTCGCTTTCCCCCCTCTCACTGACGCCATTCGTTGTCGGGCGCAGTGTCCAGGTGTCATCGGCGGAGCCCCGTTCCCCCCTCTCGGCTCGCCTATATATAGGCCCCCTCCTAGCCGCTCCGAGCAACCAGCTCTACTCCCACACACACACAGACTGCGTAGAACCCCGTGGCCCGGCCGGGCAGGCCACAAGCCACCGTCGCCGAGCTCGAGCTCACCGGCGATCCCCTCGGGTCGTCGAGGTAGCTCCAGACCCTCTCAGGCCAAGGCGACCCTACAAGAGCCTCCGCCACTCTCTGGTAGAGCCACTCCACCTAGCTGGAGCTGCTGGAGAAGCCGTTGCTCGCCGTCTTCTTCAACTCCGGTGACCATCCTATTCTGCCTCTGCCTACGAGCTCTGTTCCGACGCCGTCCGACCACCCCTAGCTACCCTACAGGTACGGGCAGGTGCACCTCGACCCCCTCCGTCGATCTATCCTTTCCATCTTGGCCAAGGAGCAGCGTCGTCGGCGTGCGCTCCGGCGAAGCCACGGCCGCCCCTGCTCTTCCCCCTCTCTCCTTCCCACCTGACTAGCGGGGCCCGCTAGTCAGCCTCTCCGTACCCGTGCGAAGCGGTACGAGTGGAGTCGCTCTAGGCGTTTACGCCTTCGACGTCACCCCCCTTATTCTGTTTATTTAAATTTTTAAATTTAAATATATTCTAGAGAGCTTCAAACTGCAATAACATTTTAACCATAAGTCCAAATGAATTGATTCTTTTTCCATTGTGTTCTTTGTACAGAAATCTTGCAGCACACCAAAAATGAGACAATTTGGTGCTGTGTAGGTTTTCTGGTGAATTTTTGAATGATTCTTGATATTTGCTTTTTGTACTTTTATTTATTTTCAGAAGAGGAAACTTGGGTTGAGGATCACCAGGAGGCTTGTGAGCCTCATTTGAGCTAAGGCAAGCTACAACAACATATTCATAGTGCCATTTCAATATTTGTGATTTTTCTAACTTGAACAAATGATTAAATTTATGCATATGAATTATTTTGTTAAATACTTTCTGTTGGTTGATGTATTTACTTGTTTCATTCAGTTTACAGAAAGTTGGAGTTTGGTTTAAGCTATTAAGAAAGTTAAAGAAAGTTGGGATCTTAAGAATGATTCTAGACATGCATATATGAAGTTACTTTATTTTACATCAGTATTACGATAAATTTTTGCTAGAATAAGTTCTGTTTTAATTATAAGTTATAACCAGAATAATAGTGAAGTTATGAGGTTCTTAGTGAAGTAAAGTTGACCCAGTTATACTTTTGTAGTGCATCTTTGGTATGACTTTGTTTTTGTTTTTATGAGCCATTTTGGTATATTACATTCCATGGCATTGTATGACACCGGTTATTTATTTTTCTTTAAGTTGAATATTTTAATAACTCAACTTGAATAAATTGTTGACCGGGTCATGGTGCCACTGAATCGAGTCTTTTCCCAGTGCAACCACATTTGCCTTTATGGGAAGGTCTTTATTCGGTCCATTGTCATGCCTCTTGTCGGTACCTCCAGATAGGGAAGGTTATGGGCATGCAATACCCTGGCCCGGTAAGCAGACATAACCTTGTGTGCCCGTTGTTAACTTTATGGTACCGAGTCCCCGTTTGGGACAATGGTTGTTTGCCCACAACGGTGGTCGATGTGCCTTTGGTAGGCACAGGGCCACCCAGGACTGTTCCAGTAGGAAATGAGTCGGAGTGGTCGAGGGGGTGCCATGGCAATGGAAGGGTTTTGCCAGAACGCCGTTGGTCCACCCGAATGGGAGAACGAGGCCATGGGTTCCGTGGTGTGGGTACAATGCACTACCTCTGCAGAGTGTAATTAATCTATCGATAACCGAGTCCACGGTCACGGACACGCTCGAAAGTAATTCACACCATGGGTCAACATATAATAAAATTTTGCTCGCTAAATTCTAAAATTTGGTACTGTAAAGAATTGGTGGAAGAGCCACCGAAATGGTTTGAGATCAAGTATGGTCAGGTTGGTGATCGCCGGAAGGGTCACGATTTATGTCTTGTTGAAATGAATAAGTTTGTAGTTTTAACCACCATGAGTAAGTCAGACCGAGGTTTTATTTCCACAAAGGCATGAGCACAACATGTTAATTAATATATATCTAAGTTTGTTATTGCATATTTAAAATTGAATGATTATCATGATATTGTTTGTTATTATGATTTCTGTTTGCTGTAAGCTTGCAAGTACATTCAATGTACTGACCTGGCATGTCATGCCTGATTTCAGGAAAGTTTCGCTGGAAAGGAGTGCCGTCTAAGTCTAGCCCGTGTCCACATCGGTGTCCCTGTGAGATGGAGTTCCGCTACGACCTCGTTCCGCTGCTGCGTAGTTTTATGCCCGAGACCTTTTATGTTCATTAAATAATGTACATATTGTCCAGCCGCACCATGTGTGCTGCTCGGCCTCGCTACCTGTTGTAATGTAAAACTATGGTCCGCTAGTATCAATAAAGTGGTTGTTTTCTGTACCAAGATGTTGTGTGTTGCCAGAAGACAAGGTCTCTGGGCTGGCAATGCAAGGTAATTCGGTCGCTCTGAACCGGGGTGCCACAGGTACATGCGGGAGTGTGGCCTCATCCTGGACGGCCTGCCGACGGAGACGCGCACTGCCACGACCAACACGTCGACCCTGCCGGCGAGCCCCAGCGACGATGTGTCGCCTACATCGACGCCTGGCACCCCGTGGACGCCACTTACGGACAACAACACCGACGCCGACGCCAACGCCGATGCAGAAACACAGGACGACGCCGCCGAGGACATCGCCGCAGCCGTCATTTGATGCACTCTCGCCTCCCGTTTTTATTCGCTACGCCGATCTAAGATGATCGCCGAGCTGTGGCGAGTGGTCGCCGAACTATGGCATTTTTTTTGTAGCGGGAACTGCAGATTCAAAAAAACAGGGCGTCTTTGGGGCCGGGGCTGGGGCGTGGCTGGGCCGAGAACGCCCCCAGCGCCAAATTCGTGCCGGGGGAAGGGCCGAAAAAGCGTTGGGGGTGCCTTGGGGGGCCGAACGGCTGGAGATGCTCTAAGCATGCAGTGGTGGGATCGGGAAGTGAACGCTCTCAGACCTCTTCCAATGTATGTGTGCTTAGATGAGGTGCTAAGTGTATCAAAGGGCCTATCAAGGAAACTCCCAATGCATAGATGCTCTCGAAATAGGCTTTCTCCCCGCTTTATAGATAAAGCATATGTCCATACAGCCAAGTCACAACCAGAGTCATAAAAAGAAAATGCTCGGGCCACAGCACAAATGCGCCCAAATGAAGGAAAGAGAAACATAAAAGGCCACCAGGGGCAAGCTACGGAACAGGCGAGCGGCCAGAGAGCCGACGTGCAGAAGCCGCCAGAGCGTCTAGGTAAAGCTGAAGCCGATCACGATCCCTCGGCCTAGCGAGCGGATGCCAGTGATGCAAGAAAGCCAGAAATTTGAAGAACGAATCAGAAGCACTTTGCGGGAACACCCGCTCAATCACCATCTTGTTGCGAGTAATCTAAAGAGTCCATTACATAGCCGCGAAGATGAGCCAGAACAGTCGGTGCTTACGGTGAACCTGAGTGGCCCGTACCTGCAGAAACTCTGCAAGGTCACGAGCCTCCCATTCCTGTCCTAAAGCCTCACGAAGAAAGCACCAAAGCGCCAGCGTTGCTACACAAGAGAACAAAATGTGCGTGCCCATTTCCGGGACGTGGAACAAAGGGCAGAGACCATTTCCGGGACCATGGCATTTTAGCACCTCGGTCCCTGAGGGTAAACGATCTCTGAGAAGCTGCCATACGAAAATCTTAATCTTCGGGGGCATCGGAGCCTTCCATAGTGAGGATAACCACGGTAGAACCGGCAGACGACACAACACCTGATAAGCCGAGCTAACGGAGAATTCTCCCGAAGGAGAAAGACTCCAAGAGACAGAATCGGGGTCCTGGGATAGAGGAAGAGGGACTATTTCCCTCAAGCCTATCCATTCATGTACCTCAGCTGGTGTCGGGGAAACTGATCGCCCACGAACACCTATAGGACCGGAGCCCCTTTTCGGTACGGCAAGGGAGCGGAGGGTGCACGAAGAGCGGATCAAGGCGAGCACGCGAGCGGTTTACCCAGGTTCGGGCCGCATGGATGCGTAAAACCCTACTCCTGCCTTGGTTTGTATTGTGTTCTTGGCTCGGGAGCAAGAAGAGCTACCGTGCTGGTTGCTAGCTACACCGAGCGTGAGAGTGTTCGAAAATCGGAACACCCTCTACGTTGCGCATGGGCCTCCTTTTATAGGTCAAGGGGTCACCGACAGGTGGCAACGCAGGTGAGGGTAAAAGTGTAAAAACGGTGGTAGTTGTAACAGTGTATGTACAGTGCTCTGTACCTAAACCTAATGATGGGGGACAAGGGCATTGAATGCCCGTCGCCGTCGCCCCAAACAGTGCAAAAAGCGTCCGTCCGAGCGTCTCCGTTCGCCACGACGGTGGCCTCGTCATCGTGGCTTGCCACCGTGTACCCCAGGCTGCACAGCCTTCCGCCACGTGCCCCTGGAAGGGCCCCAGGGCGACGCGTGGCCGGATGAGCTGGAGCGTGGGCACACGGTGGAAGCTTGTCGCGGCAAGCGCCTCGCCGCGGTCGCTACCTTGCCGCGCCTGGAAGCTTGTCGCTCTCTGGGTCTTGCCGGGGCGCGCGATGCGCCACGGCAAGTCTCCTGAAATGCCATGCTTTGGCCTTCCTGGCAAGCTCCTCTTGCCAGGGTCTTGTGCTAAAGGGGTGGTTTTGAGCCTGGAGCGGCCTTCCCGGCAAGCTCCTCTTGCCGGGGCCTTGTTTCTTTGACTTGAATACTTTGTTCTTGAATGGCTCCAAAGGAACCAAAGCGGACCTTGGCGGGCGCGTGGCAAGCCCTGCCACGGGACGCTGCTACTGCCCGTGCACAAGTCAGGATACTAAGGTACCCCTACTTTAGTACACCGACAGGAGCCCCCGGGCCTGGGCCACACACGGTGCCGAGCGCTGTTGGGCCAGGCCCAAAACAGTGTACGGGTGTTGGGGAACGTAGTATTTTAAAATTTTCCTACGATCACGCAAGATCTATCTACCAGATGCATAGCAACGAGAGGGAAGAGTGTGTCTACGTACCCTCGTAGACCGGGAGCGGAAGCGTCAAGTGACGCGGTTGATGTTGTCGAACTTCTTCGCGATCCAACCGATCAAGCACCGAACGTACGGCACCTCCGCGTTCAGCACACGTTCAGCTTGATGACGTCCCACGAGCTCTTGATCCAGTTGAGCTTCACGGGATAGTTTCGTCAGCACGACGGCGTGGTGACGGATATGATGTGTTTACCGGCGCAGGGCTTCGCCTAAGTTCCGCGACGGTATGACCGAGGTGTGATTCTGTGGAGGGGGGCACCGCACACGGCTAAAACAATTCAACTTGTGTGTCTTTGGGTGCCCCCCTGCCCCCGTATATAAAGGAGCAAGGGAGGGAGGCCGGCCGGCCCTTCCTGGTGCGGCTAGGGAGTGGACTCCTACTAGGAATAGGATTGCAATCCTATTCCTAGTAGGATTCACCAAAAGAAGGAAGAGGGAAAGGAATAGGAGAGGTGGCGCCCCCCCAATCCTAGTCCAACTAGGAACCCTATGTGGGGGCGCCGGCCAGCCCTATGGGCTGCCTCTCTCTTTCCCTTTAGGCCCACTATGGACCATCCCCTCTCGTAGGGGGTTCCGGTAACCCCCTCCGGCAATCCCGATAAATCCGAAACTTTTCCGGAACACTTCCGGTGTCCGAATATAGTCGTCCAATATATCAATCTTTATGTCTCGGACATTCCGAGACTCCTCGTCATGTCCGTGATCTCATCCGGGACTCCGAACTACCTTCGGTACATCAATACTCATAAACTCATAATACCGATCGTCATCAAACGTTAAGCGTGCGGACCCTACGGGTTCGAGAACTATGTAGACATGACCGAGACTCATCTCCGGTCAATAACCAATAGCGGAACCTGGATGTTCATATTGGCTCCTACATATTCTACGAAGATCTTTTATCGGTCAGAACCGCATAACAACATACGTTGTTCCTTTTGTCAAAAACGGTATGTTACTTGCCCGAGATTCGATCGTCGGTATCTCTATACCTAGTTCAATCTCGTTACCGGCAAGTCTCTTTACTCGTTCCGTAACACATCATCTCGTGACTAACTCATTAGTCTTTTGCTTGCAAGGCTTATTGTGATGTGTGTTACCGAGAGGGCCCAGAGATACCTCTCCGACACTCGGAGTGACAAATCCTAATCTTGATCTATGCCAACACCACAAATACTTTCGGAGACACCTGTAGAGCATCTTTATGATCACCCAGTTACGTTGTGACGTTTGATAGCACACAAGGTGTTCCTACGGTATTCGGGAGTTGCATAATCTCATAGTCATAGGAACATGTATAAGTCATGAAGAAAGCAATAGCAGTTAAACTAAACGATCATAGTGCTATGCTAACGGATGGGTCTTGTCCATCACATCATTCTCCTAATGATGTGATCCCGTTGATCAAATGACAACTCATGTCTATGGTTAGGAAACATAACCATCTTTGATCAATGAGCTAGTCTAGTAGAGGCATACTAGGGACACTCTATTTTGTCTATGTATTCACACATGTACTAAGTTTCCGGTTAATACAATTCTAGCATGAATAATAAACATTTATCATATGATATAAGGAAATATAAATAACAACTTTATTATTGCCTCTAGGGCATATTTCCTTCAGTCTCCCACTTGCACTAGAGTCAATAATCTAGCTCACATCGTCATGTGATTTAATACCGATAGTTCACATCGTTATGTGAATAACACCCATAGTTCACATCACCATGTGACCAACACCCAATGGGTTTACTAGAGTCAATAATCTAGTTCACATCGCTATGTGATTAATACCCAAGAGTAATAAGGTGTGATCATGTTTTGCTTGTGAGAGAAGTTTAGTCAACGGGTCTGTCACATTCAGATCCGTATGTATTTCGCAAATTTCTATGTCTACAATGCTCTGCATGGAGCTACTCTAGCTAATTGCTCCCACTTTCAATACACATCCAGATTGATACTTAGAGTCATCTGGATTTAGTGTCAAAGCTTGCATCGGCGTAACCCTTTACGACGAACTCTTTATCACCTCCATAATCGAGAAACATTTCCTTAGTCATCCAATTACTAAGGATAATTTTGACCGCTGTATAGTGATCTACTCCTGGATCACTATTGTACCCCCTTGACAAACTCATGGCAAGGTACACAACATGTTTGGTACACAGCATGGCATACTTTATAGAACCTATGGCTGAGGCATAGGGAATGACTTTCATTCTCTCTATATTTTTCTGCAGTGGTCGGGCATTGAGTCTTACTCAACTTCATACCTTGTAAAACAGGCAAGAACCATTTCTTTGACTGATCCATTTTGAACTTCTTCAAAATCTCATCAAGGTATGTGCTTTGTGAAAGTCCAATTAAGCGTCTTGATCTATCTCTATAGATTTTGATGCCTAATATGTAAGCAGCTTCTCCGAGGTCTTTCATCGAAAAACTTTTATTCAAGTATCCTTTTATGCTATCCAGAAATTCTATATCACTTCCAATCAACAATATGTCATCTACATATAATATTAGAAATGCTACAGAGCTCCCACTCACTTTCTTGTAAATACAGGCTTCTCCAAAAGTCTGTATAAAACCATATGCTTTGATCACCTCATCAAAGCGTATATTCCAACTCCGAGACGCTTGCACCAGTCCATAGATGGATCGCTGGAGCTTGCATACTTTGTCAGCACCTTTTGGATCGACAAAACCTTCTGGTTGCATCATATACAACTCTTCTTTGAGATATCCATTTAGGAATGCAGTTTTGACATCCATTTGCCAGATTTCATAATCATAAAATGCGGCAATTGCTAACATGATTCGGACAGACTTAAGCATCGCTACAGGTGAGAAAGTCTCATCGTAGTCAACTCCTTGAACTTGTCGAAAACCTTTCGCAACAAGTCGAGCTTTGTAAACAGTAATATTACCGTCTGCGTCGGTCTTCCTCTTGAAAATCCATTTATTTTCGATGGCTTGCCTATCATCGGGCAAGTCAACCAAAGTCCACACTTTGTTCTCATACATGGATCCCATCTCAGATTTCATGGCTTCAAGCCATTTTGCGGAATCTGGGCTCATCATCGCTTCCTCATAGTTCGTAGGTTCATCATGGTCTAGTAACATGATTTCCAGAACTGGGTTGCCGTACCACTCTGGTGCGGAACGTAATCTGGTTGATCTACGACGTTCAGCAGAAACTTGATCCGAAGTTTCATGATCATTATCATTAACTTCCTCACTAATTGGTGTAGGAATCACTGGAACAATTTCCTGTGATGTACTACTTTCCAATCCGGGAGAAGGTACAATTACCTCATCAAGTTCTACTTTCCTCCCACTCACTTCTTTCGAGAGAAACTCTTTTTCTAGAAAGGATCCGTTCTTAGCAACGAATATTTTTACCTTCGGATCTGTGATAGAAGGTGTACCCAACAGTCTCTTTTGGGTATCCTATGAAGACACATTTTCCGATTTGGGTTCGAGCTTATCAGGTTGAAGTGTTTTCACATAAGCATCGCAGCCCCAAACTTGAAGAAACGACAACTTTGGTTTCTTGCTAAACCAAAGTTCATAAGGTGTCGTATCAACGGATTTAGATGGTGCCCTATTTAACGTGAATGCAGCTGTCTCTAATGCATAACCCCAAAATGATAGTGGTAAATCGGTAAGAGACATCATAGATCGTACCATATCTAATAAAGTACGGTTACGACGTTCGGACACACCATTACGCTGTGGTGTTCCAGGTGGCGTGAGTTGTGAAACTATTCCACATTGTTTCAAATGAAGAACAAACTCGTAACTCAAATATTCTTCTCCACGATCGGATCGTAGAAACTTTATTTTCTTGTTACGATGATTTTCTACTTCACTCTGAAATTCTTTGAACCTTTCAAATGTCTCAGACTTGTGCTTCATTAAGTAGATATACCCATATCTGCTTAAATCATCAGTGAAGGTCAGAAAATAACGATACCCGCCGCGAGCTTCAACACTCATTGGCCCACATACATCAGTATGTATGATTTCCAACAAATCTTTTGTTCGCTCCATAGTTCTGGAGAACGGAGTTTTAGTCATCTTGCCCATGAGGCATGGTTTGCAAGTACCAAGTGATTCATAATCAAGTGATTCCAAAAGTCCATCATTATGGAGTTTCTTCATGCGTTTTACACCAATATGACCTAAACGGCAGTGCCACAAATAAGTTGCACTATCATTATTAACCTTGCATCTTTTGGCTTCAATATTATGAATATGTGTATCACACGATCGAGATCCAACAAACTATTTTCATTGGGTGTATGACCATAGAAGGTTTCATTCATGTAAACAGAACAACAATTATTCTCTAACTTACATGAATAACCATATTGCAATAAACATGATCAAATCACATTCATGCTCAACACAAACACCAAATAACACTTATTTAGGTTCAACACTAATCCCGAAAGTATAGGGAGTGTGCGATGATGATCATATCAATCTTGGAACTGCTTCCAATACACATCGTCACTTCATCCTTTAACTAGTTTATGTTCATTATGCAACTCCCACTTCGAGTTACTACTCTTTAGCAACTGAACCAATATCAAATACCGAGGGGTTGCTATGAACACTAGTAAAATACACATCAATAATCTGTATATCAAATATACCTTTGTTCACTTTGCCATCCTTCTTATCCGCCAAGTATCTAGGGCAGTTCCACTTCTAGTGACCATTTCCTTTGCAGTATAAGCACTTGTTTCAGGCTTGAATTTAGCTTTGGGCTTCTTCACGGGAGTGACAATTTGCTTGTCATTCTTTTTGAAGTTCCCCTTCTATCCCTTTGCCCTTTACTTGAAACAAGTGGTCTTGTTAACCATCAATACTTGATGCTTTTTCATGATTTCTACCTTCGCCGACTTCAGTATCGCGAAGAGCTGGGAATTCCTTTCGTCATCCCTTGCATATTATAGTTCATCACGAAGTTCTACTAACTTGGTGATAGTGACTAGAGAACTTTGTCAATTACTATCTTATCTGGAAGATTAACTCCCACTTGATTAAAGTAATTGTAGTACCCAGACAATCTGAGCACATGCTCACTGGTTGAGCTATTCTCCTCCATCTTGTAGGCAAAGTACTGTCAGAGGTCTTATACCTCTCGACACGGGCATGAGTATGAAATACTAATTTCAACTCTTGGAACATCTTATATGCTCCGTGGCGTTCAAAACCTTTTTGAAGTCCCGGTTCTAAGCCGTAAAGCATGGTGCACTTAAACTATCAAGTAGTCATCATATCGAGCTTTTGTCAAAACGTTCATAACGTCTACATCTGCTCCTGCAATAGGTCTGTCACCTAGCGGTGCATCAAGGACATAATTCTTCTGTGCAGCAATGAGGATAATCCTCAGATCACGGAACAATTCCGCATCATTGCTACTAACATCTTTCAACTTGGTTTTCTCTAGGAACATATGAAAAATAAACGGGGAGCAACATCGCGAGCTATTGATCTACAACATAGATATGCGAATACTACCAGGACTAAGTTCATGATAAATTAAAGTTCAATTAATCATATTACTTAAGAACTCCCACTTAGATAGACATCCCTCCGGTCATCTAAATGATCACGTGATCCAAATCAACTAAACCATGTCCGATCATCACGTGAGATGGAGTAGTTTCAATGGTGAACATCTTATGTTGATCATATCTACTATATGATTCACGCTCGACCTTTCGGTCTCCAGTGTTCCGAGGCCATATCTGCATATGCTAGGCTCGTCAAGTTTAACCCGAGTATTCTGCGTGTGCAAAACTGGCTTACACCCGTTGTATTTGAACGTAGAGCTTATCACACCCGATCATCACGTGGTGTCTCGGCACGACGAACTTTCGCAACGGTGCATACTCAGGGAGAACACTTATACCTTGAAATTTAGTAAGGGATCATCTTATAATGCTACCGTCGTTCTAAGCAAAATAAGAAGCATAATAAGATAAACATCACATGCAATCAAAATATGTGACATGATATGGCCATCATCATCTTGTGCTTTTGATCTCTATCTCCAAAGCACCGTCATGAGCACCTTCATCACCGGCTTGACACTTTGATCTTCATCGTAGCATCGTTGTCGTCTCGCCAACTATTGCTTCTACGACTATCGCTACCGCTTAGTGATAAAGTAAAGCAATTACATGGCGATTGCATTTCATACAATAAAGCGACAACCATATGGCTCCTGCCAGTTGCCGACAACTTTACAAAACATGATCATCTCATACAAAAACGTATAACTCATCATGTCTTGACCATATCACATCACAACATGCCCTGCAAAAACAAGTTAGACGTCCTCTACTTTGTTGTTGCAAGTTTTACGTGGCTGCTACGGGCTTTAGCAAGAACCGTTCTTACCTACGCATACAAAACCACAACGATGTTTCGTCAAGTATGTGCTGTTTTAACCTTCACAAGGACCGGGCGTAGCCACACTTGATTCAGCTAAAGTGAGAGAGACAGACACCCGCCAGTCACCTTTAAGCAACGAGTGCTCGTAACGGTGAAACCAGTCTCGCGTAAGCGTACTCGTAATGTCGGTCCGGGCCGCTTCATCTCACAATACCGCCGAAGCAAAGTATGACATGCTGGTAAGCAGTATGACTAGTATCGCCCACAACTCATTGTGTTCTACTCGTGCATATCATCTACGCATAGACCTGGCTCATGATGCCACTGTTGGGGAACGTAGTATTTTAAAATTTTCCTACGATCACGCAAGATCTATCTACCAGATGCATAGCAACGAGAGGGAAGAGTGTGTCTACGTACCCTCGTAGGCCGGGAGCGGAAGTGTCAAGTGACGCGGTTGATGTTGTCGAACTTCTTCGCGATCCAACCGATCAAGCACCGAACGTACGGCACCTCCGCGTTCAGCACACGTTCAGCTTGACGACGTCCCACGAGCTCTTGATCCAGTTGAGCTTCACGGGAGAGTTTCGTCAGCACGACGACGTGGTGACGGATATGATGTGTTTACCGGCGCAGGGCTTCGCCTAAGTTCCGCGACGGTATGACCGAGGTGTGATTCTGTGGAGGGGGGCACCGCACACGGCTAAAACAATTCAACTTGTGTGTCTTTGGGTGCCCCCCTGCCCCCGTATATAAAGGAGCAAGGGAGGGAGGCCGGCCGACCCTTCCTGGTGCGGCTAGGGAGTGGACTCCTACTAGGAATAGGATTGCAATCCTATTCCTAGTAGGATTCACCAAAAGAAGGAAGAGGGAAAGGAATAGGAGAGGTGGCGCCCCCCCCAATCCTAGTCCAACTAGGAACCCTAGGTGGGGGCGCCGGCCAGCCCTATGGGCTGCCTCTCTCTTTCCCTTTAGGCCCACTATGGACCATCCCCTCTCGTAGGGGGTTCCGGTAACCCCCTCCGGCAATCCCGATAAATCCGAAACTTTTCCGGAACACTTCCGGTGTCCGAATATAGTCGTCCAATATATCAATCTTTATGTCTCGGACATTCCGAGACTCCTCGTCATGTCCGTGATCTCATCCGGGACTCCGAACTACCTTCGGTACATCAATACTCATAAACTCATAATACCGATCGTCATCAAACGTTAAGCGTGCGGACCCTACGGGTTCGAGAACTATGTAGACATGACCGAGACTCATCTCCGGTCAATAACCAATAGCGGAACCTGGATGTTCATATTGGCTCCTACATATTCTACGAAGATCTTTTATCGGTCAGAACCGCATAACAACATACGTTGTTCCTTTTGTCAAAAACGGTATGTTACTTGCCCGAGATTCGATCGTCGGTATCTCTATACCTAGTTCAATCTCGTTACCGGCAAGTCTCTTTACTCGTTCCGTAACACATCATCTCGTGACTAACTCATTAGTCTTTTGCTTGCAAGGCTTATTGTGATGTGTGTTACCGAGAGGGCCCAGAGATACCTCTCCGACACTCGGAGTGACAAATCCTAATCTTGATCTATGCCAACACCACAAATACTTTCGGAGACACCTGTAGAGCATCTTTATGATCACCCAGTTACGTTGTGACGTTTGATAGCACACAAGGTGTTCCTACGGTATTCGGGAGTTGCATAATCTCATAGTCATAGGAACATGTATAAGTCATGAAGAAAGCAATAGCAGTTAAACTAAACGATCATAGTGCTATGCTAACGGATGGGTCTTGTCCATCACATCATTCTCCTAATGATGTGATCCCGTTGATCAAATGACAACTCATGTCTATGGTTAGGAAACATAACCATCTTTGATCAATGAGCTAGTCTAGTAGAGGCATACTAGGGACACTCTATTTTGTCTATGTATTCACACATGTACTAAGTTTCCGGTTAATACAATTCTAGCATGAATAATAAACATTTATCATATGATATAAGGAAATATAAATAACAACTTTATTATTGCCTCTAGGGCATATTTCCTTCAACGGGCACACGCGGCCCACGGCGCGCCGCATCCCACTCCGTATCCGCCGCATCCCTCCCTAATGGCACGCGTCGATTGCGGCGTCGTGGGAGAGATCGTGGCCTGTTTCTTTAATGGAGAAAATGCGGAATGTCCCCCTCTCCCCCTTAAAAGCAGGGGAAACAGGGGCAGTCCCTCCCATTCGCTCATTGCTTCTTCAACCTCCAGAAACCCCCGCCGCTCTCCTCCTCCCCGAAGGTTGAAAGAGAGCAGCGCTCCGCCCTTCCTCCGCCGCCGCCAGTCTCTCCAGCGCCGTCGACTTCCCTCGCCGTCCCCGCCATGGCCCCGAAGGGCGACCAGGCGAAAGCCGCGAAGACCGACCGGGCGCTGAAACTAGCAGCAATGCGGAAGAAGATGGTGGTCTTCCCGCCGAGGCTCGGCGCGAGGGAGCTGAAGGACTCCTTCTACCTCTTCTGGTCGAGGGAGACAAAGGCGCACCCGCGCACCAGGGTACTCCCCGCCGAGGCCTGCGACATGTTTCCGGGAGGGTACGCCTATTTCGCTCTGTTCTTCCATTGCGGACTCTGCCCACCATACTCCGAATTCTTCTGCGATGTTATGAACACCTACGGGTTTCACCTCCTTGATTTCACCCCAAACGCCGTCTTGACCATGGCCGTTTTCGCACATCTGTGCGAAAACTTTGTCGGAGTGTACCCCAACGTAGCCCTCTTCCGCCATTATTTTACGCCTCGGGTAGAGTCTGGGTCTCCTCTGTCCGGTGGGATTTCTTGGATATTCAGGCTTCATAAGAAAGAGGCGTACTTGACTGGGGAACTCCGCGGCAAGTGGGAGGAGTGGAGGGCCAACTGGTGCTGGATCATGGAGGATGCCCCAGAGCAGTTTACTTCCCCGCGCCGAGCTGCAATAGTGCACGGCAACGACTGGAGTGACCTGGCCCCTGAGGACGACAAGCTGAAGATAGCCATCACTAGGATCCTTCGCCTCCGGCAAGCCAAGTTCACCGTAGGGGCTGTCGGGGCAGATTTCCTTCGCCGCCGCATCGCCCCCTTGCAGGAGAGGAAGAGGCCTGCTTGGGATTTTGGTAATGCGGCAGACTGTATGTGGCTGCGCCCAGGCCTTAACTATAATTTCACTGTCCTGGAGCTCAAAGGGATGCTCCGTGAGCTGTTCAAGCACGACGCCAAGCACCCGGAGTGGTTTGCATTGCCGCGGGGCGTAGTCCCGCTATGCAACAACTCGTCGCTCAGCGCTATCCGCGCGGCGATGCCGTGGTGCGACTCCCACGGGATTGACCCCACTTGGCTGGCGCCTTCTGACGAAGCCGTGCAAACATTCTTCGACAACTTGGTGGAGCTGTCCATAGATCCCGACGAGAAGAAAGGCCTCACCCGCGACACCACCGACCGGGAGATGGCGTACATTGCCACCAGGTTGGAGGAGGCAGCCGCAGCCGAGGCCGCGGGCGAGTTCGGGTATACCTTGGAGGAGGCGGATGCAGCGGAGGTGGTGAGTCGGGCCGAGGAGGAAGAGATCCTCAAACTGTTAAAGCCTGCCGGGCAACCTGCCGAGACGAGCGAGGCCACCGGGCAAGGCACAGAGTCGAGCGAGCCCGCCGAGCAGGGCGCTGAATCGAGCGATTCTGCCGAAGACTCGGGCGGGTCTCTGAACCATGACTCTTCTTCATCCTCGGGAAGTTCACCGCCACCGGCAAGTCCTCCAGCTCCAGCAAGGAGGCGCCCCCGCAAAGCTGCAGTCGTGGCGGAGCGTCCGGCGGACCCGCGGCCGCAGCGCCGCCCGACGCGCGCCACCACGGCGGGCAAGGCCGCCAAGGGAGCGCCCCGCGCCTCTGCAGCGGCTGGAGGAGGGTCTTCCCACACCGGCTCCACCGCTCCTTCCGCCCCTCGGGCCTCGGCGACGACCGGAGCGGGGTCTTCGCAGACCACTGTTCCAGCGCCCGCCAAGCGCCCGAGGGAGCCTACTCCTCCAGCTCCTCGCGCCGGGATGCGCGAGGCGGATTTCGACTTCTCCGTTCTCAGTTCCGACGAGGAGGAGGAAGAGTAAGTAAAGCAACTCTTGTTTTCTTTAATTTGCTGTTGTCTTGAGTATTTTTTTTGCTTGATTCTGATCTTGCTTTTCTTCCAGGACCCTGGCCCAGAGGGAGACGAAGAGGGCCAAGATCCCGGTGGTCGACCTTGAGGACAAGCCCGTCGCAGCAGCAGGGGATGCGTCCGTGACAGGCTTGCCAGACCAGCCAGCTGCCCCGCAGAGCAGCCCCCAACACAGCCCAGCGCAGCCCCCAGCGTAAGTCTTCTGTTCACATCTTCGCTTGCCGGGCGCGCGTGGGCTTCTTATCCTTGCTAATGTCTTGTATGTTTGCTGATTTGTGCAGAAGCAGAGCCGCAGCCTCATGAGCGCCAAGAGACTGCTCCCGACGAGCCGCGCGTCTCGACCTCCCCGCCAAGGAGGAGCTCCCCGGCCAGGGAGGATACTCCGCCAAGGGCGGGTACTCCGCCAAGGGCGAGTACCTCGCCAAGGGCGAGCACCCCGCTAAGGGTGGGCACTCCGCCAAGCGAAGGCGCCAGCGGCACTCCACCGGCGGGGGCCACCACTACGCCGCCGAGGGAGAACCCCCCGGCAAGGGACCCCGTAGAAGAAGAGGCCCGCGCAGGTAACCCTTGAACTTTTCCCCTTTTGACTTCTTCTTTTTGGATAATTGCTTGACCATTCTTCTTTCTTTTTTTGTCTTCAGACTCGTCCGCTCCAGAGCCTATGGAGACGGAGGTCGCCATCGAGGAAGCCGCGCGCGGCAACGCTGGTGACGCCGCAGCCACCGAAGAGGCGATCGGTGCTGACGAGCCTGTCGTCGAAGAGGCAGCCAGGGCCGCCGACACGGCAGCTGAGGAGGGGACCGGCGGTCGCACTGACGGCCCTGAGGCCGCAGGAGCGTTTGACGCTGCGCCGACCGCCGATCCTGCCGCTGCCGCGGCTGGAACTGGCGCCTACCTGGAGGCTGGAAATGGGGTCTTCATCCAGCTCCCGTGGGCTTCTATGTCAAGGGCGCCCGCGGAGGGAGAGGCCTTCGATGGGGAAGTCCTCGCCTCCGCCGGGCTGAAGTTCGTCGACGCGCCCGGCAGCAGTAGCGAGCCCGAGGAGGAGCAGCTCCTGCGGAGGCTCTTGGCCCTGTACCGTGCCAGGCAGGCCAAGCTGGAGTCCCGAGAGGCTCTGGCTGCCAAGGCGGGCGTCGACTTGGAGAAGCGCGCCGAAGAGCTCCGAGCCGCCAACCAGGCGGCCCTCCGGTCCTTGGCGGAGGAGCGGGAGGAGCTCGCCGAGGCGCAGCAGGCGTTCATCCTTGAAAAGGCCGAAGCAGAGGAGCAGCAACGGCTCGCCGCCGAAGATCTGTCTCGGCGGGAAGGTGAGCTGACGCAGCGGAAGGTCGACCTCGATAGCCATGAGGACGACCTTACCGCGCGCGAGCAGTCCCTTGGCGGGGCTCTGCAGGAAGCGAGGGACGCCGCTGCAGCTGCAGAGACCGCCAAGAGAGACTTGGAGGCGAGGGTGGCACAGTTGGAGGTCAACTTGAGGACGAGCGAGGAGAAGGTTGCCGCGCTCACATTGGAGAGGGAGAAAGATGCCCACAGCCACTCGGAGCTGCAGGTCCGTCTCTCCGACAAGGGCAAGGAGCTCGCCATCGCCAAGGATTCTGTTGCAGACTTGGAGTTGAAGCTGTCCACCCTCACCGCATCACTTGACAACGCCAGGAACCGGGAGACGAAGCTGAAGGAGGACCTCAGGGCTGAGAGGGCACTGTTGGACAGCGCCGCCCTCACCCAAAACAACTTCAGGCAGACGGTGCAGCAATGGACCGAGGAGCTCGTCGCCGCCGCCGCTGACATCGACAGGGAGTTGGCGGGGCTGGGGACAGAGCACCTCGGGTACTCCCCCGACGCGAACCTCCCTCACAGCGCCAAGCTGAGCTTATTCTTCAGGGGAGTGGCGCCGGCCCTTGAGCAGCTCCGGGAGAGGATCCCCACGCAGCTGGCGAACGAGGCGCGCAGGCTTTGCACGGGAGTTGTGGAGAGAGTGCTGACGAAGATAGTCTACCGCAACCCCGGGCTCAACCTTGAGAACGTCCTCAGGACCTTGCCGCCCGACGCCGACCAGGAGGCGCTGAAGGCCCTTGTCGCCCCCATCGTGGCCAAGGTGGGCAAGATCAGGAGAGTTGATGGTGACCGTGCAGACTAGGCTGTTTTCTTTTGCTTCCCTTGTCGCTGCCAATCACGTTATGGACAGTAGTTTATTAGAACAGCGACAAGTCATCTTGTAATATAACTTTATTTTGGGTAGTTAATGTAGTGTTATCTCCTTTGCTCGACTTTTTTTACTTTGTATGCTTTTACCCTACGCTTTTAGGGAACTTGCCGGCAAGGGGACCCTTGCCGCGAGCGCTGAGTGCGGAACTTCAGCAGCCTGCTGGCAATGCCGCTACCGGCAAGAAACCTTGCCGCAGCTAGTCGCAGCACACTTAGGTTGTTGAGTGAACTCGAAAACGAAGTAAGGGAGCGACACTTGTCGCAGCACACTTAAGCCGTTGAGCGTGCTCGAAACAAAATAAGGGCGCGGCTAGCCACGGGTAGGTTCCTCCGCGCACAGGTTTTCCATACAAAGTGTGGTCGTTCAAGGAAGATAACCTTAAAATTTAAAAATTTGAATACTCAAATTTTGGCGACTTAGCTTTTGTGTTGTTTTGCTTCCCGGCAAGGCGAGGCTTTCTTGAACGGCACTTGGTCCATACCACTGTCTCCTTCCCCCCCGGCAAACTTGTGTGCGAGGAAAAACTTCTTCTGCTTGAGAAAAGAAAGAAAAGGGAGGAAACGTAGGCATGGAGCTTTGCCGCCCATTATTGCTTACCGGGGGTGTGTGCTGCACAAAGTGTTAGATAATACATGCAAGAAAAACGAAAAGGCATGAAACGACAAGTCGTGCAAGGCACACAAGTTTTACTGATGCACGGGGCCTGCGCCCGGCTTTGTACAGAGGTTTACATGCAACAGCGGCAAGACTTGTACAAAAGGTGGTTGCCGGAGCGGATCACGGCAACCGCGCCTTATGGGTGAAACTTGCGAAGGTGCTCAATGTTCCAGGAGTTGCTCACCGGTAAGCCCTCTTCGGTCTCAAGGCGGACAGCGCCGGTCCTTGTGACTTGCCTCACCCGATAAGGGCCTTCCCACTTCGGCGTCAACTTGTTGGAGCTCTTGGCGGACTGAACGCGCCGAAGAACAAGGTCACCTTCCTTGAGACTTCTGGCTCTAACTTTGCGGCTATGGTAGCGGCGCAAAGCTTGCTGGTATCGAGCAGCTCGTACAGCAGCTTGAAGACGGTCCTCCTCGAGGAGCAGTGCGTCGTCTTGCCGCAGCTGCTCTTGCTCGAGCTCATCGTAAGCGAGCACTCGAGGCGACCCATGTACGAGTTCCGTGGGGAGAACTGCCTCTGCTCCATAGACAAGAGCAAAGGGTGTCTGTCCAGTGGCTCGATTTGGTGTCGTCATGATTGACCAAAGAGCCGCCGGCAACTCCTCAATCCAGTTTCTTCCGCATTTGTGCAGCCTGTCGAAAGTTCTTGTCTTGAGCCCGCGCAGCACTTCAGCGTTTGCCCTCTCCGCTTGACCATTGCTCCTCGGGTGAGCAACAGAAGCGAAGCAAACCTTGGCGCCAAGGTCTTGGACATATTGCATGAAGGTGCTACTTGTGAATTGTGTGCCGTTGTCGGTGATGATCCTGTTAGGGATCCCGAACCGGCAAACAATTGACCTGAAGAACTTGACTGCTGGCTGTGCGGTCACCTTCCTCACTGGTTCCACTTCCGGCCACTTCGTGAACTTGTCGATGGCGACGTACAAGTACTCGAAGCCCCCGGCTGCGCGGGGAAAAGGGTCGAGGATGTCGAGCCCCCAGACCGAAAATGGCCAGGACAAAGGGATCGTCTGGAGAGCTTGAGCTGGCTGGTGTATCTGCTTGGCATGGAACTGGCACGCTTCACACTTGGTTACTTGTGCAGTTGCATCTTGGAGGGCTTCTGGCCAAAAGAAACCTTGCCGGAACGCCTTCCCGGCAAGTGCTCTTGCGCCAATGTGGTGTCCACATATGCCTCCATGTATCTCTGCCAACAGCTTTTGCCCATCTTCCCGGGGAATGCACTTCAATCTGACACCATTGAGTCTTCTTCTGTACAGTTCATTGCCGACGAACTGGTACATACTTGACTGCCTGGTTATTCTCTCTGCTTCTTCTGGCTCTTCGGGAAGTTCTCCAGTTTGAAGAAAACGGACAATTTGCCGCGCCCATGCTGGAGCCTGAGGCTCAACAACAAGGACTAAAGGCATCATTCTTGCTGCGGGAACGTTAGCTTCTACGGCAAGAACCTGCGGTTCTGCCGGAGCTGGACGTTCCCCGGCAAGCTTGCCGGAGCAAGACTTGTCGGGAACGCCTGCTTCAACTGTACGAACCCTAGGGTCCGCAGGAGCAGACTGTTCCTCAGCAACTCTGGCGTTGATCTTGGGAACCTTGGCGGCAACTTCAGGAAGATCTGCCGGTAAGTAGTCACCGGAGACCAACTTTCTCTTTTTGCTTTGCCCAACTGATGGCGTAACGGATGGCTGAGTTAGCTTGAGCACGAAGATCCCTGGTTCCACAGGTAGCTTTAGTGCAGCACACTTTGACAGGCCGTCTGCGATGTCATTTTGAGCTTTCTCACTTCGTCGACGTAAGCTTCCATCAATGGACTCTGGTAGCTCTTGTTCACTTGTCGGACAACCAACTGCGAATCTCCCCGCACAATCAGCTTCTTGATCCCAAATTCTGCTGCGATTCTGAGTCCGGCAAGCAAACCTTCATACTCTGCAGTATTGTTCGTCGCTTGCTCCTTGGGAAAGTGCATTTGGACAACGTACTTGAGGTGCTCGCCGGTGGGCTCGACAAGCAGCACGCCAGCGCCGGCGCCTTGTAGCGAGAAGGCACCATCGAAGTACATTACCCATTATTTGCTCGCTTCTATGACGGGGATGCTTGTCTCTGGAATCTCTTCGTCTGGCGTTGGTGTCCATTCTGCTATGAACTCTGCCAATGCTCTGCTCCGAATAGTATAAGTACTTTCGAACTTGAGGCCAAAGCTTGACAGCTCCAGTGCCCACTCGACAATCCTGCCTGTTGCTTCTGGATTTTGCAATATCCTTTTCGGCGGAAAGCGAGTGACCACTGTTATCTCATGTGCTTGGAAGTAGTGGCGCAACTTTCTCGAGGCCATGAGGAGGCCGAAAAGCAGCTTCTGCTCCCCAGAGTATCTTGACCTAGCCCCCTGCAAGAGGGAACTTACAAAATAAACTGGGCGCTGCACCATCTTCTTCCGCACTTCTTCTTGCATCTGCGCAAACTCACCCTTGTCGGGGCCAGAGCTTGTCGGGGAAGCCCCCTGCTTGTCGCTGGACGTGCTTGCCGGGGCTGTGGGCTCCTCCTCTGCCTCCCTTTCCGCTACCAACGCAGCACTAACCACTTGATTGGTCGCTGCTAAGTACAGCAGCAACTTCTCTTGCGGCTTAGGTGCGACAAGTATCGGAGTGGAGGACAGGTACCCTTTCAAGTGTTGCAGCGCTGCCTCCGCTTCCGGAGTCCATCTCATTAGACCCGCCTTTTTCAAGATTTTGAAAAACGGCAGGGCGCGTTCTGCGGACTTAGAAATGAACCTGCTGAGAGCAGCCACGCAGCCGGCAAGCCTTCGTACATCTTTGACGCGCTTCGGAGCTTCGATCTGCTCAATGGCTTTAATCTTGTCGGGATTGGCTTCAATCCCCCTCTGGGACACGAAGAACCCGAGAAGCTTGCCGGAGGGGACTCCGAACACACACTTCTCGGGGTTAAGCTTGAGTTGTATCTTGCGCAGATTTGCAAAAGTTTCATCTAGGTCTCGAATCAGGGTATCCTTGTCCTTGCTCTTGACCACTATATCATCCATGTAAGCTTCTACATTCCTGTGTATCTGTGGCTCAAAAGCAGTGTGGACTACCCTTGCAAACGTTGAACCCGCATTCTTCAATCCAAAGGGCATGCGTATAAAGCAATATGTGCCTCATGGAGTAATGAACACGGTCTTCTCTTCATCTTCTTCAGCCATAAATATCTGATGGTACCCGGAGTATGCATCAAGAAATGAAAGCAACTCACATCCAGCCGTGGAGTCAACGATCTGGTCAATGCGCGGCAAGGGAAATGGATCTTTTGGACAAGCTTTATTCACATCAGTGAAGTCTATACAAAGCCTCCACTTCCCATTTGCTTTGCGCACGACAACAGGGTTGGCCAGCCACGTGGGATGAAGTACACCTCTGACAAGGCCTGCCGCTTCCAGCTTCTTGATTTCCTCAGCGATAAACTCTTGGCGCTCCACCGCTTGCTTTCTGACCTTCTGCTTGACGGGCCGCGCGTGAGGACAAACGGCAAGCTTGTGCTCAATTACTTTCCTGGGAACGCCGGGGATGTCAGACGGTTGCCATGCAAACACGTCGACATTCGCCCGCAGGAAAGCAACGAGCGTGCTTTCCTATTTAGGATCGAGCGTGGCACTGATGGTGAAAGTACCACCAGTGCCGTCCTCCTTGGCGGACACCTTCTTGGTTGCAGGTGGAGCTTCCATTCCCTTCTTGCACTTGCCGGTGGAGCTCGATGGTGCGTCCTCGACGGCAGCGCAGCACTCCGAAGAGGTGCGTTTGCCGGAGTGGGCCCCAGAGCTCTTGCCGGACTTGGTCTTGTTCTTCCCCCCGGGAGCTTCAGCGGCAAGTGTCTTGCTATCCGTTGCGGCTGCTGCGTCCCGGTAAATCTTGTCGGCGCAGATAAGCGCGTCTTTCTTGTCGCCGGGGACAAAGATGACGCTTATCGGGTCTGGCATCTTGAGCATGTTGTAGGCGTAATGAGAGGCTGCCATGAACTTGGCGAGCGCCGGACGGCCAAGTATCCTATTGTATGGCAATGGGATATCGGCAACGTCAAAGGTGATCCTCTCAGTTCTGAAATTCAGCTCTCCGCCAATGGTTACTGGCAGTGTGATCTTCCCCTTCGGCTTGCTCCTTCCCGGGTTAATTCCTTGGAAAGTTCCGGTTTCCTCGAGCTCGCTGTCGGTGATTTGTAGCTTTCGGACTACAGCAGAGGAGATCAGGTTCAGGCCGGCCCCGCCGTCAACCAGCATCTTGGTGACCTTGAGGTTGCGGATGGTTGGCGAAACCAACATCGACAAGCACCCGACCGCAGTTGTGCGGTCAGGGTGATCCTCAATGTCGAAGATGATGGGCGTGCTGGACCACTTCAAGAGTTTGCGCGACTCGACGGGTGGCTCTGCTGCATTAACTTCCCGCACCCTTTGCTTGAGTTGGCGGTGGGAAGTATGCAGAGAGGCACCTCCATCAACGCACAGAACTTCTGTGGCCTTCTGGAACTCCTGCTCGCTGTTGTCTCCATCGTCCATGTCCTCGTCTTCGTCCTTGTCGCGGCCGCGGGGAGGTCTATCTCCTTGCCGCTGCTTGGCCTTGCCGCGGCGTCCTCCCCGACCATTGAATGGCCGCTTCTTGCCGGACTCTCCTCTGCCTCCCTGGGCCTTCTCTTTGTCGCGTCGCTCGTACTCAGCCTTCTGCTGTTCAACGAGGTACTCGACCCTTTTGCAGTTCTGGAGATCGTGGCCCTTGGTGCGGTGGATCTTGCAGTACTGCTTGTCGGAGCCGTCCTGCTTGTCGACGGCCGCTACAGTGGCAGCTTCCTTGCCGGACCTACCAGCCTAAGCTTTCTTGCCGCCAACCTCTTTGCCGGACTGCTCCACGACCAGTACTTCCTTGTTCTTCTTCTTCTTATTGTTCCGCCGCCGGTTTTTCCTTGCCGGGGCGGTATCCTCACTGTCTGTTCCTCCTGCTCCAGCATCCTCTCCGGGGAGTCTCCTCCCTTCTTCAGCGCGCGCGCACTTGTCGGCCAGGGCATAAAGCTCACTGACGTCCCGGATCTTGCACATCGCCATTTCCTCCCTCATCCCGCGGTTACGCACGTTCTGATGGAACGCGCTAATTACCACGGCAGGGTGGACGTCCGGGATGTTGTGTTGGACGCGGCTGAATCACTGGATGTACTTCCGCAGGGATTCTCCTTCCTTCTGGGCAAGTATATGGAGATCACTTTCCTGGCCATGGGGCTTGTGGCCGCCCGTGAAGGCGCCGACAAACTGATGGCACAGGTCGGCCCAGGAAGAGATGGAGTTTTCCGGCAAGTGCATGAGCCAAGATCTGACGTTTGGCTTGAGCACGAGCGGGAAGTAGTTCGCCAGTATCTTCTCGTCTCGTCCCCCGGCAGCCTGCACCGCAATGGTGTAGATGCTGAGGAACTCTGAGGGATGGGTCTTGCCGTCGTACTTCTCGGGTACGTCGGGCTTGAAGTTCTTCATGCTGGGCCACTGGACTTGCCGCAGCTCACGGGTGAACGCATGGCAACCTGCCGCGTACGGCAAGTCGCCCGGTTCTCCGGGCGCGTGCATGTCGACAGCGGGCCCAGCGCGCTGGTCGGACTGTCGCCGCGCTTCTCTTCGACGCTCGATGCGAGTTCGAACGTCTTCTTGTCGTCTGTCGTCGAGGACTTGGCGTTGATCGCGGCGAGCTCGTGGATCCGACGACGCCGTGGAGTCGTCGTCGATGTTGATCCGATGAGTCAGCGATTTCGGCCTTCGCGGCGGGGAGTGCACGGTAGTTGCAACCCCTGCGGTCTTGTCTCCATCAGCCCGCGCCTGGCTGACTTGCCGCGGCCGCGACGTCGCCGGCTGCTGCGGCGTGTCGTTGTTGGCGAAGGCGATGAGGCTTTGGATGGTGGCCCTCCAGTCTTCGGCCTTGTCTGCCGCTGGAGGGAAGTCGAGGAGTAGCTGAGCTCTAGCTAGAGCTTCTGCTGGAGTGGAGGGGAGCGGTGGCGAGCGGTGCGAGGAGCGAGATATGCTCGGACTTCTAACTGCGTTAGAAGGAGCAGGTTCCCACCCCGGCGACCGCGCCTTGCTCGTTGCAGCACGTTGGCCTTGAGCGTCCCGCGACCCGCCAACTTGTCCTTGGCCCAGCAAGCGGATGGTACCCTGCGTACCACGTCGCTGCCGGTCCGATACCTCCTGTGAGGGGCGCGGTGCATGCACGGACGGCGAGGTCTTGGAGTGCGCCCGGTCGTCCGTCTTGTCCTTGGACTTGGCGGCGCCGTGAGTTTCCTCGCCGGCGTCCGTCCTTCCGCCAGCGTCTACCCCACCAACCGTTGGTTCTGGTGGTGGCGGGATCGACGCGGACGGGCCTCCTACCTCCGAAGCTTTCTTCTTCGGCGGCATGTCGATGAAGTTAACGAAGTTGATGAAGTTGTTGAAGATATCGCCCGCGTGAACGCCGGATCAGGTTCACACAACCTCGATGCCCCCTACCTGGCGCGCCAAAGATGTCGGGGAAACTGATCGCCCACGAACACCTATGGGACCGGAGCCCCTTTTCGGTACGGCAAGGGAGCGGAGGGTGCACGAAGAGCGGATCGAGGCGAGCACGCGAGCGGTTTACCCAGGTTCGGGCCGCACGGATGCGTAAAACCCTACTCCTGCCTTTGTTTGTATTGTGTTCTTGGCTCGGGAGCAAGAAGAGCTACCGTGCTGGTTGCTAGCTACACCGAGCGTGAGAGTGTTCGAAAATCGGAACCCCCTCTACGTTGCGCATGGGCCTCCTTTTATAGGTCAAGGGGTCACCAACAGGTGGCAACGCAGGTGAGGGTAAAAGTGTAAAAACGGTGGTAGTTGTAACAGTGTATGTACAGTGCTCTGTACCTAACCCTGACGGTGGGGGACAAGGGCATTGAATGCCCGTCGCCGTCGCCCCAAACAGTGCAAAAAGCGTCCGTCCGAGCGTCTCCGTTCGCCACGATGGTGGCCTCGTCATCGTGGCTTGCCACCGTGTACCCCAGGCTGCACAGCCTTCCGCCACGTGCCCCTGGAAGGGCCCCAGGGCGACGCGTGGCCGGATGAGCTGGAGCGTGGGCACATAGTGGAAGCTTGTCGCGGCAAGCGCCTCGCCGCGGTCGATACCTTGCCGCGCCCGGAAGCTTGTCGCTCTCCGGGTCTTGCCGGGGCGCGCGATGCGCCACGACAAGTCTCCTGAAATGCCATGCTTTGGCCTTCCTGGCAAGCTCCTCTTGCCAGGGTCTTGTGCTAAAGGGGTGGTTTTGAGCCTGGAGCGGCCTTCCCGGCAAGCTCCTCTTGCCGGGGCCTTGTTTCTTTGACTTGAATACTTTGTTCTTGAATGGCTCCAAAGGAACCAAAGCGGGCCTTGGCGGGCGCGTGGCAAGCCCTGCCACGGGATGCTGCTACTGCCCGTGCACAAGTCGGGATACTAAGGTACCCCTACTTTAGTACACCGACAGCTGGTCTGAATGAGCGGCGGAACGCGATGTTCCATCCCTCATCCAAAGCAGCCACTGATACAAGGATGGTCGGATCGGCACAAATCGCAAAAAGCCTCGGAAACTGCGTGTGAAGGGGCTCACCATCAAGCCAAGGGTCTAGCCAGAATTGTGTCCCAGACCCATTTCCAACCGAGAATCGCAAACCTTGTCTGATCTCTTCCTTAATGGCTTGAATCAATTTCCAGAATTGGGGCCCAGCCAAGTGAGAGCAAGCTAGAAGGGGTTGGCCCTGCAAGTACTTGGCCTCAATTAGCTGCAGCCACAGCCCCCCATCGCCCCACAAGATCCGCCAGACCCAACGCAGCAAGAGCGCCACGTTCATCCGGCGAGACGCAGGGATGCCCAACCCGCCTCGGTCCTTTGGCAAGCATATGTCAGCCCATTTCACCATATGGTACTTGGACCGACCATCCCCTGCCTGCCAGAAGAACCTAGCAAACTCCTTGTTAAAGGAGCTATGCACACCTTCGGGTAAGTTGTACATACCCATCATATACATGGGGAGGCTGGCAAGGTTAGAGCTAATGAGGACAAATTTGCTACCTTTAGAAATGAACCTAGCGCACCAGGGCTCCGCGCGGCACGCTACTCGGCCCACAAGCGGATCATACCCACTCACCAAAATCCTGGACACCGCCAGGGGCATCCCCAAGTACGATATGGGAAAAGACGCCAATCGACAATTTAGTTTGTCAGCGATCCGAAGCTGCTCAGCCTCCGAATAGCGAAGGACCACCACCTCGCTCTTATCAAAGTTAATCTTATGTACACACATTTCCTCAAAGCAGAGCAAAAGGAACTTAAGATTTACAATGTCCGAGTCCGAGCCTTCCACCATAATCATGGTGTCATCCGCATACTACAAATGAGTAACCCCCCCATCCGGGATGAGGTGAATAACTACACCCTTAAGGTGGTCGGCCATCTTGGCCTGATCTAAGATGCACGCTAGGGCATCAACTCCGAGGTTGAAAAGCAAGGGGGAGACAGGGTCCCCTTGCTTTACCCCTCGGGAAGCCTGGAAAAAGGGTCCCACCTCGCCATTGATGTTGATCGCCGTGTTCCCATATTTGACTAGTTGCATGATCCAGGAACACCCCCTCTCGTCAAATCCTCGTCGCTCCATCACCAACCTCAAAAAGGACCAGTCCAGACAGTCATACGCCTTATGGAAGTCCAATTTGAGGAAGACCCCCTTAAGTCCCTTCGACGCCACCTCATGGACGATCTCGTGAAGAGCAAGAATCCCATCATGGTTCCGCCTGCCCTTCAGGAACGCGGACTGAAGGGGGTGGGCAATCCTTTCCGCCATAGGGGATAAACGAGTCACGCAAACCTTCGCAAAGATTTGCTCCAACACGTTGATCACTGTGATAGGTCGGAATTGCCTAATATCCGTTGCCCCAACTACTTTGAGGATCAGGGATATGACACCATAGTTAATTCTAGCCATATCCAATGTTCCAATATAGAACTCATGGAACATGGGCATGCTTTCATAGAAGCAACCGCTCGACCCACTTCCTCAGGGGAGAATGGGAGAGTAAGTTCCGCATTCTCCGCATCAGAGACCTAGTCAGCAAGCGGCCAAAAGTCAGCGCAAAGAGAGACGCCTCCGCGTGTCTCAGCCGAGAAAATCTCCTTATAAAAGGAGTAAATATGGGAAGAGATGTCTTCTGGGCTCTCCAGAAGAATATCCCCATCCCAGGGGAAAGGGATGGAACATTTTCGCCTGCGTCCATTAGCAATTGCCTGGAAGAGTGTTCGCATCCACCATAAGGAGCCAGTTCTGGCCCCCTCGACGTTGCCAGAACAGCTACTCGCTCTTGTAGATGTCCATGAGCGAGGCCTCAAGTGCATGTCTCCTAAGCCAGTCATCAGGAGACAGTCTGTGTCCATCTACAAGTCCATCCAGTACATTTATCTGATCCAACAGGGCCCCTTTACGGGCCCGGAGCTCAGCGCCAAGGTTAGCTCCCCAGCCCTTCATGGCCTGACGAGACAACTTAGGACAGTGCTGCCAGACATCGACAACAAAGAACACACAAGGTGGGGATGCGACTGCCTCTAGCCAGAGGTCACGAACCATCTCAAAGAAACCCGGTTGCTCCAGCCGGGACCTGTCAATGCAGAAGTGCCGGGTCCTAGGGGGGGCCTCATCCCCCAATGAGAAAAGCAGGGGCGTATGGTCGGAGCCAATCCGAATGACCGCCTTGAGAGAGCACAATGGGAACATCACTTCCCATTGAGCCGACACAAAGACCCGATCTAAGACACTCCGGATGGGGTCCACCTGCTTATTCGTCCATGTGAACCTAGCCCCTATGCGAGCAATCTCACGGAGCGCAAGGTACGCAATGCAGTCGTTGAATAGACGCATGCAGACCCGATCTACATTAGAGGAGCTTTTATAAGAAGCCCATCTAATGAGGTTAAAGTCACCGGCCACCACCAGCGGAATGGTGCACCTCTCCACCTTAGTCTTCAGCTCGGGGAGGAAGTCGGCAGAGCGCCCATGATCCGCAGGACCATACATGAAAATCACCTCCCAGCTGAGGTGAAGTCGTCGCTCATGACGGACATGCTAATTAAGAATTCCCCTCGGTCCATATCCTCAACCGAGAAGGCATCCTCCCTGACGCCGAACAGGATGCCCCCAGACTACCCCGTAGCAGGCAACCATTACCAGGCCAACTGGTGCCGAGAGAGCCCCTGGAGCTCAAGTATACTAAAATCCTGGTGAATCGTATCGTGAAGTCCCACAATGTTGATCTCTTCCTGCCGCAGATACTCAATGAGCTACCGCCGCCGGCCAGTGAGGCCAAAGCCCCTAATGTTCCAACATAGGAGCTTCATTTAATAACCTTAGTGGAGTCCCTAGGCCCCGCAAGCGGGGCCGAGCTAGCCCGCTCGTCAATCATGGGTCGGGGGATGCCTTCGCCGAACGTCCATGTCGCCCCCGCGTAGGGGGGGCAACGGATGCCACCGGTCCGAGGGAAACGGACCTGGAACTAGTCCCACACACCTCTATTCGGTGTTCAGTGGGATTGAGGCGGGTGGGGGGACGCCCACACAGTGTCCTCACCGAGAGGGGAGCTGCCATGGGCGTCGCCGCAACTGCCTCAACAGGGGGCGCCGCGCCATCCCTGGTCTCGCTATGACCAGGGTCGGTGTGCGCCGGGGTGTTGGGGTCTCCACGTGCAGCACATGCATGGGCTTCAGCCAAGGCCCCGTCGAGCCTCTCCTTGGCGCAAATAGCAGAAATCTGCTCAAGGATCAGCCCTTTCTCACCACGAAACACAATGCCACTATCGGTGGACACCTCAGCCAGATGGGATAACGAAGCAAGACCAAGTAAAGAGAACCGAGAACCAGAACTAGAAGGGTCAGAGGAGTGGTGGAGATACCTGAAGACAAGTCACGGGCCGCTGCCCGCATGGCAGCCTTCTCCCGGATCGTCGGGACACGGCTATCCAGGAGAACGCGAGACTGGCCGAGCCTCACACTCTGGCGCGCGGCCACCAGCGGAGAAGCCCCGTCCCGAAGCTTGGAACCGGCCACGGTAGGGATCACCGCAGCCAGGTCCAAGGTAGGAGGCGGCGCCAGGTGATACGTCTCCAACGTATCTATAATTTTTTATTGTTCCATGCTATTATTTATGATGTTTTGGATGTTTAATGGGCTATGTTATACACTTCTCTATTATTTTTGGGACTAACCTATTAACCCAAAGGCCAAGTCCAGATTGCTGTTTTTGCCTATTTCAGGGTTTTACAGAAAAGGAATATCAAACGGAGTCCAAACGGGATGAAACCTTCGGGAGATTTTGGAGCGAAATCTTCACGGGAGACTTGAGAACCACGGAATATGGCACACGTGGCATACATGAGGGTGGAGGCACCCCCCTCCTATAGGGCGCGCCCCTGCCTCGTGGGCCCCATGTTGGTCCCCCGATGCCCTCCTTCCTCCTATACATATCCATGTACCCCGAAAACAACAGAAGTGGAGAGAAAACCCTAATTCCACCGCCGCAAACTTCTGTTCCCGTGAGATCCATCTTGGGGCCTGTTCCGGAGATCCGCCGGAGGGGGGATCTACCATGGAGTGCTTCTACATCAACACCATCGCCTCACCATGAGTTGTGAGTAGTTTACCACAGACCTTGGGGTCCATCGTTAGTACCTAGATGGCTTCTTCTCTCTTGTTGGATCTCAATACCAAGTTCTCCTTTGTATTCGAGGAGATCTATTCGATGTAATCTCTTTTTGCGATGTGTTTGTCGAGATCCGATGAATTGTGGGTTTATGATCAAGATTATCTATGAGAAATATTTGGTTCTTTTCTGAATTCTTTTATGTATGATTATAATATCCTTGCAAGTCTCTTCTAATTATTGGTTTGGTTTGGCCTACTAGATCTATAGTTTTTGCAATGGGACAAGTGCTTGGCTTTGGGTTCAATCTTGTAGTGTCTTTTCCCAGTGACAGTAGGGGCAGCAAGGCACGTATTGTATTTTTACCATCGAGGATAAAAAGATGGGGTTTATATCATATTGCTTGAGTTTATCCCTCTACATCATGTCATCTTGCTTAAGGCGTTACTCTGTTCTTATGAACTTAATACTCTAGATGCATGCTGGATAGCAGTCGATGTGTGGAGTAATAGTAGTAGATGAAGAATCATTTCGGTCTACTTGTCACGGACGTGATGCCTATATATAATGATCATGCTTAGATATTCTCACAATTATTCGCTTTTCTATCAATTGCTCGACAGTAATTCGTTCACCCACCGTAGAATTTTGCTATCATGAGAGAAACCACTAGTGAAAACTATGGCCCCCGGGTCTATTCTGAACATATCAATCTACAATCTACTTTAATTTACCGTTTTTACTTTCTGTTCTTATATCCAAAAATACCAAAAATATCAAACTATCATATCTCACTTTTGTAAGTGACCGCAAAGGGATTGACAACCCCTTATCGCGTTGGCTGCAAAGTTCTTATTTGTTTGTGCAGGTGCGAGGGACTCGTGCGTGGTCTCCTACTGGATTGATACCTTGGTTCTCAAAAACTGAGGGAAATACGTACAGTACTATGCGGCATCACCCTTTCCTCTTCGAGGGAATACAACGTAAGCTCGAGAAGTAGGAAGAAGAATTTCTGGCACCGTTGCCGGGGAGGTTTACGCAAAAGTCATATACCAAGTACCTATCACAAACCCTTATCCTTCGCATTGCATTTATTTGCCTCCCATTTTCCTCTTCCCCACTTCACCTTTGCCATTTTATTCACCCTTTTTCCGTTCGCCTTTTTGTTTGCTTGTGTTGCCATGTACCCTCTGTTAGCTTGCATCTTCGTTTGCTAAATTATGGATCCTCATCCACTTGCTAATCTCTTTAAGAGATCCAATTATGATGAACCAATTGCTAGTGAGCTGGATGCACTAGATTATCTTTATGGGGTTTTGCTTGAAATTTGTGAATCTGAAAATTGTGATGAAGTATTGAAAGAAAATTATGAAGTGGTTCATGATAGCTCTTTTAATGAAAAGCATGATTGCAATAATTCTATTATAAATTCTATTGATGTCAATTGTGTTAATGATATGCAAAACCCTAAGCTTGGGGATGCTTGTATTGCTATGTCCACTACTTGTTGCAATGATCATGATTGGGGTGATTCCTCTTATGATCGTGAACATTTATTTAAGCCCCATGATGAATATGACATTGATAATAATGTTTGCAATAATATTGAAAGTGGGTTTGGAAGAGTGTCAACTTTAGATCCCACATATTTGGAGAATGATCAATCTTATGATTTTTTTGATAAAAGTGGGTTTGGAGAGGTCATGACTTTAGTTAATGTTGATCCCACTATTTTGGAAGAGTGTCAACTCTGTATGCATGTGGATCGTGTTGAGAATATGTTTTGTGATAGCTACACTGTTGAATTTTCTTATGATCCTACAGGCAATTATTATGAGAGAGGAAAATATGGTCGTAGAAATTTTCATGTTACTAAATTACCTCTCGTTATGTTGAGATTGCTATTGTTTCTTTCTTCTTCCTTGCATATGTTAGAAATTGATTGCCTTGATAATTTGTTTTCGTATAAAATGCCTATGCATAGGAAGTATGTTGGACTTAGATGTGTTTGTCACATGTTTTATGATGCTCTCTTTGCTTCAATTCTTATCTTTCATGTGAGCATCATAGAAATCTCAAGTCGATCTTAATGGCTATAAAGCAGGAGCTTGTTGGGAGGCAACCCAATTTTATTTTGTTTGTTTTTGCTTCTGTTTAGGAATAAATATTGCATCTAGCTTCTGTTTAGATGTGGTTTTGTGTTTTAGTTAGTGTTTGTGCCAAGTAGAACCTTTGGGAAGACTTGTGTGAAGTTTATATGATCTTGCTGTAAAAAACAGAAACGTTAGCGCTCACGAGAATAGTCACCAGATTTTACTGGAGGGTGCTCTTTAGTTGATTCTTTTTGCAGATGATTAACAGACAAATTCCTCACGTTTACCAATTTATTTCAATTTTTGGAGTTACAGAAGTATGCAAAAGTTATAGATTACTACAAACTGTTCTGTTTTTGACAGATTCTGTTTTTCGTGTGTTGTTTGCTTATTTTGACGAATCTATGAGTAGTATTGGAGGATATGAATCATAGAGAAGTTGGAATACAGTAGGTTTAACACCAATATAAACAAAGAATGAGTTCATTACAGTACCTTTGAGTGGTGGTTTGTTTTCTTATACTAAGGGAGCTCACGAGATTTTTGGCTAAGTTTTGTGTTGTGAAGTTTTCAAGTTTTGAGTATTGTTTTGATGGACTACGGAACAAAGAGTGGAAAGAGCCTAAGCTTGGGGATGCCCAAGGCACCCTAAGGTAAAATTAAAGGACAACCAAAAGCCTAAGCTTGGGGATGCCCAAGGCACCCTAAGGTAAAATTAAAGGACAACCAAAAGCCTAAGCTTGGGGATGCCCCGGGAAGGCATCCCCTCTTTCGTCTTCATCTATCGGTAACTATACTCGAGACTATATTTTTATTCACCACATGATATGTGTTTTACTTGGAGCGTCATGTATGATTTGAGTCTTTGCTAGTTAGTTTGCTACAATTATCCTTGCTGGACACACCTTTTTGAGAGAGATAAATATGGCCTACGAATTGTTAGAAAACTCTATGTGGTTCACTTATATCTTTTGAGCTAAATAGTTTGCTCTAGTGCTTCACTTATATTTTTTTGAGCACGGTTGTAATTTTATTTTGTAGAAATTGTTGTTCTCTCATGCTTCACTTATATCCTTTTGAGAGTCTATTAGAATAGCATGGTAATGTGCTTTGGCTATAAAACTAGCCTTAACATGATAGGCATCCAAGATGAATGTACTAAAAACTTTCATACAAAGTGCATTGAATATGATGAGAAGTTTGATGCTTGATGATTGTTTTGAGATATAAGAATAGTGATATTAGAGTCATGCTAGTGGAGTTATTATGAATTTGAGAAATACTTGTGTTAAAGTTTGTGATTCTCGTACCATGCACGTATGGTGAACCGCTATGTGACGGAGTTAGAGCATGAGGTATTTGTAGAGTGTCATACTTTGTGTGGAGGTTGGGGGCGCGCGATGGTTAACTCCTACCAACCTCCCCCCTAGGAGCATGCGTTGATTGCTTTGGTTTGATGACTCGTAAATTTTTGCAATAAGTATATGAGTTCTTTATGACTAATGTTGAGTCCATGGATTATACGCACTCTCACCCTTCCACCATTGCTAGCCTCTCTTGTACCGCACAACTTTTGCCAGTACCATACACCCACCATATACCTTCCTCAAAACAGCCACCATACCTACCTATCATGGCATTTCGATAGCCATTCCGAGATATATTGCCATGCAACTTTCCACCGTTCCGTTCATATGACACGCTTCATATTATCATATTGCCATGCATGATCATGTAGTTGACATCGTATTTGTGGCAAAGCCAGCATGCATAATTTTTCATACATGTCACTCTTGATTCATTGCACATCCCGGTAAACCGCTGGAGGCATTCATATAGAGTCATACTTTGTTCTAGTATCGAGTTGTAATATTGATTTGTAAATCAATAAAAGTGTGATGATCATCATTATTAGAGCATTGTCCCATGTGAGGAAAGGCCAAAAAAGGAGATGGCCCAAAAAAAATATAGAGAGGAAAAAAAAGAGAAAGCCCCTCCAAAAAAATGACAGAAGAAAGAGAAGGGACAATGCTACTATCCTTTTCCACACTTGTGCTTAAAAGTAGCACCATGTTCTTCATGATAGAGAGTCTAATGTTTAGTCACTTTCATATACTAGTGGGATTTTTTAATTATAGAACTTGGCTTGTATATTCCAACGATGAGCTTCCTCAAATGCCCTAGGTCTTCGTGAGCAAGCAAGTTGGATGCACAGCCACTTAGTTTCTTTTATTGAGTTTTCATACATTTTTAGCTCTAGTTCATCCGTTGCATGGAAATCCCTACTCACTCACATGTATATCTATTGATGGGCATCTCCATAGTCCGTTGATACGCCTAGTCGATGTGAGACTATCTTCCTCCTTTTTGTCTTCTCCACAACCGCCACTCTATTCCACCCATAGTGTTATATCCATGGCTCACGCTCATGTATTACGTGAAAGTTGAAAGGTTTGAAAGAATAGAGTATGAAAACAAGTGCTTGGCTGAAACCGGGGTTGTGCATGATATGAATATTTTGTGTGATGAAGAGGGAGCATAGCCAGACTATATGATTATGTAGGGATAACTTTCTTTAGCCATGGTTTTTTGAGAAGACATGGTTGCTTTGTTAGTATGCTTGAAGTATTATTATTTCTTATGTCAATATAGACTTTTGTCTTGAATATTTCAGATCTGAACTTTCATGCCACAATAAAAAGAATTACATTGAAAATTATGTTGGTTAGCATTCCACATCAAAAATTCTGTTTTTATCATTTACCTACTCGAGGACGAGCAGGAATTAAGCTTGGGGATGCTTGATACGTCTCCAACGTATCTATAATTTTTTATTGGTCCATGCTATTATTTATGATGTTTTGGATGTTTAATGGGCTTTGTTATTGTCGGGGGAAACTGTCCGCCCACGAACACCTATGGGACCGGAGCTCCTTCTATGTTGCGGTAAGGGAGCGGAGGGAGCACGGAGAGCAGATCGAGGAGCACACGCGGGCAGTTTACCCAGGTACGGGCCGCGCGGACGCGTAAAACCCTACTCCTGCTTAGGTTGTATTGAGCTCTTGAGTTCGGGAGCTTGAAGATCTACAGTACTAGCTGCACCGAGCGAGAGAGTTGTCTAGGTTTCGAACCTCCTCTACGTTGTGCATGGGCCTCCTTTTTTAGCTCAAAGGGGTCACCGACAGGTGTCAACGTAGAGGAGGGTAAAAGTGTAATTTTGGTGGTAGTTGCAACAGTGCATGAATAGTATATGAACAGTGGTCTTCACCTAACTTTGACAGTGGGGGACAAGGGCATTAAATGCCCGTCGCCGTCGCCCCCAAAAGCGTCCGTCCATGCTTCTCCATTCGCCACGGCGGTAGCCTCGTCACCGTGGCTTGCCACCGTGTGCCCCAGGCTGCACAACCGTCTGCCACGCGTCCCTGGAAGGGCCCCAGGGCGACGCGTGGGCAGATGAGATGGAGCGCGGGCACACAGCGTAGGTTTCCCCGGCAAGCACCTTGCCGGGGTAGTGATCTTGCCGGGCCCGGAAGCTTGTCGCTCTCCGGGTCCTGCCGGGGCGCATGATGCGCCGAGGCATCTCTTGAGATATGTATTCCTTGGCCTTCCTGGCAAGCTCCTCTTGCCAGGGTCTTGTGCTAAAGTGATAACCTTGAGCCTGGTGTGGCCTTCCCGGCAAGCTCCTCTTGCCGGGGCCCTGATCTTCTGACTTGTATACTTTGTTCTTGAATGGCTTCATAGGGACCAGAACGGTTCTTGGCGAGCACGTGGTAAGCCCTGCCTCGGGAAGCTGCTACTGCCCGTGCACAAGTTGGGCAACTGAGGTAACCCTATCTTAGTACACCGACAGGAGCCCCCGGGCCTGGGCCACACACGGTGCCGAGCGCTGTTGGGCCAGGCCCAAGACAGTGCACGGGCACACGCGGCCCACGGCAAGCCGTATCCCCTTCCGTATCCGCCGCGTCCCTCCCTAACGGCACGCGTCGATTGCGGCGTCGTGGGAGAGATCGTGGCCTGTTCTTTAATGGGAAATGCGGAACGTCCCCCACTTCCCCCTTAAAAGCAGAGGAAGCAGGGGCAGTTCCCTCCATCGTTTTCATTGCGCCTTGATTCTCCAGAAACCCCCGTCGCCCTCCGCCTCCCAAAGGTCGACAGAGAGCCAAGCCCCTTCCTTCCTCCACCGTCTCCCGCATCCGCGGCACCGTCGACCTCCTCGCCTCTTTCCTCGCCGCCCCCGCCATGGCTCCGAAGAGCGACAAGGCGAAGAGTGACAAGGCCAAGAAGGAGAAGTCCGAGCAGGCGGCGAAGCTAGCAGCCCTGCGGAAGAAGTGCGTGGTCTTCGCGCCGAGGCTTGTCACGAGGGAGCTGTGGGACAAATACTATTTGTTCTGGGCGAGGGAGACCAAAGCTCATCCCCACACCAGAGTCCTCCCCGCCGTCGCCGCTGACATGTTCCCCGGCGGGTACATTTTCTTTGCCGCATTCTTCCATTGTGGTCTGTGCCCTCCGTACTCGGAGTTCTTTTGTGATGTAATGAATACGTATGCCCTCCAGCTCCTAGATTTCACCCCCAACGCCATCCTTACGATGGCCGTTTTCGCACATCTGTGCGAAAACTATGTTGGGGTTCATCCAAATGTAGCTCTTTTCTGCCACTTCTTCATGCCTAGAGTAGAGTCTGGTTCTCCCCTCTCCGGCGGCATCTCCTGGATCTTCAGGCTGAACAAGAAGGATGCGTACTTGAAGGGAGAGCTCCGCGGCAAGTGGGAGGAGTGGAGAGTCGATTGGTGCTGGGTGCTGGAAGCTAATCCTGAGCCCTTTACCTCGCCGCGCAAGACTGCCATAGTGCGCGGCAGGGATTGGAGTGAATTGGCCCCGGAGGACAGCAAGCTTCAGATCGCCCTCATTAGGATCATTCATCTCCGGGTCGCCAATCTGACTGTTGGAGAAGTTGGAGCAGATTTCCTCCGCCGCCGCATCGCCCCTTTACAAGAAAGGAAGAAGCCCGCCTGGGAATTTGGCAATGCGGCAGACATCATGAGGCTGCGCCCTGGATTGAACTACAACTTCACCGTCTTGGAGTTGAAGGGGATGGTTCGGGAGCTCTTCAAGCATGACCCCGCCCACCCGGAGTGGTTCAGACCTTCCCGGGGAGTGGTGCCGCTGTGCAACAGCACTGCCCGCGATTCCATACGCGCGATGATTCCCGAGTGCGACTCCCATGGCGTCGTCCCCACTTGGCTGGAGCCTCCACCGGAGACCGTGCTGACCTTCTTCGACAACTTGGTCGAGAAGCCCCGCAACGCCGAGGAGAAGAAAGGCCTCATCCGGGATACTACTGACCGGGATGTAGCTTATATCGCCTCCAAGATGGAGGAGGCCGCCGCAGCTGCGGCTGCGGGCGAATTTGGATACACAGTGGAAGAGGCAGAGGCCGCGGACGCAGTGAGTCAAGCAGAGGAGGCGGAAATCCTCAAGCTACTGAAGATTGCGCCCGAGGAGTTTGCCGGGGAGCCTTCCGTGAAGCTCGCCGGGACGAGCGAGGTTGCCGGGGGGAGCGAGGCCGCCGGGCACGGCACTGAGTCCAGCGGGCCTGCCGAGGAGGAGGAGGACGCCGAGGCCGGAGATTCCGATGAAGACTCCGGTGGATCTTTGAATCTTGATGACGATGCCTCCTCATCCTCGGAGAACTCTCCGCCTCCGCCAAGCCCTCCGCAGCAACCGAAGAAGCGCCTCCGCAAGGCAGCTGAGACGGCGAGGCCACAGGCGCCTCGACAGCAGCCGACGCGCCGTGCGACGCGCGCCACCAAGACGAGCGAAGTCGTCAAGGAGGCGCCCCGTGCTCGAGCGCCAAGCTGAGGGGGATCTTCCCGGAGCGGGACGGGTGCTCCTTCTGCCCCTCGGTCCTCGGCGACGACGGGGGCCGGGTCTTCACAGCCCACAGCCCCGGAGACCGGCAAGCGCCCGAGGGAGCCTTCTCCTCCTGCTCCTCGCGCGGAAGCGCACCAGGCGGAGTTTGACTTCTCCGCCCTTAGCTTCGACGAAGAAGAAGAGGAGTAAGTACTTGCAATTCTTTTAGTTTCTTTGATTTTGTCTTGATTTTCCTTGCTTGGTTATGATCTTGCTTTTGTTTTGCTTCGCAGGACCTTGACCCAGCGGATGGCGAAGAGGGCCAAGATCCCTGTGGTCAACATTGAGGACGACGAGCCCGTCGTGGCGACAAGCGACGCGCCGGCGACGAGCTTGCCGGATCAGCTTGCTGCTCCGAGGAGCAGCTCCCAGCGTAGCCCCCAGCGTAAGTCTGGTATTTATCTTTCTGCTTGATGGGTGCGCTTGAGGTTATCATCTTGGTTGATGTTTTGTTGTCTTGTGCAGAAGTGGAGCCGCAGCCGCAGGAGCGCCAGGAGGTCGCCCCCGACGAGCCACTTGCTCCACCCTCCCCGCCAAGGATGAACTCCCCGGCAAGGGAGAACGCTCCGCCAAGGACGGGCACTCCGCCAAGGGCGAGTACCCCGCCAAGGGTGAGCAGCCCGACAAGGGTGAGTACCCCGCCAAGGGAGGGCGCAGGCGGCCCTCCGCCAGCAGGGGCCACTACTCCGCCGCCAAGGGAGAATTCCCCGGCGAGGGACCCCGTCGTCGAAGAGATCCGCGAAGGTAAAGCTTGTAATTTCTTCTTCCCGGATTCGTCTTTTTTGGATATTTGCTTGATTCTTTCTTTTCTTCTTCTTCCACTAGACCCTCCTGCCCCAGAGCCGATGGAGACGGAGGCCACCGCTGAGGAGGAAGAGCACGGCGACGGCGGCAACGCCACTGCCACTGAGGGAATGGCTGGAGCCGACGAGCCTGCCGCTGAAGAGACCGCCCCGACCGCAGACGCCGCGGCTGGGGAAGGGACCGGCGACCGCACTGCCGGCCCGGAGGCCGCAGGAGCGCCGGACGCTGCACCGGCCGCCGACCCTTCCGCCTCCGCGGCTGGGAAGGGCGTCTACTTGGAGGCCGCCAACGGGGTCTTTATTCAAGTCCCGTGGGCGTCCTCGTCTCGAGCACCCGCGGAGGGAGAGACCTTTGACGGAGAGGTCCTCGCCTCCGCCGGATTGAAGGTCGTTGAAGCGCCCGGCAGCAGCGACGAGCCCGAAGAGGAGAGACTCCTTCGTCGGCTCCTGGCCTTGTATCGGGCCAGGCAGGCGAAGTTGGAGTCTCGGGAGGCTCTGGCTGCCAAGGCTGGAGCTGATCTGGAGAAGCGCGCCGCGGAGCTCTGTGCCGCCAACCAGGCGGCCCTCCGCAACTTGGCGGAGGAGCGTGAAGAGCTTGCCGGGGCGCAGCAAGCCTTCCTCCTTGAGAAGGCTGAGGTAGAAGAGCAGCAGCGACTGGCCGCCGAGGAGCTGTCTCGGCGGGAGGGGGCGCTCAACCAGCGGAAGGTCGACCTCGACACCCACGAGGACGACCTCACCGCCCGGGAGCAAGCCATCGGCGGGGCCCTGAAGGAGGCGAGGGACGCTGCTGCTGCCGCGGAGACTGCTAAGAAGGATCTGGAGGCCAGGGTCGCGCAGCTGGAGTTGTTTCTGAAGGCGAGCGAGGACAGAGTCACCGCGCTCAACGTGGCGCGGGAGAAGGACGCCCATACCAACTCGGATTTGCAGGTCCGCCTCTCCTATAAGGGCCAGGAACTCACTGCCGCCAGGGACTCCATCGCTGACTTGGAGCTGAAGGTCTCTACTCTGACTGACTCGCTCGACGCCGCCCGGGACCGCGAGACAAAGCTGAAGGACGAGCTCCGCAAAGAGAGGGCCTTGGTGGAGAGCGCCGTCGTCTCGGCGAACAACTTCAACCGGGCAGTGGAGCAGTGGACTGATGAGCTGGTCACCTCCGCTGCCAATATTGACATGGAGATGATGGCGCTGAGGGCGGAGCATCTCGTGTACTCCCCGAACGAGAGTCTCCCCCACAGCGCCAAGTTGAGTCTGTTCTTCAGGGGAATTGCGCCGGCGCTTGCGCGGCTGCGGGAGAAGATCCCCGTGCAGCTGGCCGACGAGGCGCGTCGGCTCTGCATGGGCACCATGGAGCGGGTCTTGTCGAAGATCGTCTACCGCAACCCCGGCATCAACCTCGTCAATGTCCTCCGCACCTTGCCGCCCGAAGCTGATCAGGAGGCGTTGAAGGCGCAGGTTGCCCACATCGTCGCCAAGGTGGGCAAGATCACGAGGCGTGAAGGCGACCGCGTAGATTAGATTCCTTTCTTTCTGCTTCCTTTGCCGCTGCAAAGCATGTTACGGACAAGAATCTGTTAGTATTGCGGCAAGTTATCTTTGTAATATACAATCTTATTTTGAGCAACCAATGCAGTGTTATCTCCCTTGCTTTGGTCCCTTCACTTTGTATGCATTCCACCCTACGTTTTTAGGGAACTCGCCGGCAAAGGACCCTTGCCGCGAGCGCTGAGTGCTGGACTCTTAGCAGCCTGCTGCAATACCTTTGCCGGCAAGAAACCTTGCCGCAGCTAGTCGCAGCACACTTAGATTGCTGAGCGAACTCGAAAACGAAGTAAGGGCGCGACACTTGTCGCAGCTCACTTAAGTCGTTGAGCGTGCTCGAAACAAAGTAAGGGCGCGGCTAGCCACGGGTAGGTTCCTCCGCGCACAGGTTTTCCATACAAAGTGTGGTTGTTCAAGGAAGACAACTAAAAAATTCGAAAAAATTTGAATTACTCAAACTTTGGTAACTTAGCTTTCATATATTGTTTGTTCCCCGACAAGGCTCCTCTTTCTTGAACAGTACTTGGTTTATGCCTCCATCTTCTTCCCCCCCGGCAAACTTGTGCGCGAGGAATACTCCTTCTGCTTAAGAGGGAAAAAAAGAGGAGGAAAAACAAGTATAGGGCCTTATGGCTTGCTAGTGCTTACCGGGGATGTGCGTTGCACAAGGTGTCGGATGATGCATGCAAATAACAAAGAAAAGCATGGAAATGACAAATAGTGCGAAGCACAAAAGCTTTACTGATGCACGGGGTCTGCGCCCGGCTTTGTACAAAGGTTTACATGCAACATCGGCAAGACTTGTACAAAAGGTGGTTGCCGGTGCGGATCACGGCAACCGCGCCTTACGGGTGAAACTTGCGAAGATGCTCTATGTTCCAGGAATTGCTCACCGGTAAGCCTTCTTCGGTCTCAACGCGGACAGCGCCGGGCCTCGTGACTTGTCTCACCCGATAAGGGCCTTCCCACTTCGGCGTCAACTTGTTGGAATTCTTGGCGGACTGAACACGCCGAAGAACAAGGTCGCCTTCCTCGAGACTCCTGGCCCTGACCTTGCGGCTATGATAGCGACGCAAGGCTTGCTGGTATCGAGCAGCTCGTACAGCAGCCTGGAGATGTTCCTCCTCAAGGAGCAATGCATCATCTTGTCGCAGTTGCTCTTGCTCGAGCTCATCATAAGCGAGCACTCAAGGAGATCCGTATACGAGTTCCGTGGGGAGAACTGCCTCTGCTCCATAGACAAGAGCAAAGGGTGTCTGTCCGGTGTCTCGATTTGGTGCCGTCCTGATTGACCAAAGAGCCGCCGGCAACTCCTCTATCCAGTTTCTTCCGCACTTGTGCAACCTGTCGAAGGTTCTTGTCTTGAGTCCGCGCAGCACTTCAGCATTGGCCCTCTCCGCTTGACCATTGCTCCTCGGGTGAGCAACAGAAGCGAAGCAGACCTTGGCGCCAAGGTCTTGGACGTATTGCATGAAGGTGCGACTTGTAAACTGTGTGCCGTTGTCGGTGATGATCCTGTTAGGGATTCCGAAACGGCAAACAATCCATCTGAAGAACCTGACTGCTGACTGTGCTGTCACCTTTCTCACTGGTTCCACTTCTGGCCACTTTGTGAACTTGTCGATCGCCACGTACAAGTACTCAAAGCCCTCGACTGCGCGGGGAAAGGGGCCGAGAATATCGAGCCCCCAGACCGAGAAGGGCCAGGACAAAGGGATCGTCTGGAGAGCTTGTGCTGGCTGGTGAATTTGCTTGGCATGGAACTGGCACGCTTCACACTTGGTTACTTGTGTACTTGCATCTTGGAGGGCTTCTGGCCAGAAGAACCCTTGCCGGAACGCCTTCCCGGCAAGTGCCCTTGCGCCAATGTGGTGGCCACATATGCCTCCATGTATCTCTGCCAACAGCTTCTGTCCATCTTCCCTGGAAATGCACTTCAACCTGACACCATTGAGTCTTCTTCTGTACAGTTCATTGCCAACAAACTGGCACATACTCGACTGCCTGGTTATTTTCTCTATCTCTTCTGGCTCGTCGGGAAGTTCTCCAGTTTGCAGAAAGCGGACGATTTGCTGTGCCCATGCTGGAGCTTGAGGCTCAACAACAAGGACTAAAGGCATGAGGGCTGCTGCGGGAACCTCAGCTTCTACGGCAAGAACCTGCGGCTCTGCCGGAGCTGATGGTCCCCCGGCAAGCCTGCCGGGGCAAGGCTTGTCGGGAACGCCTGCTTCAACTGTACAGACCCTTGGATCTGCAGGAGCAAACTGTTCCTCAGCATCTTGGCTGTTGATCTTGGGGACCTTGGCGGCGGCTTCGGGAAGATCCGCCGGCAAGTAGTCGCCGGAAACCAACTTCCTCTTCTTGTTTTGCCCAACTGATGGTGTAACAGATGGCTGAGTTAACTTGAGCACGAAGGTCCCTGGTTCCACAGGTAACTTCATTGCAGCACACTTTGAGAGGCCATCTGCAATATCATTCTGAGCTCTTGGGACGTGCTCCATTTGCAGACCTTCAAAGTGCTCTTCAAGCTTCCTCACTTCATCAACATAAGCTTCCATCAAAGGGCTCTGGTAACTCTTATTCACTTGTCGGACCACCAACTGTGAATCTCCCCGCACAATCAACTTCTTGATCCCAAGCTCGGCCGCAATTCTGAGGCCGGCAAGCAAACCTTCATACTCAGCAGTATTGTTTGTCGCTTGCTCCTTGGGAAAGTGCATCTGGACAACATACTTGAGGTGCTCTCCGGTGGGCGCTATGAGTACCACGCCGGCACCGGCGCCTTGCAGCGAGAAAGCACCATCAAAGTACATTATCCACTCGTTGCTCGCTTCTTGGACGGGGACATTTGTCTCTGGGACTTCTTCATCTGGCGTTGGGGTCCATTCTGCTATGAATTCTGCCAAAGCTCTGCTCTGTATGGTTGAAGTACTCTCAAACTTGAGACCAAAGCTTGACAGCTCCAGTGCCCACTCGACGATCCTGCCTGTTGCCTCGGGATTCTGCAATATCCTTTTCAATGGAAAGCGAGTGACCACCGTTATCTCGTGCGCTTGGAAGTAATGGCGCAGCTTTCTTGAGGCCATGAGGAGGCCGAAAAGCAACTTCTGAACCCCAGAGTATCTTGATCTAGCCCCCTGCAGAAGGGAACTTACGAAATACACTGGGCGCTGCACCATCTTCCTTCGCACTTCTCCTTGTTCTTGCGCAGACTTGTCCTTGTCGGGGCCAGAGCTTGTCGGGGAAGCCCCCTGCTTGTCGCTGGATTCGCTTGCCGGGGATGTGGGTTCCTCATCCGCCTCCCTCTCCGCTACTAACGCAGCACTAACCACTTGATTGGTTGCCGCTAGGTATAGCAGCAACTTCTCTTGTGGCCTAGGTGCGACAAGTATCGGAGTGGAGGACAAGTATCCTTTCAAGTCTTGCAGCGCTGCCTCCGCTTCCGGAGTCCATTTCATGGGACCTGCCTTTTTCAAAATTTTGAAGAAAGGCAGGGCGCACTCTGCAGACTTTGAAATGAACCTGCTGAGGGCAGCCACACAACCAGCAAGTCTTCTTACGTCCTTGACGCGCTTCGGGGCTTCAATCTGCTCGATGGCTTTTATCTTGTCGGGATTGGCTTCAATCCCCCTCTGGGACACAAAGAACCCGAGAAGTTTGCCGGAGGGAACTCCGAAGACGCACTTCTCGGGGTTCAGCTTGAGCTGGATCTTGCGCAGATTCTCAAAGGTTTCTTCTAAGTCCTGTATCAGGGTATCTTTGCTCTTGCTCTTGACCACTATATCATCCATGTAGGCTTCTACATTCCTGTGGATCTGTGGCTCAAAAGCAGTGTGCACCACCCTCGCAAATGTTGAGCCTGCATTCTTCAATCCAAAGGGCATGCGTATGAAGCAATATGTGCCGCATGGAGTAATGAATGCAGTCTTCTCTTCATCTTCCTTGGCCATGAATATCTGGTGGTAACCTGAGTATGCATCAAGGAAGGAAAGCAGCTCACATCCGGCGGTGGAGTCAACAATCTGGTTAATACGCGGCAAGGGAAATGGATCCTTGGGACACGCTTTATTCACATCAGTGAAGTCTATACAAAGTCTCTACTTCCCATTGGCCTTGCGCACGACAACTGGATTGGCCAACCACGTAGGATGGATTACGCCTCTAACCAGACCTGCTGCTTCCAACTTCTTTATCTCTTCAGCTATGAATTCTTGGCGCTCCACGGCTTGCTTCCTGACCTTCTGCTTGACGGGCCGCGCATGAGGGCAAACAGCAAGCTTGTGCTCCATTACCTTCCTGGGAACGCCGGGGATGTCAGATGGTTGCCATGCAAACGCATCGACATTCGCCCGCAGGAAGGCAACGGGCGCGCTTTCCTATTTGTGGTCGAGTGTAGCACTGATGGTGAAGGTACCACCAGTGCCGTCCTCCTTGGCGGACACCTTCTTGGTTGCCGGTGGAGCTGCCATTCCTTTCTTGCACTTGCCGGTGGAGCTCGATGGTGCGTCCTCGACGGCAGCGCAGCACTCCGAGGAGGTGCGTTTGCCGGAGTGGGCTCCAGAGCTTTTGCCGTACTTGGTCTTGTTCTTCCCCCCGGGAGCTTCAGCGGCAAGTGTGTTGCTTTCTGCTGCGGCTGCTGCATCCCGGTAGATCTTGTCGGCGCAGATAAGCGCGTCCTTCTTGTCGCCAGGGACAGAGATGACGCTTATCGGCCCCGGCATCTTGAGCATGTTGTATGCATAGTGGGAAGCTGCCATGAACTTGGCGAGGCCAGGACGGCCAAGTATCCCGTTGTATGGTAACGGGATATCAGCAACATCAAACGTGATCCTCTCCGTCCTGAAGTTGAGCTCCCCGCCAAAGGTCACTGGCAGCGTAATCTTCCCCTTCGGCTTGCTCCTTCCCGGGTTTATCCCTTGGAACGACCCGGTTTCCTCGAGCTCGCTGTCTGGGATCTGTAGCTTTTTGATCACAGCTGAGGAGATCAAATTCAGGCCGGCCCCGCCGTCAACCAACATCTTGGTGACCTTGAGGTTGCGGATAGTTGGTGAGACCAACATCGGCAAGCACCCGACCGCAGTTGTGCGGTCAGGGTGGTCCTCAAGGTCAAAGATGATGGGCGTGCCGGACCACTTCAGCAGCCTGCGTGACTCGACGGGCGGCTCAGCTGCATTCACTTCTCGCACCCACTGCTTGAGCTGGCGGTGGGAAGTGTGCAGAGAGGCACCTCCGTCGACACACAGAACCTCTGTGGCCTTCTGGAACTCCTGCTCGCTGTTGTCTGCTTCTTCCATGTCATCATCGTCGTCTTCATCCTCATCCTTGTCACGGCCCCGGGGAGGTCTATCACCTTGCCGCTGCTTGGCCTTGCCGCGGCGTCCTCCCCGGCCATTGAACGGCCGCTTCTTGCTGGGCTCTCCTCCGCCTCCTTGGGCCTTCTCCTTGTCACGTCGCTCGTATTCAGCCTTTTGCTGCTCTACGAGGTACTCCACTCTTTTGCACTTCTGGAGATCGTGGCCTTTGGTGCGGTGGATCTTGCAGTACTGCTTGTCGGAGCCGTCCTGCTTGTCGGCTGCCGCTACAGGGGCGGGCTCCTTGCCGGAACCGCCAGCCTGTGCCTTCTTGGCGGGAGCCTCCTTGCCGGATTGCTCGACAACCAGCACCTCCTTGCTCTTCTTCTTTCTGTTATTCCGCCACCGGCTTTTCCTTGCCGGGGCGGCGTCTTCACTGTCGCTTCCTGCTGCGCCAGTATCCTCTCTGGGGAGTCTCCTCCCCTCTTCAGCGCGCGCGCACTTGTCAGCCAGAGCGTAGAGCTCGCTGACATCCCGGATCTTGGTCATGGCCATCTCCTCCCTCATCCGGCGGTTACGCACGTTCTGGTGAAACACGCTGATAACCGCGGCAGGGTGGACGTCGGGAATGTTGTGCTGGACGCGGCTGAATCTTTGGATGTATTTGCGCAGGGACTCTCCCTCCTTCTGGGCGAGGATGTGGAGATCGCTCTCCTGGCTGTGGGGTTTGTGGCCGCCCGTGAAGGCGCCAACAAACTGGTGGCACAAATCTGCCCATGAGGAGATGGAGTTCTCCGGCAAGTGCATAAGCCAAGACCGGACATTTGGCTTAAGCACTAGCGGGAAGTAGTTGGCTAGGATTTTCTCGTCGCGTCCCCCGGCAGCCTGCACCGCAATGGTGTAGATGCTGAGGAACTCCGAGGGGTGTGTCTTGCCGTCGTACTTCTCGGGTACGTCGGGCTTGAAATTCTTCATGCTGGGCCACTGGACTTGCCGCAGCTCACGGGTGAACGCAGGGCAACCTGCCGCGTACGGCAAGTCGCCTGGTTCACTGGGCGCGTGCGTGTCGACAGCGGTCCCAGCGCGTTGATCTGGCTGTCTTCGGGCTTCTCGTCGACGCTCGATGCGAGTCCGAGCGTCCTCTTGTCGCCGGTCATCTAGGACTTGGCGCTGATCGCGGCGAGCCCGCGGATCCGACGACGCCGTAGAGTCGTCGTCGACGTTGATCCGGCGGGGTGGCGATTTCTGCTTCCGCGGTGGGGAGTGCACGGTAGTTGCACCCCCGGCGGTCTTGTCGCCATCGGCCTTCGCTTGGTCGACTTGCCGCGGCCGCGAAGTTGCCGGCTGCTGAGGCGCGTCACTGTTGGCGAAGGCGATGTGACTCTGGATCGTTGCCCTCCAGTCTTCGGCCTTGTCTGCCGCTGGAGGGAAATCGAGGACCAGCTGGGCCCTGGCCAGGGCCTCTGCTGGAGAAGAAGGAAACGGTGGCGAACGGTGCGAGGAGCGGGACACGCTCGGACTTCTAATCGCGTTAGAAGGAGCATGTTCCCGCCCCGGCGACCGCGCCTTGCTCGTACCAGCGTGCTGGCCTTGAGCATCCCGTGATCCTCCGGCTTGGCCACGCCCCAGCAAGCGTATGGTACCTCCAGTACCACGCCGCTGCTGGTCTTGTACCTCCTGAGAGGGACGTGGTGCATGCACGGACACCGAGGCTTTGGAATTCGCCCGGTCGTCCGTCTTGTCCTTGGACTTGGTGGCGCCGTGAGTTTCCTCGCCGGCGACCACCCTTCCGCCGGCATCTCCTCCACCAACCGTTGGTTCTGGTGGCGGTGGAATCGACGCAGACGGGCCTCCGACCTCCGAAGCCTTCTTCTTCGGAGGCATGTCGTTGTAGCTGAAGAAGTTGATGAAGCTGGAGAAGTTGCTGAAGGTTGCGCCCGCGTGAGCGCCGGATCAGGTTCGCACAACCTCGACGCCCCCCTACCTGGCGCGCCAAAGATGTCGGGGGAAACTGTCCGACCACGAACACCTATGGGATCGGAGCCCCTTCTATGTTGCGGTAAGGGAGCGGAGGGAGCACGGAGAGCAGATCGAGGAGCGCACGCGGGCAGTTTACCCAGGTTCGGGCCGCACGGACGCGTAAAACCCTACTCCTGCTTAGGTTGTATTGAGCTTTTGAGTTCGGGAGCTTGAAGATATACAGTACTAGCTACACCGAGCGAGAGAGTTGTCTAGGTTTCGAACCTCCTCTACGTTGTGCATGGGCCTCCTTTTATAGCTCAAAGGGGTCACCGACAGGTGTCAACGTAGAGGAGGGTAAAAGTGTAATTTTGGTGGTAGTTGCAACAGTGCATGAACAGTATATGAACAGTGGTCTTCACCTAACTTTGACAGTGGGGGACAAGGGCATTAAATGCCCGTCGCCGTCGCCCCCAAAAGCGTCCGTCCATGCTTCTCCGTTCGCCACGGCGGTCGCCTCGTCACCGTGGCTTGCCACCGTGTGCCCCAGGCTGCACAGCCGTCTGCCACGCGTCCCTGGAAGGGCCCCAGGGCGACGCGTGGGCAGATGAGCTGGAGCGCGGGCACACAGCGTAGGTTTCCCCTGCAAGCACCTTGCCGGGGTAGTGATCTTGCCGGGCCCGGAAGCTTGTCGCTCTCCGGGTCCTGCGGGGGCGCATCATGCGCCGAGGCATCTCTTGAGATATGTATTCCTTGGCCTTCCTGGCAAGCTCCTCTTGCCAGGGTCTTGTGCTAAAGTGATAACCTTGAGCCTGGTGTGGCCTTCCCGGCAAGCTCCTCTTGCCGTGGCCCTGATCTTCTGACTTGTATACTTTGTTCTTGAATGGCTTCATAGGGACCAGAACGGATCTTGGCGAGCACGTGGTAAGCCCTGCCTCGGGAAGCTGCTACTGCCCGTGCACAAGTTGGGGTACTGAGGTACCCCTATCTTAGTACACCGACAGTTATACACTTTTATATTATTTTTGGGACTAACCTATTAACCCAAAGGCCCAGTCTAGATTGCTGTTTTTTTTCCTATTTCAGGGTTTTACAGAAAAGGAATATCAAACGGAGTCCAAACTGAATGAAACCTTCGGGATATTTCGGAGCGATATCTTCACGGGAGACTTGAGAACCACGGAATCTGGCTGATACGTCCAAAATGTATCTATAATTTCTGCTTGCTCCATGCCTCTTTTGGGTGATATTGCTATGATATTTATACACTTCCATACACTTTTGATCATATTTGGACTAACCTATTAACTCAGTGCACCCCAGTGCCAGTTTCTGTTTTCTGCTGTTTTTGTATTTCAGGTTTTCCCATTACGAGAACTGCCAGAAAAATCCCGGAAAAATTATATAAAAAATCAGCGTTCCAGAAGCTTCCAGGCACCCGAAGTACAGCCGGAGGGGGCCACCAGGGCTCCAGGCGCCCTGGTGGCGCGGCCCCCCTCCTGGCCGCGCCGGGGGGGCGCCCGGGCCCCCCAGGCCTCCGCTGATGCCCCCCTTTGGCATATATTTATATCGTGTCCCGAAACCCTCGAGACGGGAACCCTTTTTCGCGATCTCATCTCTGTTCCGCCGCCGCCGCGCTTCCAAGATCGGGAGCACCAGGAGAACTCTTCCCGGCACCCTGCCGGAGGGGAGGATCACCACCGGGAGCTTCTCCACCACCATGGACCCCTCCCGGATGAGTTGTGAGTAGTCTCCCTTGGACCATGGGTCCATGACGAGTAGCTATGTGATGTTCTCCTCCCGTTCTTGTGCTTCACTAATTAGTCCTCGTGAGCTGCCCTACATGATCGAGGCACATATGTAATCCTTATACTGTTGCTATGATGAGTTTGCTGGGATCCGATGGATTGTGAGATTATGTTCAGATTGTGTTTGAGTAATATATTTGATTCACCTCTTTTATATTTATGTTCATAAGTAATTCTTGCATGTTCTCCGTTGTTATTTATTGCTTTGGCCAAGTAGTAGGTAGTGACTCCAAGAGGGAACGTTATGCTCGATTGTGGGTTCATGCCCCTCGATGACTAGCTTGAGTGACAGAAACATGAGTCTAGGGGATGTGTTGTTGCCACAAGGGGGAAAACAACGGTGCTTGTGCCCGCGGGTGCAAGGATTGTTTACTTTACGCAAAGTTCTTTTAATGCAGTTGTCTGTTGCTTTGAGTTTACACTATGGGTGGGACTCGCAACTTAATACCAGCGAGATGTTCTGGATAGATATCTCAAGGTGGATGATTAGTAGTAGATGCAGATGGATTTTGGTCTACTTGCCTTGGCGTACCGCCCATGCTTTGAACCTCTACCTTTCTTGCAACATAGTTAGCATTGGTTTGCGCACATAATTCTGTCAATTGCCCAGCTGTAATTCGTTTACCTCACATAGCAGTTTTAGCGTCTTTTGGGAGAGAGACATCACTAGTGAACATCATGGGACCCCGGTCCATATTACCATCATTGATCACATCCGCTACTTACTTTCCGCTTTTACTTACTATTGCAGCAATACCTATCACTATTATCACTTGCGTTTAATCCTTTGTAAACGACAAGGCCGGAGGGATTGACAACCTCTCTGTACTCGTTGGGAGCAAAGTTATTTGTATCTGTGTGCAGGGCCATGTTGATTGCTAATATCTGGCGCCGTTAGCAGTTGACACCTTCTTGTTGAAACTAGGAGTCTCAGGGAAATCGATCATTGGTATCTTTGCCAAGGGAAAACTTCCGCTACACTGCATCTCAAACCTTCCACTTGGGGTAACCAACGAGGGGCGAGAAGCCATCAAGCAAAGTTTTCTGGCGCCGTTGCTGGGGACTCCACTCTTCAAGATAGGGGAGTTGCACTCTATCTTTTACCTTTGCTTTTTAGTTTTGTTAGTTTACCTTTCAGTGTTGCTTTAGTATCTTTTATCGAAAATCACAAAAATAGTTATCTTGCTTGCTTGCTACTATGGGTTCCACCAAAAACACTAGATGGGAGGAGTACACCCCTTCTTCCATTACGCCAATCACCACTGTCGGGATCTACAAAAGTAATAAACCTTGTGATTATGTTAGTCTTGATGGAGAGTTATGCCCATGGCATGGTCTTCCAGGAAAAGAGTATGAGCCTCAGTTTAAAGTTGCTCCTATGCTTCCCCAAACTTGGGAGGACGTTCAAACTCTTATAATAGAGAGCAATTCAAACAAAGAAGATGACACCACAATTCTGCCCAATAATGATAGAATTGATTTTGATAATTGTAGTATCTCAGAAGTTGTCACCTTTCTACAAAGAATGGCTAAAGATCCCCACACTAGCACGCTTAATCTTGCCTTCACAGAGCATATCACTAATGCTCTCATCAATGCTAGGGAGGAGAAACTTAGAGTAGAAGCCTCCATACCTAGAAAGCTAGAAGATGGTTGGGATCCTATGATTAAAATTAAGTTGAATAACTTCTCTTGCTATGCTTTATGCGATGTTGGAGCTAGTACCTCCGTTATGCCCAAAAGAATATATGATATGCTTAAATTGAAACCTTTTGATTCCTGTTCTTTTGGTGTTCGTCTCGTTGATTCTTCCATAAAGAAACCTTTGGGGAGGATCGACGATGTTCTTATCATTGTCAATGACAATTACTTTCCCGTTGATTTTACTATTATGGATATTGAATGTGAACCTTCTTGTCCAATTATTTTGGGACGTCCGTTTCTACGCACCGTTGGTGCTATCATTGACATGAAAGAGGGGAATATAAAATTTGAATTTCCTCTCAAGAAAGGGATGGAACACTTCCCTCGAAAGAAGATTAAGTTACCTTTTGAGTCCGTTATACGGGCTAGCTATTCTTTTACTCTTGATAAAACTTGATCTCTATGCATTATGCCTAGCTTAAAGGCATAAAAGAAAGCGCTTTTGGGAGGCAGCCCACATGAATAAATTTTTATTTTGCTTTTGTTGTGTCTTGATGTTGTTACTACAGTAGCATCATCATTGTATCTTTGCTTTTCAACCTTGTGCCAAGTGTAGCCTCTGATTGCAAGAAAGTTCAAAAGTTGTGACGTGCTGTCCAGGAAACAGATTCTGTCCTTGGATAGAAAAATTCTTATAAAATCACCAGGTCATCTTTTTGGTCTGAATTTTTTTGACAGTATGCTCTATACAATTGTCTTTCGTGCGTCTGTTCTGAGTTTTTTGATTAGAGTTGCAGAAGTGCCCCGAAAAAATCATTTACTACCTGCTGTTCTGTTTTTCACAGATTCTATCCTGTTTTGCCTTTCCTTCATTTCGCAAACCTTGAGCTTGCTTTTTCTTTGCAAAAACCTTTTGGCAATCTTGAGAAACAGTAGACCTTCAAGAATATCTTTATTTCCAGCAAGGAACAATTATTTTATTAAGGGTACTAACCTCGCTAATCAGATTATGATGAGTTATGTATGAAGGGAGTTTTCAAGTGTGCGAGGGAAGATGATAAAAAGATTCAGGAGTGTCAAATGCTCAAGCTTGGGGATGCTCCCATGCACCCCCAAGAAATATTCAAGGAGACTCAAGCGTCTAAGCTTGGGGATGCCCCCGTGCATCCCCTTCTCCATCAACATTATCAGTTCGTCTTTCGTTCCACTATATTTTTATCACTTCATGTGTTATGTGCTATGCTTGGAGCGTCTTGCTTTTAGTTTTCCTTTTTAGTTTTCTTTAGATTTTCATAACGAGTCAGAACTCAGCTTTCTTTATGTGGGAGAGAAACACGCTCCACTTCTACCTAGAACATAACATAGAAATTTTATGTCTATCTTTGTTGTGTGTGTTCTTTGTCTTTCAATAGCTACTATCATGTTCAGCTCTTAGTATTCATGCTTATCTTTTTAAAGAGCTTTTGTTTAGTTGGTTGCTTGAACTCTCTTTAGTTATCATGCTTATCTTATTAAGAGAGTTTGCTTCCGTTGCATTGGTTGGTATGTCTATGATAAAAATTCTACGTGCATAATGGTGCTTAGTAGTTCATGTTTTCTTATGGTTAGTCTCAAATAGCCAGGGGGTTCCCAATGTGTTATTGGAGTACCAGCATGATTTGTTTGCCTATGATGTGGTATGGTTTAGTAATATCTTCCTTCGAGAATTTATTTTGATTGACTTGGCGTATGCTCACGCATATTTAAGACTGTAAAGAAAGTCTGTCAAGCCTTGATGATCTTTTGTTTCTGAGTAGCGATATAATTTCCATGCCTGATTCAATGTTGCTTTGTCGCTCTGCATGATTATGACCATCATTGCTCTCTTAGTTGGTCGCTCCCAGTCTTTTGCTAACCTTCGCCTGTACTAAGCGGACTGACTGCTTGTGCATCCAAATTCTTTTAAACCAGTTATGCCATATGAGTCCACCATACCTTCCTACATGGTATTTACCTGCCATTCCTAACGAAGACTTTCATGTACCATCTCGAAATTATTCAAAGAAAATGCATTCCTATTTTGTGCCTCTGTTTTAAGTTCATGAGGAAGTAGTAGTTAATTCATGATCTTTTTAAGTTGGACAAGCTTCACCCCGGGATTGCATGTATAATGTGCAAACCCATAATACGAGAAGGAACTGGCATTGAGTGCGCCCGGCTCAAAAATAATATAACAAACAAACCCTCCTTCACGGTTTGTTCATGAGAAATCAGAAAACTTTGGCAGTGATAAACAAAGGAGATTAAGAGGATGTGATCATCCTCATTCGGGAGCCGTTCCTCGAAACTTTTCCATCTCAAGAAGTGATTGAGTTGTCTGCTAGCATTCGTTGACGGAACATGCATAATCTAAAATATAATAATTATTACCTCTGTTTTTAAACCAAGAGCTCTGGTACATGCTCTGTCTTTGTTTCCGACTACGGGTTTTCAACCTTGCCAACAAAAGCCACGGTTCGAGAGTCTCCACCTTCTTTTAAAGCACCAACTACTGAGAGCATGATTGTCATTCTGAGTGTAATGTGCATTGTCCCAAAGTAGCATCGTCTTTTGCATGATTGTGATATCGTTTATTCTGAAATGATTGTATCTAGTCATCACTTAAACCTTGGAGGTGCCCCTGCATTTATGTTTTGCTTCACTAAAGGGGGCAAGCGAGATATCACTTTATCATATTTGCACACCATGCTCATTACAAATCTATTTGATGTTTCAGTATCATATTGTAAAACTTTCAGTTCTTTGTGATTTTCTCGTGAGGCAACTTAATTACTACAGATTCATTGTCCCAGTAAGCTTTTGTCATATGACTATGAAAAATCCTTATATGGTTAATAGCATGTCACCACAGAAATTATTCTTGTTATCATTTACCTACTCGAGGACGAGCGGGAATTAAGCTTGGGGATGTTGATACGTCCAAAACGTATCTATAATTTCTGCTTGCTCCATGCCTCTTTTGGGTGATATTGCTATGATATTTATACACTTCCATACACTTTTGATCATATTTGGACTAACCTATTAACTCAGTGCACCCCAGTGCCAGTTTCTGTTTTCTGCTGTTTTTGTATTTCAGGTTTTTCCATTACGAGAACTGCCAGAAAAATCCCGGAAAAATTATATAAAAAATCAGCGTTCTAGAAGCTTCCCGGCACCCGAAGTACAGCCGGAGGGTGGCCACCAGGGCTCCAGGCGCCCTGGTGGCGCGGCCCCCCTCCTGGCCGCGCCGGGGGGGCGCCTGGGCCCCCCAGGCCTCCGCTGATGCCCCCTTTGGCATATATTTATATCGTGTCCCGAAACCCTCGAGACGGGAACCCTTTTTCGCGATCTCATCTCTGTTCCGCCGCCGCCGCGCTTCCAAGATCGGGAGCACCTGGAGAACTCTTCCCGGCACCCTGCCGGAGGGGAGGATCACCACCGGGAGCTTCTCCACCACCATGGACGCCTCCCGGATGAGTTGTGAGTAGTCTCCCTTGGACCATGGGTCCATGACCAGTAGCTATGTGATGTTCTCCTCCCGTTCTTGTGCTTCACTAATTAGTCCTCGTGAGCTGCCCTATATGATCGAGGCACATATGTAATCCTTATGCTGTTGCTATGATGAGTTTGCTGGGATCTGATGGATTGTGAGATTATGTTCAGATTGTGTTTGAGTAATATATTTGATTCACCTCTTTTATATTTATGTTCATAAGTAATTCTTGCATGTTCTCCGTTGTTATTTATTGCTTTGGCCAAGTAGTAGGTAGTGACTCCAAGAGGGAACGTTATGCTCGATTGTGGGTTCATGCCCCTCGATGACTAGCTTGAGTGACAGAAACATGAGTCTAGGGGATGTGCTGTTGCCACAAGGGGGAAAACAACGGTGCTTGTGCCCGCGGGTGCAAGGATTGTTTACTTTACCTAAAGTTCTTTTAATGCAGTTGTCTGTTGCTTTGAGTTTACACTATGGGTGGGACTCGCAACTTAATACCAGCGAGATGTTCTGGATAGATATCTCAAGGTGGATGATTAGTAGTAGATGCAGATGGATTTCGGTCTACTTGCCTTGGCGTACCGCCCATGCTTTGAACCTCTACCTTTCTTGCAACATAGTTAGCATTGGTTTGCGCACATAATTCTGTCAATTGCCCAGCTGTAATTCGTTTACCTCACATAGTTGTTTTATCGTCTTTTGGGAGAGAGACATCACTAGTGAATATCATGGGACCCCGGTCCATATTACCATCATTGATCACATCTGCTATTTACTTTCCGCTTTTACTTACTATTGCAGCAATACCTATCACTATTATCACTTGCGTTTAATCCTTTGTAAACGACAAGGCCGGAGGGATTGACAACCTCTCTGTACTCGTTGGGAGCAAAGTTATTTGTATCTGTGTGCAGGTCCACGTTGATTGCTAATATCTAGCGCCGTTAGCAGTTGACACCTTCTTATTGAAACTGGGAGTCTCAGGGAAATCGATCCTTGGTATCTTTGCCAAGGGAAAACTTCCGCTACACTGCATCTCAAACCTTCCACTTGGGGTAACCAACGAGGGGCGAGAAGCCATCACTGGCACATGTGGCGTCCACGATGGTGGAGGGCGCCCCCCTATAGGGCGCGCCCCCTGCCTCGTGGGCCCCACATTGGTCCCCCGATGCCCTCCTTCCTCCTATATATATATCCATGTACCCCGAAAACATCAGAAGTGGAGGGAAAACCCTACTTCCACCGCCGCAACCTTCTGTTCCCGTGAGATCCCATCTTGGGGCCTGTTCCGGAGCTCCGCCGGAGGGGGGATCTACCACGGAGTGCTTCTACATCAGCACCATCGCCTCACCATGAGTTGTGAGTAGTTTACCATAGACCTTCGGTTCCATAGTTAGTACCTTGATGGCTTCTTCTCTCTCTCTTTGGATCTCAATACCAAGTTCTCCTCGGTCTTCGAGGAGATCTATTCGATGGAATCTCTTTTTGCGGTGTATTTGTCGAGATCTCTTGAATTGTGGGTTTATGATCAAGATTATCTATGCGAAATATTTGGTTCTTTTCTGAATTCTTTTATCTATGATTATAATATCCTTGCAAGTCTCTTCGAATTTTTGGTTTGGTTTGGACTACTAGATATATAGTTCTTGCGGTGGGAGAAGTGCTTGGCTTTGGGTTCAATCTTGCGGTGTCTTTTCCTAGTGACAGTAGGGGCAGCAAGGCACGTATTGTATTGTTGCCATCGAGGATAAAAAGATGGGGTTTATATCATATTGCTTGAGTTTATCCCTCTACATCATGTCATCTTGCTTAAGGCGATACTCTGTTCTTATGAATTTAATACTCTAGATGCATGCTGGATAGCGGTCGATGTGTGGAGTAATAGTAGTAGATGCAGAATCGTTTCGGTCTACTTGTCACGGACGTGATGCCTATATATAATGATCATGCCTAGATATTGTCATAATTATTCGCTTTTCTATCAATTGCTCGACAGTAATTCGTTCCCCCACCGTAGAATTCTTCTATCATGAGAGAAGCCACTAGTGAAACCTATGGCCCCCGGGTCTATTCTCATCATATCAATCTACAATCTACTTACTTTACCGTTTTTACTTTCTATTCTTATATCCAAAAATACCAAAAATATCAAACTATCATATCTCACTTTCGTAAGTGACCGTAAAGGGATTGACAACCCCTTATCGCGTTGGCTGCGAAGTTCTTATTTGTTTGTGCAGGTGCGAGGGACTCACGCGTGGTCTCCTACTGGATTGATACCTTGGTTCTCAAAAACTGAGGGAAATACTTACGCTATTGTGCTGCATCACCCTTTCCTCTTCGAGGGAATACAACGCAAGCTCGAGAAGTAGCACCAGGTCCGGGGACCCCAAGGTTGGGGAAGGGGGGGACCCCGGCGAGCGTGAGTAGCAGACCACCCCAGGCGAACGCGACAACGACGAAGGGCGCACCTCCATCCCCACACTCACCACGTCCTCCTCCACGACCTCCAGGTCCTCCACCGAAGTTGCGACAGGGGGAGGTGCGGCCATGGCCACAGTCTCACCCCTAACGCCACCTGAGAGGCGGTCACTGCAGGACAGGAAGAGCCACCACCAGTAGACACCGGGCTACGCCGCCCATCAGACGGGGCAGGCAGAACCTCATCATCCTCATCATCATCCTCACCAGAGGAGCTCTCCCCAGACGAGCCCCCACCTCCCCCTTGCCCCTTATCCAGGCAAGGTAAAGTGGTAGTGGCGGCCAACCCAAGCAGATCCTTAGAAACCGGAGACTCATGCTCGAAGGTGAGGCACTTTCCTTTCTTGCCGAAGTAGAACACTAGGGACAGACCATTAATCTCTGCCGGAGCGGGGCAGAGGATCTCAATGCGGGCAGGGCCATCATCCTTAAAGGACGCCGGGTCAGCAGTCACCAGCTTGCCCACAGGCTCAGAGATCGCCTTGATGATGTGCGCAAGCTTGCCACCCCTCGGCGCCGACCTGCCACCTCTAGGCAAGCCATAAACAAGGACCCACACCTGCTACAGAGGAGGCACAGGATCAGGCTCCGCAGTAGCAGCACAAATGGAGACCAAGAACTTGTTGATGGGGCAGCAGACGAAGTCGTGGGAACACACGCAAAGCAGCTCGGCGGAAGGGAAGGGGACCGAGAAGATGAGGGGTGCTGTCGCAGTCACCTCCCAGGTAAAGTCAGAGTCGCAGAAGTTGCTGATGTAAGCGGCGAGCTCAGCGTGGATAAGGTCAGCCGAGATCACCACCCCCGACGGCAGGACCTGCTCAGGGGCTAGGGTGATCGTTGCAAGGTGCGGACACACCGCCTCCTCCTCGATCTCAGCGTCTACGTAGTAGAAGCCACCCCCGTCAGTCCTGTAGCCAAAACATGCAAGGGTCGTGGGACATCGGGGAGGTGCCTCGCACTCCAAACGGAAGTGGCCCGCACAACCACAGTTGATGCACATCGTCTCTTTCCTAGACCCGGGGCGACTGACACGAGGAATAGCCTCCGCCGGAGCCGCCTGCTCCGACGCACCCACAGGAGTGGAGGAGTCAGTCACCGCCAGAGTCTTCTTCTTGTTGTGCTTCTTCTTCTTATTTGACGAAACCGCGGCACCCGGGGCATCAAGGGGCCGACGTGGAGAAGCAGGCCACCCCGAGCGAGCATCCTCATGGCACTGCTCGGGAACACCATCACGCAAGGGCCTCCGGTCGTCTCGCCGCGAAGACTCCGAGACACGCACATCCCGCCCAACCTCCACCCGGCGCTCGCCCCACTCGGAAGACCCACCGCGCAAGGTGACCGGTTTAGACCGACCCGAGTCATGGCACCACCAGTCGCCCTCCGAGGCGCGCGAAGCCGCACGCCGAGGCGCAGCCGACCGGGGAGGTAGTTCCTCTCGCGAACGAGCCGCCGGCGGCGGCCGGTACTCCAGCTCAGCCCGGAGGGTTACTTCCTGAGCCAAGTGAGCATCCCGCATGCGCTCCTCCTCCCAGCGTCGAACATCACCCGGGGAGCCAGGCAACGGCAGGCGCGGGTCGTGGGCCGGGTCACGTGGGGGAGGATGCCGGAGCGAAGTGCCGCTATATGTCACTGGGGAGCGGCCAGACCGGCCCGCGTCGGACCCAGACCTAGTCGGAGCACGCTCGAAGGGGCACTTGGGCCTCGGATGTCCGTCCGCGGCCTCCCGCGTCATCAGCACGTTCCGGTACGAACGCGGGACAGGAGCGACAGCCAGGGAACCAGGGGAGAGGGGGGCGGAGACTGGCGGCGAAGACACGGGCGAGGGGGCAGATGTCAGCGGCGGCGGGAGGGGACAGCGTGCAAGTGAACAGGCAAACCTCCCCCATCGCCCGACCTCAACCGTAGAAGCCGGCGCTCCCAAGCGGGGATCCGATCCCCATCCCCAGTTGGATCCAAATCCAACGGGTAGGATCAGCCGGGACAATCCGCCACACCCGATTGGCCTCCTCCAGTGCCAGATGGGCCCGGCCCGCAGCGGCCGACACCTCTAGGGCCGTCAGCCCACCGCACAATAGAGCCGCCCGCCCGCGTCCCCACAGGCTGGCCCGCGCGTCTCAATGGCCCACCACACCGCAGGCATCCGACAGCCCACGCAACCGAGCCGCACGAGCCGGACCCGACCAGGGCACCCTCGCAGGGGAGGGCGCCGCCGACGGAGGCAACATCGGCACGGCCTCATCCCCAGCCACCAGCCCGGCCATGGCCAAGCCTAGTTGCTCAACCACGGCCAGGGCCAGACCAGGGGAGGGCTCAGACAGACTAGCCACCGGGCAAGGGAGGGGGCAATCCGGGCCGACGCGGAGGCAGGGGAAAGCAGGGGACGGGTACGGCGAGGCACCGGCGGCCGACCCGACCGATCGCGGCGAGCACCTGACCTACCGGACCGCCGCACAAAGGTGGCCGCATCGAGGAACTCCCTCAATAACGGCGGAGCGCGTCACACCGGATGCTCCACAACGCCACCTTCCGCCTCCTCCTCGTCGGCCAGATCTGCCCAAGACACCGGCAACGAGCCGCCGCACAGGGACGGCCCGCCGTGGGCAGCTACCTCCAGACCCGCGGGGGGGGGGGGGGGGAGGGCCGGCCATGGCAGAGGCGGCGAGCCCGCCCAGCGCGCGCGGCGGTGAGGAGCAAATCGCCGGAATGGTCGCCCGGAGGAGAGCCATACAGAATTCCCCCAATGGTCCGGAATCCCTCACTTCGTTCTGCCAATGCATAGATGCTTAGTTTTTGGTTGCTAAGCTCCCTTTATTTATTTAGATGTAGACCCAGATTTATGTTTCCATCAAGGTACACGCGCTTAGCATCGTTTCTTTTTAAGGTCATCATACTACTCTCTCCTCTTAACTAACATATCACATGGAATTTATTGCTTAGTTGGCGACCACAAGGTTAGGCATTGGGAGGGGCCTCAAGTCTATCTTGAGGGCAAGCAGGAAAGGACTATCGGACCTAGAAAGATTCCCGCTCGGCTTCGACTGCCTCACAGGGTGCCGACACACACATGGAGGCTCCCACGCTATCGTCGGAGATGATAGAATTTTTATTTTTTCAGAAAAGGCCAAAGACAAAACCTTAAAAAAAATATTCGTGTATCTGCACGGTAAGTTGATTGCTTGCACTCCTATATATGAAATTAACAAGAAGAAAGGACTAGTGGTACCACGGTTACTTCCTTGCTAATAATGGAACCGAGAGCGTCCATTTCACCAATACCTTATTTTCTAGTACACCTCAATTTTGTTAGGAATAAATTGATTAGATTAATTAAAGGGTTAATCCCTGCTATGTCGGTTGCTACTTGTAGCAACTGCCTCTTTTGTAACCGCCTTTGTACCAAGGTATATATACCCCCAATCTCATCAATGAAAGCAACCGTTCTATCATTTGTTCCCTCCTCTTCCATTTTACTTTCACACGTTATCAGCCATCTCCTGCGTCGACGGGGACAGCCATCGGCCGACGCGTAGCGAGGCCCTCCGACCCGCAGGCATCCGGGCGCAGCATGCCTTCCCGAACGACGGCGTTGCTCATCGGTGCACCAGCCCTCGACACAGACAACGCCCGCGGCGTAGCCATGGCCCATGGCCTCGGCGAGGTGCCGTCTCCAACCGACGGTCTCCACCACGAAGAGCAGACGACAACAGAGGAAAGTCGAACGAAAAAAAAGGGGTCGCCTCACCGGAGGAACCATCCGCGACGGCTATTGGCTGGCTCGAACACCCCGTGTTGCTGCAACGATCCTCGGCGGCCAACGGCCAGCACTTGAAGCAGCGGCGTCGTCCAGAGGGACGGGACGGCCTTGCCCTCCCGGACGGCGGCGCGTCTCTCAAGGCGCGGCAACCACCGGCCGAGTACGCCCTCAGGCGACACGGCGACGACCTCCGATGCATGGGCTACTCCCAGCAGCGCGTTGGAGATGGCTCCTAGACGACACAGAACGGCAACGCGATGTGTTGCGGAGACGCGGCGGTGGCCATCGGCTGGCGCGCAGCTGCGTCGTCCTCAGCCCGGGCGGCGGCAGCCCACGAGGCGCAAGGCGCGGCGGCGCAACCACCGATCTGCCCGCAGCCCCGCATGCACAGCGGCAGCGGTTACCAATGGCCACAAGCACAACACACGCACGGGATAAGACATTGGGGAATCTTATCCCTTTGGCTATTGTTCGATTTAGTCCTCAGACTTCGATCTTAACTACTTATAAATCCCTGGAGACAGGCCCTTTGGCTAATTGTATTGTGCAGATTAGAGCCTAGCACTGTTCTGCATTTTAGGCCATCAGGCTTAACACTACTTGAACACAAGCCCTCAGGTTTGACTGCCAAGGCACTGAGTTATGTTATTGGCTGCGTGGATCATTCCATCTGGAATGTACCCGAATATATTAGCATTCTTTACACAATAGCAATTTGGAACAACAACTATACATCAAATCTTGATGTAAATTCAAAATATAAGAATTATAACGTGTCATACTTAATATGACCAGCCCAACCGTTATTTGTGAATCACAAGGTATTGGTGGCATCTACTGCATCATTTGCAGATTATCCATCACTACTGTGAGGTCTACATCTTATCATTTTAATAAGATGACTACCTTCGAAGTGCTCTTCCAAATATTAATATTATATGTGACTACCTCAAGATATCATAAGTTAATAGTGGCATCAACTGTAAACAATTTTTTTACAGACTATCCACTATTACTGCAAGGTCTACATCATGTCACTTTGACAGATGATTACCTTCAAAGTGATTTTCTTAAATATAACATAACATAAGGTAATAGATATATGAACATCTACTGATAAAAGTCAGACTATGTTTTCTATTACTGCGAGATCTACACCGCATCCGGTGACTATCTTCAAAGTGTTATCTTATATAAATTGGGGTCTACACATATGGCTATAAGGTATCAGCCAAATTAAAACTTGCTCCTTCGAAGCATTTATTGTTGTTGTCCACTAAAATATTTTACTCTCATAGTAAATATTGTTCTTGCACACTTGTTATATGCCAAAATGCTATTTTGTGCTAATATCAACTATTCAAGCCTCATTTTGCTTGAATAAATCAGGGAACATTATGTAAATATTTGCATAATATGATATTTACCTTCTATTACATTAGCAAATCACAATGCACTGAAGTCTATGTCACTATTTGTGATTATATTGTCGTCCACCCATCAAGGTGGATATCATAATGTATAGCGATGATCAAGTGTTTTCAAACACTGTTGCAAGATTCACATCACATTGTGGTTGTTATTTTTATAGTGACTAACCAATGTTAAACTTGCAAAGTCTATGTTCTGGATGTGACTCTAAAGTCATACTTTTCTTAAGAAAGAAGTCCAAAACACTAGCAACGTTTTCATCGCATGCCCTATATTGTAGGCTACACCCATGTTCACTAAGGATCACCTTAGCCATGATTGCACTCGATTATATAATTTCATCCATAATATTTTTACTCTCATCAGTAAACTAAATAAATGCATGAAAAGAAAATCCTACATCACAAGGTGCATATGCATTTTATATATCATCAGCTTCACTTAGTTCTCAAACTAAGCGTATATTGGATGAGTAATTATTTATCCTTGAGTATTTCCCTTAAGAGAAACATGCTGCCATGAGCACATCGGGAATGATCACCCACTAATTTTCAAGACCTCAAGTCTATCGCAACTTATAATTCTGTTACTTATAAAATCAACTTTAAGTTGAGATTTTGTGATCAAACATTGTCATATGTAGATCCCGTTGAAACGCCCTTAGTACACTTTACATCCTCTTATGATGGTACTACCATTTCCATGGTAAAGAAACATATAATTTCTTAGAATCGCGAGATTCACCCAACGGGTGCTATACCATCATTTGAAATCTTGCTAGTACCGAATACTATGCAATTCAGTGGCGAGGAAATATAATCATGAGGACTTCAAAGTAAAGTGGAGTCTGAAAGATAACCAAATACAAAATTATCTCTTAATAGGGAATCGGTCATAATCAAATGATCACAAAGACAACTCTCAAGTTTGTCAAATGTGTGGTTATACAAATATCATACATATGATTACCAAACCCTCAAACATATGGCCAAACCACACCACAAATTTATTAAAAGGCAAATAAATTATTGGGATAAATTTGATATTTACAAACATACTACCAGAAAATATTTTGGTAAGTGATTGTTCTCAAAATCTTCATCAGAAGGAGGACCAAATCTGGTGAGATAAAATGAGAATCATCTCATTTGCTTTCAGTAAATATAAGAAACCTCGGGTAATCTCCTAATTATCCCAAAATACCATTAGCCTATACTTGTACTACTACATATAGTAGGATGTCGAATATTATATTCCCCAGATATAATATTTGATAAATTTGAATGTATGATTCAATTCGTACTCAATATGTTGCGTACGTAATAATTTTCTAAATCTTAATAAATGAAACATCTGTCTTCATAGCCTTAACCATCCTGGTTTGGGGATGATTAGAAAATTATTGACAAGTCTGTTGGTCAAAACTAACAAGTTACAAAATCCCTAAAAATCATTAGATTTCATATGCACCACATGTACCATTGGGGAATTTGTTTTAAGGCACTCTCACCTTAAAATTCTAAGCAGGACACTTATTTTTCCTTGAACACATTCAAAAGATATGTCTGGATTGCTTAATCATTATCTGAGATAATTTAGATACTTCATGGTACTCATATACACATTCATAAAATGTTTTTAAGTGTGTCTCTTATCACACACAACCATGCATGATCTTACTAAAAACAATTGCTCAACTTATCAAAGTAAGAGCAAATTCTCCTGAAAACAGGATCTATAAACCCATTCAACTGAACAATGTTGTTGAACTCATTCAATGGGCATTTTTTTGCATTAAGTACTTTATGTACATAGCCAGGATGGTTTAGCTAAATTTCTTATCAAAGAGAGTTAAATGAATTAGATGACCACTTTTAAAGAATTGTAAATTTACCAGCCTTTTGCTGGACACATACGGCCTTACACACCGTAAGTATGATCTAAATCATACCAACTGCATATCATACTACTTTCTCCTTTGTAGTAACTACGTGGAAATGAACAAAGTATTTCCCATCTGCGCTAATTTGGTTACATACCAATATCACCACTCCAGCATACATCAATGGGCCCTCACAGTAAATTAGGGATCTATATGAGGAATGACAATTAATTTATCCGTCAATCAAACTTATTCATAGCCCGTATGCTGATTGCATCAGCAATAAGGATAATTTCCGGCATTAGGGGGAGACAAGTACCACAAAGAATGCCGAGAAATAAATTAGAAATGTTATTGACATTCTATCCTTATATCCACGTACTCAAAGAATCTGAACTAAAAGTTTGGAGAATCATATATTTGTAAATTGTAACACATTGCAAATCTGCCACATACATTTATTGATAACAAGGTGTCACTAAATTCTATATTCCTGTAGTAAAGTATCAAAAAGAGTGGAGGTACCTGATAAACCACTCTTCTCCCCAAATGAGAGCAAGAGGGGGAGAAAATCTGACAAGACGAGATATAAGTTCTCATATGCTTCCGCGGAAACAGAGGAAATCAAATCCTCAACCAGTAAATGTAATCCAACATCAAGTTGAAAGACACCTCACTAGATGCTCATCATCCAAAGCCCGGCATAAATGTGCACAAATGTTTTGGTGCCGGGACATCGAAACACCTTGACTTCCTTGTTGTAGGAAATCACAAGGAGTTAAAAGGAATAGATACATTTCCACAAATTTCACCGATTCCACCAGAATCATATAACATAAAAGACTACATTTGTCGACATATATTTCTTCTCAAATTGCTAAACCTTTTGGGCCCTGAACCAAAATCCATGGTAGAGTGCCTCTTGCACTCATATTGGTTCACATAAAAGGAAGCAAGTGATGAAGAATAGCACTCGCTCTACAAATGAGTGGTATTTACCGCAGTAATACCTACTACTCTTAAGTATGTTCCACATGGAATACTAAAAACTTCTCATTCATAGACAAAGTCAATGAGGTGGTGAGAAAGCGAGGCTTGTAGCAAATGGGTTCACGCAGAGACCCGACATGGATTACGATGTAACATACCCTCTTGGTATGAGTGGAATTATGTTTCGATACTAAATATCATTGGCGATAAAAATAATAATATTGTCCATGCAATTAATGGATGTAGTGACTACATAATCATATGGATCACTCATTTCGGATATCTATATTAAAGTCCCTGAAGGGCTTACAATTCCGAATCCAAAGACAAATCGCAACATGTTTTTGTGTAAAAGTTCAAAGTCACTCTATGACTTGAAATAGTCGAAAATCATATGGTACTACTGACTAAATGAGTTCCTTCTTCAAAAGGATTACTCGAATAATGATGATTATTTACATGTTTAATTAAGGAATCAATTTGATTTCCTTTCATCACCTAAGTGTATATTGATGACCTCATCATCAATGTCTATACAAGAACTAAACATACACAAAATCATCTTAAGACGGAAAGTTTGGATTCAACCAAATTTAGCTTAAGGTTACAACTTGAGCATTCTCTCAAGAATACATATCAGTCTACATATATCCAAAACATATATGAGAAGTTCAATGTGGATATATCATACCAACAAAAGCTATATGGTCGATATGAGCAATATTAGTTTATATCTCAAGTTTACAATAAATCTTAGATAATTCCATCAGGAAAATCAAGATATGACCATGGTATGATATAATGGTATTGGCTCCTTATTTGATCCCAACAAGGTCATACCAATGACTGAATTAATGGAATAGCTTTCTTATGGAAGTCATCAAAATGGACTTTTAAGGCTACTCCCACTTATCATTATGACATAATTGCTTTATCTTAAAATATTGCAAAATATGCGTGGCTTAGTAGAATGATTAGCCACACTCAAAATCATGTGGTTGAGATTCATCAGAATCGCATAACTTGATTTTATCAAGATTCTACCACTTGTGTTACTCAATACCTACATGTTATATGAAGAGCAACATCATAAAACACACTGCTCAAAAATCACCTATCCTCATGAATTATAGAAAGTGAGGAAACAATTTGCAAACAAAATATAGTAAAATCCAACGGATTATTCATAATGCTATGATCATGTCAATGGAATTGGTTGGACACATCCTCTAGATTTGCAAAGTTCAGGGGGAGTAATCTCCCAAAGTATAACTTGTTAACAATCATCAGATTACGTATACTGTACTCCTTTTCCCTTCATGAGTTTTTCTCTAATGGTTTCTCATAAAAGGTTTTTTACGAGACAATATTGATACAAGTGTTCATATATGTCATGTCAGTTCCTCCTTATATTTTTCCAATTGGGTTTTAAAGGAGTTTTCAGTGACATATCATATCGCACTCTTTTCCTTATGAGTTTTCTCTCAAAGTTTCTCATAATGGTTTTTAATGAGGCAATATCTTCTCAAAGATCATATGTCATACTTTCTATTTTCCCTATCGGTTTTTTTTAAAGGAAGTACTCAAGACATATTTATTGTTCTCTAAACTCAAAGATGAGTTTTCTCCTTCTACAAAGGTTTTTCTCAATTGAGTTCTCATGAGACAATAATCATTATATGTTGTATCATTCTCTCCTTATTTTCCCACAGGGTTTAAAGGAGTTTTAACAACATATCTATACTATTCTCCTCATATTTTTCCCACAGGGTTTTTGGGGGAGACTCTCAAGATTATACAAAGGCTTTCACAAGATGAAGATGATGAACATTCTCAAAGGCACATACAAAGAGGAACCTTATCAAGATGATATATATTCAAGACAAGCATTGATTAGGGGGAGTGTTAGGAATAAATTGATTAGATTAATTAAAGGGTTAATCCCTGCTATGTCGGTTGCTACTTGTAGCAACTGCCTCTTTTGTAACCGCCTTTGTACCAGGGTATATATACCCCCAATCTCATCAATGAAAGCAACCGTTCTATCATTTGTTCCCTTCTCTTCCATTTTACTTTCACAAATTTTTCTACAGGATCACCAAACAGATCGATGCATGTGTACTTCTGGTACTGGGTAGAGCTCATTGCATTTAGTATTCTGTTTGGGATCTCGAGTGTATGTATCGGTGCCGGCATCTGTGTGGTGTATCGATGCACACTACAAATTGACTTTATTTAATGACGGGGACTGGACTCCATTTTCTTTGCTGTTCCGGGATCTCGGAGAGGTGGCAAAGTTGACAAGCAGCACTGGATGTGAACGAAGTTTGAGGAAATTGTGTCCATTTGCGTATTCTAAGCATGCAGTGGTGAGTCGGGAAGTGAACGCTTTCAGACGAGGTGCTAAGTGTATCAAAGGGCCTATCTAGTAAATTCCTCAATGTATAGGTGCTTAGTTTTTGGTTGCGTAGCTTCCTTCATTTATTTTGATGTAGACGTAGATTTGTATTTCCACCAAGGTACACGCGCTTAGTATCATTTTTTTTAGATCATCATACTACTCTCTCTCTCTTTAATTAACATATGATAGGGATTTATTGCTTAGTTGGCAATCTTAGCACCTTTACAAGGTGAGGCATGGTGGAGATCACAGGTAAAATTTAGTGGAAGAATTAATATCAGACGAGAACTCGAAGAAGAATTAGAAACGTGAAAATTACCTCATCCATGCTAGCTAGAAGTGTGGCACTTGTGAAGAGTTATGTCAACGGAATGAAGTAGGCAAGCAGGAGCTAACTAGCTAGAGATAATTCTCACATTCAGGCCGTGTGGACTCATCTGTTGCCTGATTGTTGTTTTGATTTATTGAAGTGAATGACAAGATTGATAATGGAACGCTAACTGCAAAGTCTTCTTCCTCGGTTGTTGCAAAACCTGGTCTAGTGAGTTGGCATTGCCAATGGATCTATTCTCTCCATTCCTAAATATAAGTCTTTTTAGAGATTCCAATGCGGACTAAATACGGAGCAAAATGAGTGAATCTACACTTTAAAATACTATGTCTATATACATCCGTCTGTAGTTCTTATTGAAATCTATAAAAAGACTTATATTTAGGAACGGAGGGAGTAATATTAATTAAGGCACATTTGGTGGTAGGGAGACATGGACATCACAACTGCTAACTATTGGTATTTGTATCCACATAAGCACAACTTTAATCATAGTATGTTATATCATTGTAATCAAACGTTGAGAGATCCTCTGCAGTTATTGACTTGACTTGTTAATAATTTAATTTATGAGTGGTTGAGACTAGATGATTGATCTGTAGGACAGCGGATGACAGGCAACTTCACATCAGTAAGCATATAATCGGCTGCTTGAAATATACTTTTGCGCAGTCTGATTATGCATGTTCGTATCCTAACTTTGCTGAATTAGCTATGGAGTGCTACATATATATATACTCCTGGAATGAGTATTCCTACGAGCAGTTTTTGTAATTATATACTACATGCGTGCACGTCACTACAAGGTATAACTATTATTGATTGATTAATAATCATTTATCTTTTGAACCCATAACATGGAGCCAGCTAGTGTGAGGTAGATAGGTGGCTGTTGTGAACATCCTATTTGTCTTACTCTACAAGTGGCCATAACTTTGTAGGAGTGGCTAGTAGTATAATCTGTCTCGGCCCATCAACAAATGAAAGGACAAAAACTATATGCATTATTATACATTTAGGCACATTCGTGGTAGGAAGACATTCACATTTCGATGCCAACAAGCGGTTACATTCACATTCGTGGAAGAAAGGAGTGATACTACGGTTACTTTCTTGCTAATAATGGGAGCCGATAGTGTCCATTTCACCAACACCTTATTTTCTACTGCAGCTTAATTTTTCTACAGGATCACCGAACAGCTCTACAGTGGTACTGGGTAGAGCTCATTGCATTTGGAGCATCTCCAGCCGTTGCCCCCACCCCCCAGGACCCGTAAAAATCCCCCCTGAGGGCGAGCCGGCGATACAATCGGCGCTGGGGCGGTTTTGGCGCCCAGTCGTCGGCCCCAGCTCGCCCCCAGGCGCCGAAATTTGCCCACTTTGCAGCCCCATTTCGGCGAATAAACGGCCCATATGGACGAGAATAGGCCCATATTCGGCGTGGTTTCGCCGTGTCTCGGCGTTCAATTATCAATACTATTATTTCTTATCACATATTTCATCACAGAAAAATCAAATACTTCAACAAAATAGTACAACAACAAATAGTTCAATACAAATTATATAGTTCAACAAATAAAAACTCGTATTTCATCACACGGCGTCCCCCTTGAGCCTCCATAGGTGCTCAATCAGATCTTTCTGCAGTTGATGATACACCTGTGGGTCTCGGTTCTCCTGACGCATACTCAGATAGGCAGTCCAAGTTGCCGGTAGCTGGTGATCAACTTTGGTTAGAGGACCCCGCCTGTAGTATGGTTCAGTGTCAGGAAATCCTCTTGCTGCATTCTGTGCTAGGATCCCAGGAAATCCTCTTGCTGCATTATGTGGTAGGATCCGAGAAGTGTCTTCCGCATTGGGTGTTCTTAAGTATTGTGGTCCAAACACTGCCACCACTGCCCGACAGAACTTATAGAAACACTCTATGCTGGTGGACTCGGCCATGCGCCCATAGTCATCGAGTGAATCACCGGGAGATCCATATGCAAACATCCTCATCGCTGTCGTGCACTTCTGAATGAAGGTGAATCCAAGAGCGCCGGTGCAATCCATCTTGCACTTGAAGTAGTTGTCGAACTCCCGGATGGAATTCACAATCCTGAGGAAGAGCTTTCGGCTCATCCGATAACGGCGCCGAAATGTTTTCTCGCCGTGAAGTGGAGCATCGGCGTAGTAGTCGGAGTAGAGCATGCAGTAGCCTTCGAGACGATGCCGGTTCTTTGCTTTCACCAGCCCAGGCACCGAGCCACCTCGCCGCGGCTTTTTATTGCTCGCCAGCAGCTGGGCGAGGGCGGCGAGCACCATGAGATGCTCTTCTTCCTGGACGTCAGCCTCGGCTTCCTCCTCTAGCAGCGCGGCTAGCACTTCCTCGTCATTCGAGTTCATCGCCGAGGCAGGCAAATCGCCGAACACCTTGCGCTCGGTGGGCGTGTACCCGCCGCTAAACCGCGCCTCCGCGGCCGGATACGGTGGCCGGAAACGCCCAGCTGTTCGAGGGGCTGCCGCGGCGAAGCGCTGCTATTTTCCGGCGGGGAATGGCTATTTAGCGGAGTAGGGCGGCGGGCGGCGCCGGGATATAGCTAGTGGTGGCCGAGGGCGCGGGGGGTGGGAGGCGAGTCGGGGAACAAAATCTTGACTTTTCCCCTGACGGTGTGGGCCAGGTGCGCTTTTCCCTTGCGTCGGAGCCCCCAACTGCTCCCCATCGCACCGGGTTCGGCCTGTGACCGCCGGGCGGAAAAAAAGGTCCGAACCGGCAATTTTCGGTGTCCTGGGGGCGCGACTGGGCCGTTTTTTCGGTGCCGGCGCCGAAAAAGTGGCTTGGGGGGTGCGGCTGGAGATGCTCTTAGTATTCAGGTTGGGATCTCGAGGGTACGCCATTAGCTAGGGACGTGTGTGTATGTATCGATGCCGACATCTGTGTGGGGCATCGATGCACACTACAAATTGACTTTATATAATGACGGGGACTCGACTCCATTTTCTTTGCTGTCCGGGATCTCGGAGAGGAGGCAAAGTTGACAAACAGCATTGGATGCGTTCGAAGTTTCAGGAAATTGTGTCCATTTGCGTATTCTAAGAGCATGATTAATAGTATAGCCAATGGTTGGCAAAAGTGCCATGTTTATAGCCAATCTTATAGCCAACGGTATAATAATTAGCTATAAGTATGTGTACTTTATTAATACATGGTCCATCTTCCAGTCTCACATAGGGCTTAGGAGCACGTGCTGTGGCTGGCTCTTGCATAAGAACCCACTTACATTCTCTCTTCTATCCTCTCTACTCCAACTAAGCATAGAAATATTAATTTACTCCTTACAGCCTGCTGACTGTACCTTATTATACCCGCTCTAAGCATGCAGTGGTGGGATCGGGAAGTGAACGCTCTCAGACCTCTTTCAATGTATGTGTGCTTAGATGAGGTGCTAAGTGTATCAAATGGCCTATCAAGTAAACTCCCAATGCATAGATGCTCTCAAAATAGGCTTTCGCCCCACTTTATAGATAAAGCATATGTCCATACAGCCAAGTCACAACCAGAGTCATAAAAAGAAAATGCTCGGGCCACAGCACAAATGTGCCCAAATGAAGGAAAGAGAAACATAAAAGGCCACTAGGGGCAAGCTACGGAACAGGCGAGCGGCCAGAGAGCCGACGCGCGGAAGCCGCCAGAGCGTCCAGGTAAAGCTGAAGCCGGTCACGATCCCTCGGCCTAGTGAGCGGATGCCAGTGCTGCAAGAAAGCCAAAAATTTGAAGAACGAATCAGGAAGCACTTCGCGGGAACACCCGCTCAATCACAATCTTGTTGCGAGTAGTCCAAAGAGTCCACGCCATAGCCGCGAAGATGAGCCAGAACAGTCGGCGCTTACGGTGAACCTGAGTGGCCCGTACCTGCAGAAACTATGCAAGGTCACGGGCCTCCCATTCCGGTCCTAAAGCCTCACGAACAAAGCACCAAAGCGCGTGCGTTGCTACACAAGAGAACAAAATGTGCGTGCCCGTTTCCGGGACATGGCACAAAGGGTAGAGACCATTTCCGGGACCATGGCATTTTAGCACCTCGGTCCCTGAGGGTAAACGATCTCTGAGAAGCTGCCATACGAAAATCTTAATCTTTAGGGGCATCGGAGCCTTCCATAGTGAGGATAACCACGGTAGAACTGGCAGACGACACAACACCTGATAAGCCGAGCTAACGGAGAATTCTCCCGAAGGAGAAAGACTCCAAGAGACAGAATCGGGGTCCTGGGATAGAGGATGAGGGACTATTTCCCTCAAGCCTATCCATTCATGTACCTCAGCTGGTCCGAATGAGCGGCGGAACACGATGTTCCATTCCTCATCCAAAGCAGCCGCCGATACAAGGATGGTCGGATCGGCACAAATCGCAAAAAGCCTAGGAAACCGCATGCGAAGGGGCTCACCATCAAGCCAAGGGTCTAGCCAGAACTGGGTCCCAGACCCATTTCCAACCGAGAATCGCACACCCTGTCTGATCTCTTCCTTAATAGCCTGAATTGATTTCCAGAATTGGGACCCAGCCAAGTGAGAGCAAGCTAGAAGGGGTTGGCCCTGCAAGTACTTGGCCTCAATCAGCTGCAGCCACAGCCCCCCCCCCCCATCGCCCCACAAGATCCGCCAGACCCAACGCAACATGAGCGCCATGTTCATCCGACGAGACGCAGGGATGCCCAACCCGCCACGGTCCTTTGGCAAGCATATGTCAGCCCATTTCACCATATGGTACTTGGGCCGACCATCCCCTTCCTGCCAGAAGAACCTAGCAAACTCCTTGTTAAAGGAGCTATGCACACCTTCGGGTAAGATGTACATCCCCATCATATACATGGGGAGGCTGGCAAGGTTAGAGCTAATGAGGACAGATTTTCTACATTTAGAAGTGAACCTACCGCACCAGGGCTCCGCGTGGGACGCTACTCGGCCCACAAGCGGATCATACCCACTCACCAAAATGTTGGACTCCGCCAGGGGCATCCCCAAGTACGATATGGGAAAAGACGCCAATCTACAATTTAGGTTGTCAGCGATCCGAAGCTGCTCAGCCTCCGAATAGCCAAGGACCACCACCTCGCTCTTATCAAAGTTAATCTTAAGTCCAGACATTTCCTCAAAGCAGAGAAAAAGGAACTTAAGATTAACAATGTCAGAGTCCGAGCCTTCCACCATCACTAGTAGAAAACGGGGCAATGGTCTAGGCCGGGTCATCCCATTAGTCCCGGTTCAGTCCAGAACCGGGACCAATGGGGGCATTGGACCCGGTTCGTGAGCCCAGGGGGCCGGCCGGGCCACGTGGGCCATTGGTCCCGGTTCGTCTGGACCTTTTGGTCCCAGTTGGTGCGACGAACCGGGACCAATGGGTCTTGCTCCTGGCCCACCACCATTGGTCCCGGTTGGTGACTTGAACCGGGACCAAAGGCTCCCCTTTAGTCCCGGTTCATGTCACCAACCGGGACCAATGAGGTGCCTATATATACCCCCTCGCGTAAGAGCAGAGCACACTGCTTTGTTTTTTCTGGCCGAGGGGGAGAGGGCTTGGTGGTGCTCTAGCTCACCTCCTATGCACACAACGTGTTCGATGGAATGCCCGAGCCACACTAGTTAAGCTTTTCTCCTCTCGAAGCTCGAACTCCAATCTCCATTTTCTCCGAGATTTGTCTAGGTTTAGTGGTCCATCACGTCCCGTCCCCGTCTTCGCCGCCGTCGATCGCCCCCTCCGATCTCATCACCGGCACCACCGTGGTGAGCCTCTTGTTATGTCCATGCTTTTCTTACTTTTATTATTGCTTGTTATTATTGCTTTAGATAGATATTTGTCTAATTTTCTTACGTTTATTATTGCTTGTTATTATATAGTGTGATGGTTTTGATATCCGCCCACGTGGGCCCTCGTCCTGTCTACGATTCAGATGTGGTATATTATCGTTAATTTATAACTATTTGTTTTAATTTATAACCTGACATGCATAGATGTTTTTATATGTCTAGGAGGTAGTTGAACCGGAAATTCCAACCGACCCTCTTGTGGAGAGGTTAAATTTAGTTGAAGAGGAAAACATTTCCTTGAAGAAAAATATGGAAAAAACGGAGGAGGAGAAGATGTAATTGGAGTTGCATGTTGTGGAAGTCGTCGATGATCACAAGATCAAGATGGACCCTATTGTCGAGAGGTTAAATTTAGTTGAAGAAGAAAACAATTTCTTGAAGGAAAAAATAAAAAAAATTGAGGACGAGAAGATGATATTGGAGTTGCATGTTGCGGATGTCGTCGATGATCACAAGATCAAGATGGATGCAATGCGGTTGAAGATTAGAAAGATTAGAAAATATGCCATTCATACCGAGGCTTGGTATCATTATGCCGTTGGATCAAGTGTTACCTTGGTTGCGATTATGATCGCATTTGTTTTCGCACTGAAATGTTTTCATAGTTTCTATGTATGGTGAAAATTAATTAGATGCTCTGGAGAGCTATATGTTGTTAGATGAGAACTATGTATGTACTTTAGTTTTAATGTGATGATGAACTTCTATTAATTTGGTCACTTAATTATCTATTTATGATGTTCTGTAATGGTTTTTGACACACTTAATTATATATAATGCACGCAGATGAACCGGCAATGGATGTACGGTGACAGACACACCTCCGAGTACATTAAGGGCGTGCATGAGTTTCTCAATGCGGCTGAGGCAAACAAGCAGAATGGTTTTATGTGTTGTCCATGCACTAAATGTGGGAATATGATGTCTTACTCTAACCGGAAAATCCTTCACTCCCACCTGCTTTACAAGGGTTTCATGCCACATTATAATGTTTGGACGAGGCACGGAGAAATAGGGGTTATGATGGAAGACGACGAAGAACAAGAGTACGATGACAACTATGTGCCCCCTGAATACGGTGATGCTGCAATGGGGGGAGCTGGTGAAGATCAAGAGGAACCAGACGATGTGCCCAATGATGCTGCAACGGGTGAAGCTGCTGAAGATCAAGAGGAACCAGACGATGTGCCCAATGATGATGATCTCCGCCGGGTCATTGTCGATGCAAGGACGCAATGTGAAAGTCAGAAGGAGAAGCTGAAGTTCGATCGCATGTTAGAGGATCACAAAAAAGGGTTGTACCCCAATTGCGAAGATGGCAACACAAAGCTCGGTACCGTACTGGAATTGCTGCAGTGGAAGGCAGAGAATATTGTGGCTGACAAAGGATTTGAGAAGCTACTGAAAATATTGAAGAAGAAGCTTCCAAAGGATAACGAATTGCCCGACAGTACATACGCAGCAAAGAAGGTCGTATGCCCTCTAGGATTGGAGGTGCAGAAGATACATGCATGCCCTAATGACTGCATCCTCTACCGCGGTGCATACAAGGATCTGAACGCATGCCCGGTATGCGGTGCATTGCGGTATAAGATGAGACGAGATGACCCTGGTGATGTTGATGGCGAGCCCTCCAGGAAGAGGGTTCCTGCGAAGGTGATGTGGTATGCCCCTATAATACCACGGTTGAAACGTCTGTTCAGAAACGGAGAGCATGCCAAGTTGATGCGATGGCATAGTGAGGACCGTAAGAAAGACGGGAAGTTGGGAGCACCCGCTGACGGGTCGCAGTGGAGAAAAATCGAGAGAAAGTACTCGGAGGAGTTTGCAAAGGACACTACTAGGAAAAGGCCTACTAATGGCGCACCTATTTTGGCCATTAATGGCGCATTAGTGGTGCGCCATTAGTGCCACGCCATTAGTATATTTTACTAATGGCGCACCTCTGGTGCGCCATTAGTATCTGGTATACTAATGGCGCACCTCAGATGCGCCATTAGTATATACCACGGTGCGCCATTAGTATGCCTATCAGGGGGCCATGTATACCCAGGTGCTTTGGCATACTAATGGCGCACAACTGCCGGATGCGCCATTAGTAACTTTGGCATACTAATGGCGCACTGTTTACTGATGCGCCATTAGTATCCTTTGGCATACTAATGGCGCAGTGTGATGTGATGCGCCATTAGTATGAATATTAGGTTTTTTTTTTAATTTTCTGTTTTTGGCACAGGTTACAAAATGTATTATTGGACAGAATATAGACAGCACACATCAACAACAGATTCATCGAATACAATAGAAGATTAGTCTCTGAATACAATTCATCATAGTAGTCTCCGAATACAATTCATCATATTAGTCTCCGAATTGAAAAGACCGAACAAAGATAGAACATTATATTACAAGTCTTGAGACCGCGAGTAGCGAGTTTGTCTTCACATTACAAGTCGATATCGATCATCTAAACTACCATCACATAGAAGAGAGCTGTGGTCATCACGATGAGCATCACCACGATGAAACTCGTCTTCATCCGGTTCCTCCAACGCTCCCTCCCCTCTCCCGCTAGATAGCGGGCGTATCTAGATTCCGCCTCGGCCCTAGTGGTGTACCCTTTGTAACTGTTACCGCTGAATCGGTGAACCTGTCTCCGACACTCCTCCCAGTCGTCGTAGACTCCGGGAACCTTACCCTTGTACACGACATACGACGGCATCGCTATGCACTAGCCAAACGAAACGTTAGTACCAATTCACAGACAATACATAAGCAATATATAAGTATGCAACAGAACGATCGGAAGAGAAAAGCAAGACATTAATAGCATCGATTACATCTAAGTTGAACGATAGTTGAAACCAAAGAGACATACTACAAGTTCATTAAAGTTTAATTACAACATGAGCCAATCGATGTTTCAGAACTAGACACATCATCACTACTTTCGAGTCGACTCAAGGGACCGGAGCGTGGATGAAGCCGCCGTCTATCGTGGGAGTCATGAAATCGCGGGCGTTGTCAGCCTGCATTTGTAGCATTGTGTCGATGTCACTGTTGGACGGTTGATTTCTGAGGTAGAACTGCCCCGAGGTACGAAGGACATCTTGATGGATGATTTCCGCAAACTCCGACTGGATGCGAAAGAATTCTTGTCTGATATCTGCGTCCTGGATTGCCGACATGCTCGCGGCCCAATCTTTGAGTTTACTCGGTAGAAGAAGTTGATGATGGTCCCGTACGATCGCCCGCATGTGATGGATGGCGTAGTAGGCACCCTTCTGACCGCCAGGCGGCTGCTTGACGCAGCAGAACGTCGTATTGTGGGAGAGCACGTGCTTGCCGGTCTTACGAATAGGCCCGGTGAAGGTGCCTCCAGATTTGGCGTAGCCGGGGAGAACATCATCAAGAACCTTCTTGACATTTGTGTAGTCTACGTTCGACTGATGGTCCGAGTCGAAATACGTGGCCATGGAATATTTGGGGCTTAGGAGGATGAGCGTGCAATGTGTGTCACTGCAGAAAACACGGAATGTTAAAAGAAAAATGATCGAAATCTAAGAATTCATATGTTACGGGGCGGTTGAGGGTAGGACTTACTCGGGAAAGTAAGGCACGAGGAAGTTATCCTTATCTCGGTTTGCCAGAATGATGCCTTCGAGGTAAGAACTCGCGACTTGCTGGTCCCCAGCGCTGCCCAAGATCTTGGCACGCATGTAGAAGGGGTCGACTATCACGATGTCCAGGGTCTTGTCGCGAATGATCCGCAACTCCATACTCAGCGAAAATAGCCGAACGAAGGTGTAGTGCAGCGGATGAAGGTTCAACATAGCGTAGATGTCATCAAACCGCAGGACGATCGTACCCCCGATGGAGTTATCCACAAAGCCCTTGCCCTCTGGCACCTTGGCTGCGAAAACCGGGTATGCCACATCCTTCTCTCTGAGACGCCGCTTCTCCAAAGAAAGAACACTGTCATGCAGACTCCGCATAGCACCGGTTGCAGCATCGAGCATATTTCTCGGTAGCATCGGCCTACCCGCCACATGCACCCTCCTCATTACATCCTCAGGTGAAGGTGGCCCGTCCTGAGCATGGATCGTACTCGGTGCCGGCTGGCTCGCACCCTTGTTAGTCTTTCTTTTGCGTGCTTTCTTCTTCTCCTATAATGGGACCGAGTTCTGCTCACAGACCGCCTTCTTGAGTGTGTTGGGGCTGATAATATTTCGCACCTCGCCTATCTGAGGCTCGGTGAAGTCGGCAGCTGGAGGCGTCTCCTGAGAACTGAACGGCAGACGACGCCTGTTGCAACTTGGTTTCTCCGCGGTACCAGCTAGATCGTGCATGTCTTTTGTAGGGTTGGGTTCTTGAGAAGGAGGCCCCATGAAGTCGCCACCGTACCCATGATCGGCAAAGTACTGATTGACGTTGGCAAATGTATCGTCGTCGTTGTCGTCGTCATCATTCTGATCCTGTGCCATATGCATGTTTGGATCCAGTGGCATAGGGATGTCCGGCACCGTTGCGGCAGTCTTGCCATGGGGCCGACTTGGCACCGGCACGACTAGCGGTGTTGTCTTTGGGGTGGTGTCCCCCGCCCCCAAAAGAATCTGGCTCTTCGGCCAAAGCAGGGGCCACCTCAGGCAGGCGCTGAGGGTCATCACGTCATCATCGTCGGCCCCAACGGGTTGAATCGGAGGTAACAACTCGTGGCAGCCTGGCAGCACCCGAACCAGTTGAACCCTAAACAAGTTGGGTGGCATCTGGGTACCGTGGAACATAGGGTTGCCCGGTTGAAAGATTTTGCCCTTGGCGACATCGACCAACTCGTTGTTCACGAAGTGCAGGAGAGTGCACGGAACGTCGGCGACGCCCTGCGAAAACATGTAGGGCGTCAGGGTTGCCCAGTCAAAGGCAAGGAGATGAAGTCCTCGGTCGAGAGAGGCTTAATTAGTTACTGTGATGATGGCGTCGAGCTCGGCTAATGTCGAGGCACCGCCAACGGCGGGCGTGCAGTTGACGGAGGGGCCGCTTGCTGCAGAGGTGCCGGCCGGCGTACACCCGGGTGCATTAAGCTCCCGTGCCGGCGTCGGAGACACCAATGCCGCCTCCGCCGGAGACACTAATGGCCCCGCCATCGCGTTCTGCGAGTTGCTGGCCGTGAAGCTGGGAATCGGGGGCGGCCCCTGTTGGCCGCCCGCAATCCACGCGTGCAACCCCTCGATCAAGGTAGGCACAATGGCGGTGATCGTCGCTCTGAGTTGTTGTTGCCCTTGCTCTTGGAAAATCTCCGGAATCCGCGCCACCTGTGCCTTGAGTTCTTGAACCTCGCGTGCCTGGCTTTCCGAGCTGGTCTTTTTCTCCTTTCGCCCACCAACGTTATAGTATGACGACCATATTGGGGACAAGCCTTTGCCTGCCACACGACCAGCTGACGTCGGCTTACTGAGCTTATCCTTTTTCTTCAGTACATTCAACGCCCTATTTAGAGTGGTGTCCCAAGGGTTGCTCTTAGTCGACCCCGCGCTACTGCTTTCAGTCGCCTGCGGAAGGAATGTGAACCATTTAGAAATTTGGCTTCATTAATTAGAATGCAACCATATGGAGCTAATTACGCGGGGGTGTATTCCTTACCAGAACAAGCTCAAGCACCCTGGTCTTCGGATCCGTGGTAAGCTCCTTTGTTTTCGGGTCCTTCTTGTACCGGGCCCTGACAAAGTTCCTGGTCTGCTTGTCACCGTATTTATCGAAGAGGGGCGGTAGGCCTTGCTCGGCACGGTCCGCCTCCTCCTTGTCTCATATAGGCTTCGCCACTCTGTAACCGCCGGGACCGAGTGTGTGTTCCCCTAAGTTCAGCTCCCACATTTCTTTCCCCCACTGACTTGATTCGGAGGTTGCGGTGCTCGAGCACTTGATCTTGAAGTCGTTGTAGTCATCTTCGGTAATCGAAGGATTTTTCTCCTTGATCTTATCATAACTCTCACCTTTCTCGATCATTCTCTTCACCGTGCTTTTCCAAGTAGACAGGGCCGTGCTCATCCTCGTGAGGGCGGTATTGTTCACTTTATTCCCTTTGAGGCTTGTGTTTTCAAATTCAGCGGGGAACTTGTATCGTTCGTGTAGCTTCGTGAAGAGGAGGTTGCGCAAATTCCCTCGGTCAGGATGCCTCAGATTCTCGGTGTTGATCGAGACGGTGCTCCGGAGAATGCACCCGAGCTAAAGCGAGTACCCCTTGACTATTCGTTTGGGCGCCGTTGGATTCCCCTAAGAGTCCACTTCAGTAAATTCCTCCTTAACGGTGCGGAGCACGGTCGGGCGCCGGTCCTTTCGTTGCCTCTTCGGTTGGCTGCCATCTATGTGTGCGCCGCCATCATCAGTGGTGGCATCCTCGGCGGCACCATCAGTGGTGGCATCCTCGGCGCCACCATCAGTGGGGTCATCCTCGGCAGTACCATCAGTGGTCTCAGGATCGATGGGGAAGGCGGCGTCCTCATACAAGTGAGGTTGTTCCTCCATCTCCTGGGACAGCTCCCAGAATGCCTTGCTGCCCGAACCCCCGTCCTCATCATTGTTGGCCATGTTTCTCTCTAAATAGGAAAAAAACGAGTACCCCTTCGAAGCATTTATTGTTGTTGTCCACTAAAATATTTTACTCTCATAGTAAATATTGTTCTTGCACACTTGTTATATGCCAAAATGCTATTTTGTGCTAATATCAACTATTCAAGCCTCATTTTGCTTGAATAAATCAGGGAACATTATGTAAATATTTGCATAATATGATATTTACCTTCTATTACATTAGCAAATCACAATGCACTGAAGTCTATGTCACTATTTGTGATTATATTGTCGTCCACCCATCAAGGTGGATATCATAATTTATAGCGATGATCAAGTGTTTTCAAACACTGTTGCAAGATTCACATCACATTGTGGTTGTTATTTTTATAGTGACTAACCAATGTTAAACTTGCAAAGTCTATGTTCTGGATGTGACTCTAAAGTCATACTTTTCTTAAGAAAGAAGTCCAAAACACTAGCAACGTTTTCATCGCATGCCCTATATTGTAGGCTACACCCATGTTCACTAAGGATCACCTTAGCCATGATTGCACTCGATTAGATAATTTCATCCATAATATTTTTACTCTCATCAGTAAACTAAATAAATGCATGAAAAGAAAATCCTACATCACAAGGTGCATATGCATTTTATATATCATCAGCTTCACTTAGTTCTCAAACTAAGCGTATATTGGATGAGTAATTATTTATCCTTGAGTATTTCCCTTAAGAGAAACATGCTGCCATGAGCACATCGGGAATGATCACCCACTAATTTTCAAGACCTCAAGTCTATCGCAACTTATAATTCTGTTACTTATAAAATCAACTTTAAGTTGAGATTTTGTGATCAAACATTGTCATATGTAGATCCCGTTGAAACGCCCTTAGTACACTTTACATCCTCTTATGATGGTACTACCATTTCCATGGTAAAGAAACATATAATTTCTTAGAATCACGAGATTCACCCAACGGGTGCTATACCATCATTTGAAATCTTGCTAGTACCGAATACTATGCAATTCAGTGGCGAGGAAATATAATCATGAGGACTTCAAAGTAAAGTGGAGTCTGAAAGATAACCAAATACAAAATTATCTCTTAATAGGGAATCGGTCATAATCAAATGATCACAAAGACAACTCTCAAGTTTGTCAAATGTGTGGTTATACAAATATCATACATATGATTACCAAACCCTCAAACATATGGCCAAACCACACCACAAATTTATTAAAAGGCAAATAAATTATTGGGATAAATTTGATATTTACAAACATACTACCAGAAAATATTTTGGTAAGTGATTGTTCTCAAAATCTTCATCAGAAGGAGGACCAAATCTGGTGAGATAAAATGAGAATCATCTCATTTGCTTTCAGTAAATATAAGAAACCTCGGGTAATCTCCTAATTATCCCAAAATACCATTAGCCTATACTTGTACTACTACATATAGTAGGATGTCGAATATTATATTCCCCAGATATAATATTTGATAAATTTGAATGTATGATTCAATTGGTACTCAATATGTTGCGTACGTAATAATTTTCTAAATCTTAATAAATGAAACATCTGTCTTCATAGCCTTAACCATCCTGGTTTGGGGATGATTAGAAAATTATTGACAAGTCTGTTGGTCAAAACTAACAAGTTACAAAATCCCTAAAAATCATTAGATTTCATATGCACCACATGTACCATTGGGGAATTTGTTTTAAGGCACTCTCACCTTAAAATTCTAAGCAGGACACTTATTCTTCCTTGAACACATTCAAAAGATATGTCTGGATTGCTTAATCATTATCTGAGATAATTTAGATACTTCATGGTACTCATATACACATTCATAAAATGTTTTTAAGTGTGTCTCTTATCACACACAACCATGCATGATCTTACTAAAAACAATTGCTCAACTTATCAAAGTAAGAGCAAATTCTCCTGAAAACAGGATCTATAAACCCATTCAACTGAACAATGTTGTTGAACTCATTCAATGGGAATTTTTTTGCATTAAGTACTTTATGTACATAGCCAGGATGGTTTAGCTAAATTTCTTATCAAAGAGAGTTAAATGAATTAGATGACCACTTTTAAAGAATTGTAAATTTACCAGCCTTTTGCTGGACACATACGGCCTTACACACCGTAAGTATGATCTAAATCATACCAACTGCATATCATACTACTTTCTCCTTGTAGTAACTACGTGGAAATGAACAAAGTATTTCCCATCTGCGCTAATTTGGTTACATACCAATATCACCACTCCAGCATACATCAATGGGCCCTCACAGTAAATTAGGGATCTATATGAGGAATGACAATTAATTTATCCGTCAATCAAACTTATTCATAGCCCGTATGCTGATTGCATCAGCAATAAGGATAATTTCCGGCATTAGGGGGAGACAAGTACCACAAAGAATGCCGAGAAATAAATTAGAAATGTTATTGACATTCTATCCTTATATCCACGTACTCAAAGAATCTGAACTAAAAGTTTGGAGAATCATATATTTGTAAATTGTAACACATTGCAAATCTGCCACATACATTTATTGATAACAAGGTGTCACTAAATTCTATATTCCTGGAGTAAAGTATCAAAAAGAGTGGAGGTACCTGATAAACCACTCTTCTCCCCAAATGAGAGCAAGAGGGGGAGAAAATCTGACAAGACGAGATATAAGTTCTCATATGCTTCCGCGGAAACAGAGGAAATCAAATCCTCAACCAGTAAATGTAATCCAACATCAAGTTGAAAGACACCTCACTAGATGCTCATCATCCAAAGCCCGACATAAATGTGCACAAATGTTTTGGTGCCGGGACATCGAAACACCTTGACTTCCTTGTTGTAGGAAATCACAAGGAGTTAAAAGGAATAGATACATTTCCACAAATTTCACCGATTCCACCAGAATCATATAACATAAAAGACTACATTTGTCGACATATATTTCTTCTCAAATTGCTAAACCTTTTGGGCCCTGAACCAAAATCCATGGTAGAGTGCCTCTTGCACTCATATTGGTTCACATAAAAGGAAGCAAGTGATGAAGAATAGCACTCGCTCTACAAATGAGTGGTATTTACCGCAGTAATACCTACTACTCTTAAGTATGTTCCACATGGAATACTAAAAACTTCTCATTCATAGACAAAGTCAATGAGGTGGTGAGAAAGCGAGGCTTGTAGCAAATGGGTTCACGCAGAGACCCGACATCGATTACGATGTAACATACCCTCTTGGTATGAGTGGAATTATGTTTCGATACTAAATATAATTGGCGATAAAAATAATAATATTGTCCATGCAATTAATGGATGTAGTGACTACATAATCATATGGATCACTCATTTCGGATATCTATATTAAAGTCCCTGAAGGGCTTACAATTCCGAATCCAAAGACAAATCGCAACATGTTTTTGTGTAAAAGTTCAAAGTCACTCTATGACTTGAAATAGTCGAAAATCATATGGTACTACTGACTAAATGAGTTCCTTCTTCAAAAGGATTACTCGAATAATGATGATTATTTACATGTTTAATTAAGGAATCAATTTGATTTCCTTTCATCACCTAAGTGTATATTGATGACCTCATCATCAATGTCTATACAAGACCTAAACATACACAAAATCATCTTAAGACGGAAAGTTTGGATTCAACCAAATTTAGCTTAAGGTTACAACTTGAGCATTCTCTCAAGAATACATATCAGTCTACATATATCCAAAACATATATGAGAAGTTCAATGTGGATATATCATACCAACAAAAGCTATATGGTCGATATGAGCAATATTAGTTTATATCTCAAGTTTACAATAAATCTTAGATAATTCCATCAGGAAAATCAAGATATGACCATGGTATGATATAATGGTATTGGCTCCTTATTTGATCCCAACAAGGTCATACCAATGACTGAATTAATGGAATAGCTTTCTTATGGAAGTCATCAAAATGGACTTTTAAGGCTACTCCCACTTATCATTATGACATAATTGCTTTATCTTAAAATATTGCAAAATATGCGTGGCTTAGTAGAATGATTAGCCACACTCAAAATCATGTGGTTGAGATTCATAAAAATCGCATAACTTGATTTTATCAAGATTCTACCACTTGTGTTACTCAATACCTACATGTTATATGAAGAGCAACATCATAAAACACACTGCTCAAAAATCACCTATCCTCATGAATTATAGAAAGTGAGGAAACAATTTGCAAACAAAATATAGGAAAATCCAACGGATTATTCATAATGCTTTGATCATGTCAATGGAATTGGTTGGACACATCCTCTAGATTTGCAAAGTTCAGGGGGAGTAATCTCCCAAAGTATAACTTGTTAACAATCATCAGATTACGTAAACTGTACTCCTTTTCCCTTCATGAGTTTTTCTCTAATGGTTTCTCATAAAAGGTTTTTTACGAGACAATATTGATACAAGTGTTCATATATGTCATGTCAGTTCCTCCTTATATTTTTCCAATTGGGTTTTAAAGGAGTTTTCAGTGACATATCATATCGCACTCTTTTCCTTATGAGTTTTCTCTCAAAGTTTCTCATAATGGTTTTTAATGAGGCAATATCTTCTCAAAGATCATATGTCATACTTTCTATTTTCCCTATCGGGTTTTTTTAAAGGAAGTACTCAAGACATATTTATTGTTCTCTAAACTCAAAGATGAGTTTTCTCCTTCTACAAAGGTTTTTCTCAATTGAGTTCTCATGAGACAATAATCATTATATGTTGTATCATTCTCTCCTTATTTTCCCACAGGGTTTAAAGGAGTTTTAACAACATATCTATACTATTCTCCTCATATTTTTCATACAGGGTTTTTGGGGGAGACTCTCAAGATTATACAAAGGCTTTCACAAGATGAAGATGATGAACATTCTCAAAGGCACATACAAAGAGGAACCTTATCAAGATGATATATATTCAAGACAAGCATTGATTAGGGGGAGTGTTAGGAATAAATTGATTAGATTAATTAAAGGGTTAATCCCTGCTATGTCGGTTGCTACTTGTAGCAACTGCCTCTTTTGTAACCGCCTTTGTACCAGGGTATATATACCCCCAATCTCATCAATGAAAGCAACCGTTCTATCATTTGTTCCCTTCTCTTCCATTATACTTTCACAAATTTTTCTACAGGATCACCAAACAGATCGATGCATGTGTACTTCTGGTACTGGGTAGAGCTCATTGCATTTAGTATTCTGTTTGGGATCTCGAGTGTATGTATCGGTGCCGGCATCTGTGTGGTGTATCGATGCACACTACAAATTGACTTTATTTAATGACGGGGACTGGACTCCATTTTCTTTGCTGTTCCGGGATCTCGGAGAGGTGGCAAAGTTGACAAGCAGCACTGGATGTGAACGAAGTTTGAGGAAATTGTGTCCATTTGCGTATTCTAAGCATGCAGTGGTGAGTCGGGAAGTGAACGCTTTCAGACGAGGTGCTAAGTGTATCAAAGGGCCTATCTAGTAAATTCCTCAATGTATAGGTGCTTAGTTTTTGGTTGCGTAGCTTCCTTCATTTATTTTGATGTAGACGTAGATTTGTATTTCCACCAAGGTACACGCGCTTAGTATCATTTTTTTTAGATCATCATACTACTCTCTCTCTCTTTAATTAACATATGATAGGGATTTATTGCTTAGTTGGCAATCATAGCACCTTTACAAGGTGAGGCATGGTGGAGATCACAGGTAAAATTTAGTGGAAGAATTAATATCAGACGAGAACTCGAAGAAGAATTAGAAACGTGAAAATTACCTCATCCATGCTAGCTAGAAGTGTGGCACTTGTGAAGAGTTATGTCAACGGAATGAAGTAGGCAAGCAGGAGCTAACTAGCTAGAGATAATTCTCACATTCAGGCCGTGTGGACTCATCTGTTGCCTGATTGTTGTTTTGATTTATTGAAGTGAATGACAAGATTGATAATGGAACGCTAACTGCAAAGTCTTCTTCCTCGGTTGTTGCAAAACCTGGTCTAGTGAGTTGGCATTGCCAATGGATCTATTCTCTCCATTCCTAAATATAAGTCTTTTTAGAGATTCCAATGCGGACTAAATACGGAGCAAAATGAGTGAATCTACACTTTAAAATACTATGTCTATATACATCCGTCTGTAGTTCTTATTGAAATCTATAAAAAGACTTATATTTAGGAACGGAGGGAGTAATATTAATTAAGGCACATTTGGTGGTAGGGAGACATGGACATCACAACTGCTAACTATTGGTATTTGTATCCACATAAGCACAACTTTAATCATAGTATGTTATATCATTGTAATCAAACGTTGAGAGATCCTCTGCAGTTATTGACTTGACTTGTTAATAATTTAATTTATGAGTGGTTGAGACTAGATGATTGATCTGTAGGACAGCGGATGACAGGCAACTTCACATCAGTAAGCATATAATCGGCTGCTTGAAATATACTTTTGCGCAGTCTGATTATGCATGTTCGTATCCTAACTTTGCTGAATTAGCTATGGAGTGCTACATATATATATACTCCTGGAATGAGTATTCCTACGAGCAGTTTTTGTAATTATATACTACATGCGTGCACGTCACTACAAGGTATAACTATTATTGATTGATTAATAATCATTTATCTTTTGAACCCATAACATGGAGCCAGCTAGTGTGAGGTAGATAGGTGGCTGTTGTGAACATCCTATTTGTCTTACTCTACAAGTGGCCATAACTTTGTAGGAGTGGCTAGTAGTATAATCTGTCTCGGCCCATCAACAAATGAAAGGACAAAAACTATATGCATTATTATACATTTAGGCACATTCGTGGTAGGAAGACATTCACATTTCGATGCCAACAAGCGGTTACATTCACATTCGTGGAAGAAAGGAGTGATACCACGGTTACTTTCTTGCTAATAATGGGAGCCGATAGTGTCCATTTCACCAACACCTTATTTTCTACTGCAGCTTAATTTTTCTACAGGATCACCGAACAGCTCTACAGTGGTACTGGGTAGAGCTCATTGCATTTGGAGCATCTCCAGCCGTTGCCCCCACCCCCAGGACCCGTAAAAATCCCCCCTGAGGGCGAGCCGGCGATACAATCGGCGCTGGGGCGGTTTTGGCGCCCAGTCGTCGGCCCCAGCTCGCCCCCAGGCGCCGAAATTGGCCCACTTTGCAGCCCCATTTCGGCGAATAAACGGCCCATATGGACGAGAATAGGCCCATATTCGGCGTGGTTTCGCCGTGTCTCGGCGTTCAATTATCAATACTATTATTTCTTATCACATATTTCATCACAGAAAAATCAAATACTTCAACAAAATAGTACAACAACAAATAGTTCAATACAAATTATATAGTTCAACAAATAAAAACTCGTATTTCATCACACGGCGTCCCCCTTGAGCCTCCATAGGTGCTCAATCAGATCTTTCTGCAGTTGATGATACACCTGTGGGTCTCGGTTCTCCTGACGCATACTCAGATAGGCAGTCCAAGTTGCCGTTAGCTGGTGATCAACTTTGGCTAGAGGACCCCGCCTGTAGTATGGTTCAGTGTCAGGAAATCCTCTTGCTGCATTCTGTGCTAGGATCCCAGGAAATCCTCTTGCTGCATTATGTGGTAGGATCCGAGAAGTGTCTTCCGCATTGGGTGTTCTTAAGTATTGTGGTCCAAACACTGCCACCACTGCCCGACAGAACTTATAGAAACACTCTATGCTGGTGGACTCGGCCATGCGCCCATAGTCGTCGAGTGAATCACCGGGAGATCCATATGCAAACATCCTCATCGCTGTCGTGCACTTCTGAATGGAGGTGAATCCAAGAGCGCCGGTGCAATCCATCTTGCACTTGAAGTAGTTGTTGAACTCCCGGATGGAATTCACAATCCTGAGGAAGAGCTTTCGGCTCATCCGATAACGGCGCCGAAATGTTTTCTCGCCGTGAAGTGGAGCATCGGCGTAGTAGTCGGAGTAGAGCATGCAGTAGCCTTCGAGACGATGCCGGTTCTTTGCTTTCACCCGCCCAGGCACCGAGCCACCTCGCCGCGGCTTTTTATTGCTCGCCAGCAGCTGGGCGAGGGCGGCGAGCACCATGAGATGCTCTTCTTCCTGGACGTCGGCCTCGGCTTCCTCCTCTAGCAGCGCGGCTAGCGCTTCCTCGTCATCCGAGTTCATCGCCGAGGCAGGCAAATCGCCGAACACCTTGCGCTCGGTGGGCGTGTACCCGCCGCTAAACCGCGCCTCCGCGACCGGATACGGTGGCCGGAAACGCCCAGCTGTTGGAGGGGCTGCCGCGGCGAAGCGCTGCTATTTTCCGGCTGGGAATGGCTATTTAGCGGAGTAGGGCGGCGGGCGGCGCCGGGATATAGCTAGTGGTGGCCGAGGGCGCGGGGGGTGGGAGGCGAGTCGGGGAAGAAAATCTTGACTTTTCCCCTGACGGTGTGGGCCAGGTGCGCTTTTCCCTTGCGTCGGAGCCCCCAACTGCTCCCCATCGCACCGGGTTCGGCCTGTGACCGCCGGGCGGAAAAAAAGGTCCGAACCGGCAATTTTCGGTGTCCTGGGGGCGCGACTGGGCCGTTTTTTCGGCGCCGGCGCCGAAAAAGTGGCTTGGGGGGTGCGGCTGGAGATGCTCTTAGTATTCAGTTTGGGATCTCGAGGGTACGCCATTAGCTAGGGACGTGTGTGTATGTATCGATGCCGACATCTGTGTGGGGCATCGATGCACACTACAAATTGACTTTATATAATGACGGGGACTCGACTCCATTTTCTTTGCTGTCCGGGATCTCGGAGAGGAGGCAAAGTTGACAAACAGCATTGGATGCGTTCGAAGTTTCAGGAAATTGTGTCCATTTGCGTATTCTAAGAGCATGATTAATAGTATAGCCAATGGTTGGCAAAAGTGCCATGTTTATAGCCAATCTTATAGCCAACGGTATAATAATTAGCTATAAGTATGTGTACTTTATTAATACATGGTCCATCTTCCAGTCTCACATAGGGCTTAGGAGCACGTGCTGCGGCTGGCTCTTGCATAAGAACCCACTTACATTCTCTCTTCTATCCTCTCTACTCCAACTAAGCATAGAAATATTAATTTACTCCTTATAGCCTGCTGACTGTACCTTATTATACCCGCTCTAAGCATGCAGTGGTGGGATCGGGAAGTGAACGCTCTCAGACCTCTTCCAATGTATGTGTGCTTAGATGAGGTGCTAAGTGTATCAAATGGCCTATCAAGTAAACTCCCAATGCATAGATGCTCTCAAAATAGGCTTTCGCCCCACTTTATAGATAAAGCATATGTCCATACAGCCAAGTCACAACCAGAGTCACAAAAAGAAAATGCTCGGGCCACAGCACAAATGTGCCCAAATGAAGGAAAGAGAAACATAAAAGGCCACCAGGGGCAAGCTACGGAACAGGCGAGCGGCCAGAGAGCCGATGCGCAGAAGCCGCCAGAGCGTCCAGGTAAAGCTGAAGCCGGTCACGATCCCTCGGCCTAGTGAGCGGATGCCAGTGCTGCAAGAAAGCCAAAAATTTGAAGAACGAATCAGGAAGCACTTCGCGGGAACACCCGCTCAATCACAATCTTGTTGCGAGTAGTCCAAAGAGTCCACGCCATAGCCGCGAAGATGAGCCAGAACAGTCGGCGCTTACGGTGAACCTGAGTGGCCCGTACCTGCAGAAACTATGCAAGGTCACGGGCCTCCCATTCCGGTCCTAAAGCCTCACGAACAAAGCACCAAAGCGCATGTGTTGCTACACAAGAGAACAAAATGTGCGTGCCCATTTCCGGGACATGGCACAAAGGGTAGAGACCATTTCCGGGACCATGGCATTTTAGCACCTCGGTCCCTGAGGGTAAACGATCTCTGAGAAGCTGCCATACGAAAATCTTAATCTTTAGGGGCATCGGAGCCTTCCATAGTGAGGATAACCACGGTAGAACTGGCAGACGACACAACACCTGATAAGCCGAGCTAACGGAGAATTCTCCCGAAGGAGAAAGACTCCAAGAGACAGAATCGGGGTCCTGGGATAGAGGAAGAGGGACTATTTCCCTCAAGCCTATCCATTCATGTACCTCAGCTGGTCCGAATGAGCGGCGGAACACGATGTTCCATTCCTCATCCAAAGCAGCCGCCGATACAAGGATGGTCGGATCGGCACAAATCGCAAAAAGCCTAGGAAACCGCGTGCGAAGGGGCTCACCATCAAGCCAAGGGTCTAGCCAGAACTGGGTCCCAGACCCATTTCCAACCGAGAATCGCACACCCTGTCTGATCTCTTCCTTAATAGCCTGAATTGATTTCCAGAATTGGGACCCAGCCAAGTGAGAGCAAGCTAGAAGGGGTTGGCCCTGCAAGTACTTGGCCTCAATCAGCTGCAGCCACAGCCCCCCCCCATCGCCCCACAAGATCCGCCAGACCCAACGCAACATGAGCGCCATGTTCATCCGACGAGACGCAGGGATGCCCAACCCGCCACGGTCCTTTGGCAAGCATATGTCAGCCCATTTCACCATATGGTACTTGGGCCGACCATCCCCTGCCTGCCAGAAGAACCTAGCAAAGTCCTTGTTAAAGGAGCTATGCACACCTTCGGGTAAGATGTACATCCCCATCATATACATGGGGAGGCTGGCAAGGTTAGAGCTAATGAGGACAGATTTGCTACCTTTAGAAGTGAACCTACCGCACCAGGGCTCCGCGTGGGACGCTACTCGGCCCACAAGCGGATCATACCCACTCACCAAAATGTTGGACTCCGCCAGGGGCATCCCCAAGTACGATATGGGAAAAGACGCCAATCTACAATTTAGGTTGTCAGCGATCCGAAGCTGCTCAGCCTCCGAATAGCCAAGGACCACCACCTCGCTCTTATCAAAGTTAATCTTAAGTCCAGACATTTCCTCAAAGCAGAGAAAAAGGAACTTAAGATTAACAATGTCCGAGTCCGAGCCTTCCACCATCACTAGTAGAAAACGGGGCAATGGTCCAGGCCGGGTCAGCCCATTAGTCCCGGTTCAGTCCAGAACCGGGACCAATGGGGGCATTGGACCCGGTTCGTGAGCCTAGGGGGCCGGCCGGGCCACGTGGGCCATTGGTCCCGGTTCGTCTGGACCTTTTGGTCCCAGTTGGTGCGACGAACCGGGACCAATGGGTCTTGCTCCTGGCCCACCACCATTGGTCCCGGTTGGTGACTTGAACCGGGACCAAAGGCTCCCCTTTAGTCCCGGTTCATGTCACCAACCGGGACCAATGAGGTGCCTATATATACCCCCTCGCGTAAGAGCAGAGCACACTGCTTTGTTTTTTCTGGCCGAGGGGGAGAGGGCTTGGTGGTGCTCTAGCTCACCTCCTATGCACACAACGTGTTCGATGGAATGCCCGAGCCACACTAGTTAAGCTTTTCTCCTCTCGAAGCTCGAACTCCAATCTCCATTTTCTCCGAGATTTGTCTAGGTTTAGTGGTCCATCACGTCCCGTCCCCGTCTTCGCCGCCGTCGATCGCCCCCTCCGATCTCATCACCGGCACCACCGTGGTGAGCCTCTTGTTATGTCCATGCTTTTCTTACTTTTATTATTGCTTGTTATTATTGCTTTAGATAGATATTTGTCTAATTTTCTTACGTTTATTATTGCTTGTTATTATATAGTGTGATGGTTTTGATATCCGCCCACGTGGGCCCTCGTCCTGTCTACGATTCAGATGTGGTATATTATCGTTAATTTATAACTATTTGTTTTAATTTATAACCTGACATGCATAGATATTTTTATATGTCTAGGAGGTAGTTGAACCGGAAATTCCAACCGACCCTCTTGTGGAGAGGTTAAATTTAGTTGAAGAGGAAAACATTTCCTTGAAGAAAAAATTGGAAACAACGGAGGAGGAGAAGATGTAATTGGAGTTGCATGTTGTGGAAGTCGTCGATGATCACAAGATCAAGATGGACCCTATTGTCGAGAGGTTAAATTTAGTTGAAGAAGAAAACAATTTCTTGAAGGAAAAAATAAAAAAAATTGAGGACGAGAAGATGATATTGGAGTTGCATGTTGCGGATGTCGTCGATGATCACAAGATCAAGATGGATGCAATGCGGTTGAAGATTAGAAAGATTAGAAAATATGCCATTCATACCGAGGCTTGGTATCATTATGCCGTTGGATCAAGTGTTACCTTGGTTGCGATTATGATCGCATTTGTTTTCGCACTGAAATGTTTTACATAGTTTCTATGTATGGTGAAAATTAATTAGATGCTCTGGAGAGCTATATGTTGTTAGATGAGAACTATGTATGTACTTTAGTTTTAATGTGATGATGAACTTCTATTAATTTGGTCACTTAATTATCTATTTATGATGTTCTGTAATGGTTTTTGACACACTTAATTATATATAATGCACGCAGATGAACCGGCAATGGATGTACGGTGACAGACACACCTCCGAGTACATTAAGGGCGTGCATGAGTTTCTCAATGCGGCTGAGGCAAACAAGCAGAATGGTTTTATGTGTTGTCCATGCACTAAATGTGGGAATACGATGTCTTACTCTAACCGGAAAATCCTTCACTCCCACCTGCTTTACATGGGTTTCATGCCACATTATAATGTTTGGACGAGGCACGGAGAAATAGGGGTTATGATGGAAGACGACGAAGAACAAGAGTACGATGACAACTATGTGCCCCCTGAATACGGTGATGCTGCAATGGGGGGAGCTGGTGAAGATCAAGAGGAACCAGACGATGTGCCCAATGATGCTGCAACGGGTGAAGCTGCTGAAGATCAAGAGGAACGAGACGATGTGCCCAATGATGATGATCTCCGCCAGGTCATTGTCGATGCAAGGACGCAATGTGAAAGTCAGAAGGAGAAGCTGAAGTTCGATCGCATGTTATAGGATCACAAAAAAGGGTTGTACCCCAATTGCGAAGATGGCAACACAAAGCTCGGTACCGTACTGGAATTGCTGCAGTGGAAGGCAGAGAATGCTGTGGCTGACAAAGGATTTGAGAAGCTACTGAAAATATTGAAGAAGAAGCTTCCATAGGATAACGAATTACCCGACAGTACATACGCAGCAAAGAAGGTCGTATGCCCTCTAGGATTGGAGGTGCAGAAGATACATGCATGCCCTAATGACTGCATCCTCTACCGCGGTGCATACAAGGATCTGAACGCATGCCCGGTATGCGGTGCATTGCGGTATAAGATGAGACGAGATGACCCTGGTGATGTTGATGGCGAGACCTCCAGGAAGAGGGTTCCTGCGAAGGTGATGTGGTATGCCCCTATAATACCACGGTTGAAACGTCTGTTCAGAAACGGAGAGCATGCCAAGTTGATGCGATGGCATAGTGAGGACCGTAAGAAAGACGGGAAGTTGAGAGCACCCGCTGACGGGTCGCAATGGAGAAAAATCGAGAGAAAGTACTCGGAGGAGTTTGCAAAGGACACTACTAGGAAAAGGCCTAATAATGGCGCACCTATTTTGGCCATTAATGGCGCATTAGTGGTGCCCCATTAGTGCCACGCCATTAGTATATTTTACTAATGGCGCACCTCTGGTGCGCCATTAGTATCTGGTATACTAATGGCGCACCTCAGATGCGCCATTAGTATATACCACGGTGCGCCATTAGTATGCCTATCAGGGGGCCATGTATACCCAGGTGCTTTGGCATACTAATGGCGCACAACTGCCTGATGCGCCATTAGTAACTTTGGCATACTAATGGCGCACTGTTTACTGATGCGCCATTAGTATCCTTTGGCATACTAATGGCGCACTGTGATGTGATGCGCCATTAGTATGAATATTAGGTTTTTTTTTAATTTTCTGTTTTTGGCACAGGTTACAAAATGTATTATTGGACAGAATATAGACAGCACACATCAACAACAGATTCATCGAATACAATAGAAGATTAGTCTCTGAATACAATTCATCATAGTAGTCTCCGAATACAATTCATCATATTAGTCTCCGAATTGAAAAGACCGAACAAAGATAGAACATTATATTACAAGTCTCGAGACCGCGAGTAGCGAGTTTGTCTTCACATTACAAGTCGATATCGATCATCTAAACTACCATCACATAGAAGAGAGCTGTGGTCATCACGATGAGCATCACCACGATGAAACTCGTCTTCATCCGGTTCCTCCAACGCTCCCTCCCCTCTCCCGCTAGATAGCGGGCGTATCTAGATTCCGCCTCGGCCCTAGTGGTGTACCCTTTGTAACTGTTACCGCTGAATCGGTGAACCTGTCTCCGACACACCTCCCAGTCGTCGTAGACTCCGGGAACCTTACCCTTGTACACGACATACGACGGCATCGCTATGCACTAGCCAAACGAAACGTTAGTACCAATTCACAGACAATACATAAGCAATATATAAGTATGCAACAGAACGATCGGAAGAGAAAAGCAAGACATTAATAGCATCGATTACATCTAAGTTGAACGATAGTTGAAACCAAAGAGACATACTACAAGTTCATTAAAGTTTAATTACAACATGAGCCAATCGATGTTTCAGAACTAGACACATCATCACTACTTTCGAGTCGACTCAAGGGACCGGAGCGTGGATGAAGCCGCCGTCTATCGTGGGAGTCATGAAATCGCGGGCGTTGTCAGCCTGCATTTGTAGCATTGTGTCGATGTCACTGTTGGACGGTTGATTTCTGAGGTAGAACTGCCCCGAGGTACGAAGGACATCTTGATGGATGATTTCCGCAAACTCCGACTGGATGCGAAAGAATTCTTGTCTGATATCTGCGTCCTGGATTGCCGACATGCTCGCGGCCCAATCTTTGAGTTTACTCGGTAGAAGAAGTTGATGATGGTCCCGTACGATCGCCCGCATGTGATGGATGGCGTAGTAGGCACCCTTCTGACCGCCAGGCGGCTGCTTGACGCAGCAGAACATCGTATTGTGGGAGAGCACGTGCTTGTCGGTCTTACGAATAGGCCTGGTGAAGGTGCCTCCAGATTTGGCGTAGCCGGGGAGAACATCATCAAGAACCTTCTTGACATTTGTGTAGTCTACGTTCGACTGACGGTCCGAGTCGAAATACGTGGCCATGGAATATTTGGGGCTTAGGAGGATGAGCGTGCAATGTGTGTCACTGCAGAAAACACGGAATGTTAAAAGAAAAATGATCGAAATCTAAGAATTCATATGTTACGGGGCGGTTGAGGGGAGGACTTACTCGGGAAAGTAAGGCATGAGGAAGTTATCCTTATCTCGGTTTGCCAGAATGATGCCTTCGAGGTAAGAACTCGCGACTTGCTGGTCCCCAGCGCTGCCCAAGATCTTGGCACGCATGTAGAAGGGGTCGACTATCACGATGTCCAGGGTCTTGTCGCGAATGATCCGCATCTCCATACTCAGCGAAAATAGCCGAACGAAGGTGTAGTGCAGCGGATGAAGGTTCAACATAGCGTAGATGTCATCAAACCGCAGGACGATCGTACCCCCGATGGAGTTATCCACAAAGCCCTTGCCCTCTGGCACCTTGGCCGCGAAAACCGGGTATGCCACATCCTTCTCTTTGAGACGCCGCTTCTCCAAAGAAAGAACACTGTCATGCAGACTCCGCATAGCACCGGTTGCAGCATCGAGCATATTTCTCGGTAGCATCGGCCTACCCGCCACATGCACCCTCCTCATTACATCCTCAGGTGAAGGTGGCCCATCCTGAGCACGGATCGTACTCGGTGCCGGCTGGCTCGCACCCTTGTTAGTCTTTCTTTTGCGTGCTTTCTTCTTCTCCTATAATGGGACCGAGTTCTGCTCACAGACCGCCTTCTTGAGTGTGTTGGGGCTGATAATATTTCGCACCTCGCCTATCTGAGGCTCGGTGAAGTCGGCAGCTGGAGGCGTCTCCTGAGAACTGAACGGCAGACGACGCCTGTTGCAACTTGGTTTCTCCGCGGTACCAGCTAGATCGTGCATGTCTTTTGTAGGGTTGGGTTCTTGAGAAGGAGGCCCCATGAAGTCGCCACCGTACCCATGATCGGCAAAGTACTGATTGACGTTGGCAAATGTATCGTCGTCGTTGTCGTCGTCATCATTCTGATCCTGTGCCATATGCATGTTTGGATCCAGTGGCATAGGGATGTCCGGCACCGTTGCGGCAGTCTTGCCATGGGGCCGACTTGGCGCCGGCACGACTAGCGGTGTTGTCTTTGGGATGGTGTCCCCCGCCCCCAAAAGAATCTGGCTCTTCGGCCAAAGCAGGGGCCACCTCAGGCAGGCGCTGAGGGTCATCACGTCATCATCGTCGGCCCCGACGGGTTGAATCAGAGGTAACAACTCGTGGCAGCCTGGCAGCACCCGAACCAGTTGAACCCTAAACAAGTTGGGTGGCATCTGGGTACCGTGGAACACGGGGTTGCCCGGTTGAACGATTTTGCCCTTGGCGACATCGACCAACTCGTTGTTCACGAAGTGCAGGAGAGTGCACGGAACGTCGGCGACGCCCTGCGAAAACATGTAGGGCGTCAGGGTTGCCCAGTCAAAGGCAAGGAGATGAAGTCCTCGGTTGAGAGAGGCTTAATTAGTTACTGTGATGATGGCGTCGCTCGGCTAATGTCGAGGCACCGCCAACGGGGGGCGTGCAGTTGACGGAGGGGCCGCTTGCTGCAGAGGTGCCGGCCGGCGTACACCCGGGTGCATTAAGCTCCCGTGCCGGCGTCGGAGACACCAATGCCGCCTCCGCCGGAGACACTAATGGCCCCGCCATCGCGTTCTGCGAGTTGCTGGCCGTGAAGCTGGGAATCGGGGGCGGCCCCTGTTGGCCGCCCGCAATCCACGCGTGCAACCCCTCGATCAAGGTAGGCACAATGGCGGTGATCGTCGCTCTGAGTTGTTGTTGCCCTTGCTCTTGGAAAATCTCCGGAATCCGCGCCACCTGTGCCTTGAGTTCTTGAACCTCGCGCGCCTGGCTTTCCGAGCTGGTCTTTTTCTCCTTTCACCCACCAACGTTATAGTATGACGACCATTTTGTGGACAAGCCTTTGCCTGCCACACGACCAGCTGACGTCGGCTTACTGAGCTTATCCTTTTTCTTGAGTACATTCAACGCCCTATTTAGAGTGGTGTCCCAAGGGTTGCTCTTAGTCGACCCCGCGCTACTGCTTTCAGTCGCCTGCGGAAGGAATGTGAACCATTTAGAAATTTGGCTTCATTAATTAGAATGCAACCATATGGAGCTAATTACGCGGGGGTGTATTCCTTACCAGAACAAGCTCAAGCACCCTGGTCTTCAGATCCGTGGTAAGCTCCTTTGTTTTTGGGTCCTTCTTGTACCGGGCCCTGACAAAGTTCCTGGTCTGCTTGTCACCGTATTTATCGAAGAGGGGCGGTAGGCCTTGCTCGGCACGGTCCGCCTCCTCCTTGTCTCATATAGGCTTCGCCACTCTGTAACCGCCGGGACCGAGTGTGTGTTCCCCTAAGTTCAGCTCCCACATTTCTTTCCCCCACTGACTTGATTCGGAGGTTGCGGTGCTCGAGCACTTGATCTTGAAGTCGTTGTAGTCATCTTCGGTAATCGAAGGATTTTTCTCCTTGATCTTATCATAACTCTCACCTTTCTCGATCATTCTCTTCACCGTGCTTTTCCAAGTAGACAGGGCCGTGCTCATCCTCGTGAAGGCGGTATTGTTCACTTTATTCCCTTTGAGGCTTGTGTTTTCAAATTCAGCGGGGAACTTGTATTGTTCGTGTAGCTTCGTGAAGAGGAGGTTGCGCAAATTCCCTCGGTCAGGATGCCTCAGGTTCTCGGTGTTGATCGAGACGGTGCTCCGGAGAATGCACCCGAGCTAAAGCGAGTACCCCTTGACTATTCGTTCGGGCGCCGTTGGATTCCCCTCGGAGTCCACTTCAGTAAATTCCTCCTTGACGGTGCGGAGCACGGTCGGGCGCCGGTCCTTCCGTTGCCTCTTCGGTTGGCTGCCATCTGTGTGTGCGCCGCCATCATCAGTGGTGGCATCCTCGGCGGCACCATCAGTGGTGGCATCCTCGGCGCCACCATCAGTGGGGTCATCCTCGGCAGTACCATCAGTGGTCTCAGGATCGATGGGGAAGGCGGCGTCCTCATACAAGTGAGGTTGTTCCTCCATCTCCTGGGACAGCTCCCAGAATGCCTTGCTGCCCGAACCCCCGGCCTCATCATTGTTGGCCATGTTTCTCTCTAAATAGGAAAAAAGTTTGGTCAAAAAGTTGGTTATTGTCAAGGAACAAGATCATGGTCTCATTATTTAGGGTTTGTCGACACCGAGGCATCCTAAAAGCTAAGCTTTTATCATTGAGGGTTTTTCGACGCCGAGGCACCCTAAAAGCCTAAGCTTTCATCACTTCGGTTTTTATCGACACCGAGGCACCCTAAAAGCCAAGGTTTTATAATTTATGGTTTGTCGACACCGAGGCATCCTAAAAGCTAAGATGGGAAGGAGAATTCTAAGTTGGGCCTAATCACTTGGCTCTATTGCCGCCTATGGTCTAATGCAGCTAGAATAAAGGGGCAGTTGATCCTACTGAATTAACTACTAAGATACCCCGACCCATGCATTAGTCACAAGTACCCCATATGTCCTATTTTTAGCTAAGTCATGCTAAAATTCACGGAAAATTTCAGCATGACCTTTGCTGAAAATAGGACATATGGAGTACCTGAATTGGCCGGAACGAAAGTTAATCGACATTCCAGCAAACTCAAGGGCCTCTCGGGTGGACAAGGCAAAATCATTATCCCAGGTGGACAAGGCAATGTGCTACTTGCTTAAATCTCTGTCCAATGCTATTTACAAGACAAACAACAGGTGGCAAAGCCCAGTGTTAAAAAAAGGCCTCCATCACAACATGGAAAATACATTGGCATGTGAAGAGGTGAAACAATATATGCATCTCAAAGCAGTATCATTCAACATTTTGGACAAACCACTACAAGCAATACTGGATCAGATACAAGAAGAATGTGAGAAAATGTAGACAAATACTAACAGATTGAGGTGTTTAACTTGTGGTGCTCTCTGTGCTATTAACATTTCAAGTCAAAACCTTTTCTGGTTAGTAAGTGTTTCTTGAGCATATGTATGTAGTAAGTGTTTCTGCTCTCAGTGTTTCAGAATTGCTGTTAGACCACCTTTCAACCATCGTAGTGAGATCTAACTGTTCAGTATGTAGTTGTTATAGTAATTATTGATGATCATGGCCAGAAACATTTCAATGTTAAGCTGTATCAGTGTACTGAAGCTGAAACTAGTTAACTGTATCAAGTATATGTATGAAGATGACATATAGATGAGCTCTTTCATGTGCTTGCAGTTACATCAACAGCTTTTTGTGTCTTTTGACAGTACCACATTGATAGAAGTATCACTGTCAGAAGAAGGGGGTTTTAGTTTGAATCAAAGACAACAATTCAAGCCAACTGTTGTAGCTCTGTTCATCTACACATCTCATAAATAATAGCTTTAAAACAACACCAACCCAGACGTAGGCAACAGTGGCATCTTGTTGCTGGCAGATCCCAAAACAGAAGGCAATGTTTTGCCATTATCTAGTTTCCACTTATAAAAATTCTTAGCAGCAGCAAAAGCCTAAGAGATACTTTTCCAAAGAGCAATTTGCTATCTAAAATAGTGCTAGAATGTAAACTAGAGCAGCAAGCAAGGAGCAGTAGCATTTAGCACTATTGTAGATGCAGTAACAACAGCTACTAGCACATCGAAATTTCACACAACAGTAGCAAAACAGTACTGGTAGTGTCAACGTAGTACTACAGCAATAGTACAAGCTACATCTAGGCATCAACATCGGCACTAAAGTAGTAGTACAAACTACATCTAGAGTATGAACAGCACCATCAGCACTACAACAATGATAAAGATTTTTCCTAGGACAGCAAGAGCAGCACTATAGCAGTGCCGACCGCTTTTCCTGGCGCATATGGGCAAATCAAGGCGTTGAGCCAACGCCTTGCGCATAGGCATGCTTATGCGCTAGATTAGGCGCGCTTTTTTGAACAGAGACCACACTTGAACCAAAGAACATTCTTCCAGTCACTAGGCCTATCATCAACGAATCTTTTACTCCAAGAGGCCACCATGGCCAAGTTAAAACCCCTAAAATCTTTTACTGGAAGGTAATGGCAGCAATAGCCCACTTAGGGAATGAACATCAAATAAGTGGGAAATGCTGGCTATGCAAGTTGTAAGTAAGATTAATTTGCCCCTATATGACAAGTTCCTCTTAATTTCTTAAAATGCAGGGGAACAACCAGATATTTAAACTTGAACATGCTCTGGAAGAAAGAGAGGATGCGAGAGGAAGGAGGGAGGAGTGGTGGCTACCTGCCTCTGGATTGGTCTCCGGCGTAGCTCCGGGCGGCGGCGTTGCTGCTCGACCAAGGTGGCGAGGCCGCGGCAGAGGCGATGGGCTCGT
>LR738709.1:5451191-5468260 GCA_902687465.1 Secale cereale
ACTGATGAACAATTTAAAGTGCGTAAGCAATCAATAATATTCACAAATTTATAGCATCATTTCATGTATTGACCCCCTACTTCAAATTAGATGTTTCGGATGCGGGATGAACTCCTAACACCAGATCGTCTGCGAGCAATTCAAGAGGAATTGGCGGCATTCTTCCTTGAACACGTGATCGCTGAAGACGGAGAATACTATGTGGACCCTGCATCCATGTGTTAGGAGATTATTTTTGTAAGAGATAATTATTGTATATATGTGCCCGGTAGTGTCGGATCGATAGATATACGAGAACTTGTTGTTCGACCAATCTCTCGGAGAAGGAGAGGTGGTCGATATTATTACTTCTCTCTGTATGCATATATATATATGTTGATTATATATACGAGATCTTCTGTTCCTTCGTTTGCTTAGTATAGCTAGCAGCTAGCTAGCTAGCTAGCGTGACTCTAGTCCATATATATACGTATGTGTAGTATATATGTAGCGTCGACCAAAAGCACGGACATAAGAGAGAACACTTCTCTCTATTAATTAGCTAGCTAACACAATATATCAAACACCTAAATTAACCCCCAAAACCTAAAACCCCCCCTCCCCTTTCAAAAAAAAAAACAAAAACCACAGCTACAGAAATGCTGACACGTGCATGCCTTTTGGTCCCGGTTGGTACCACCAACCGGGACTAAAGCCCCTCCTGCCTGGACTCGGTGCACAGGCCACGTGGACACCCTTTTGCCCCGGTTCTGGATTGAACCGGGACTAAAGGGTCAGAGCATTAGTACCGACCCTGTTGCCCCGGTTCCAGAACCGGGGCTAAAAGGCCAAATGAACCGGGGCTAAATCCCCTTTATCTACTAGTGGGGATCTGGCATGGGGAATCTGGCGAGAAGGGATAACAATCGAGATGGAGGGGGATGGAGATCGAGTGTTCTCATGAATTCAAAAAGTGCCCATGAAATTTAAAAATATTCATGATAGTTCAAAAAGTGCCCATGAAATACAATCGAGATATGAAGGCTACGATTTAAATACAATCGATCTTAGCTAGCTATCTGTTCACAATCTTCTTGCCCTTCTTTTTCGCAAATGGAGTTCTTCTGTGGAACGGACGTCCTTTAGGTAGGGTGGTCCTGCTTCTTCTTGTGGTGTATGCTGCTACTTCATCATCGTCGTCATGTTCGATCCTTGAGTCGCCGTACTTGTCGAATTCTTGCTCATTGGCTACTCCATCCATTCCGATGATCTTCCTTTTGCCTCTCCTCACGACAACACGACTGGGCTTTGACGGGTCGGTAATGAAGAAGCATTGGTCAACTTGGGAAGCCAGTACCCATGGCTCATTTTTCGCGGTGACGTTTGCGCCCGCGGTCTTGGATTTGGCTTCGGGTATAACCATGGTTGTGAAATACCGGTCTTCTTTTAGGACCCTCTTGGCCCATCTAACACGGAACATCTGGACCTTCTCTCCAGCGTAGCTCAGCTCCCAGATCTCCTCGATCCTTCCGTAGTATCTATCCTTGTCGTTACCGGTGTAGGATTCCATCGTTATCCCGGAGTTCTGATAACCACCGCTCTTCATGTCCTTGGCCTCGGTGTAGAATGTGTAGCCGTTGATATCGTACGCCTCATAGGTCATCAGGTTGTGCTCGGCGCCCTGTGACAAGGCGAATATGAGTTGTTCTTCCGCGGAAGAATCCTCTTTTAAAGGGTACGGCAGAAGCTTCTGCTTGAACCAACGCGTGAAACATGAGTTGTGCTCTTTGATTATATCTCCGTCCGTCCTCTGTTGGCCTCGGTCATTGTACGTCTTCTCAATAAAGGTTTTGTGCTCTACTGAAGGAAATATGCCCTAGAGGCAATAATACAGTTATTATTTATTTCCTTATATCATGATAAATGTTTATTATTCATGCTAGAATTGTATTAACCCGAAACTTAATACATGTGTGAATACATAGACAAAACAGAGTGTCCCTAGTATACCTCTACTAGACTAGCTCATTGATCAAAGATGGTTATGTTTCCTAGCCATAGACATGAGTTGTCATTTGATCAACGGGATCACATCATTAGGAGAATGATCTGATGGACAAGACCCATCCGTTAGCTTAGCACTATGATCGTTTAAGTTTTACTGCTATTGCTTTCTTCATGACTTATACATGTTCCTATGACTATGAGATTATGTAACTCCCGAATACCGGAGGAACACTTTGTGTGCTACCAAACGTCACAACGTAACTGGGTGATTATAAAGGTACTCTACAGGTGTCTCCGAAGGTACTTGTTGGGTTGGCGTATTTCCAGATTAGGATTTGTCACTCCGATTGTCGGAGAGGTATCTCTGGGCCCACTCGGTAATGCACATCACTATAAGCCTTGCAAGCATTGCAGCTAATGAGTTAGTTGCGGGATGATGTATTACGGAACGAGTAAAGAGACTTGTTGGTAACGAGATTGAACTAGGTATTGAGATACCGACGATCGAATCTCGGGCATGTAACATACCGATGACAAAGGGAACAATGTATGTTGTTATGCGGTTTGACCGATAAAGATCTTCGTAGAATATGTGGGAGCCAATATGAGCATCCAGGTTCCGCTATTGGTTATTGACCGGAGACGTGTCTCGGTCATGTCTACATAGTTCTCGAACCCGCAGGGTCCGCACGCTTAATGTTTCGATGATAGTTTTATTATGAGTTTATTAGTTTTGATGTACCGAAGGAGTTCGGAGTCCCGGATGAGATCAGGGACATGACGAGGAGTCTCAAAATGGTCGAGACGTAAAAATCGATATATTGGACGACTATATTCGGACATCGGAAAGGTTCCGAGTGATTCTGGTATTTTCGGAGTACCGGGGAGTTACGGGAATAGAGGAGAGAGGCCAAAAGGAAGGAGGCGTGCACCCCCCTTCTGGTCCGAATTGGACAAGGGGTGCAGCCCCCTTTTCCTTCTCCCTCTCCCCCTCTTTCCTTCTCTCCTACTCCGGAAAGGAAAGGGGAATCCTACTAGGACTTGGGAGTCCTAGTAGGACTCCCCACACTTGGTGCGCCCCCTCTAGGGCCGGCCTCTCCCTCCCTCCTTTATATACGGGGGCAGGGGGGCACCTCTAGACACAACAATTGATCTCTTGAACTCTTAGCCGTGTGCGGTGCCCCCCTCCACCATAGTTCTCCTCGATAAATATTGTAGCGGTGCTTAGGCGAACCCCTGCGACGGTAGAACATCAAGATCATCACCACGCCGTCGTGCTGACGAAACTCTCCCTCGACACTCGGCTGGATCGGAGTTCGAGGGACGTCATCGAGCTGAACGTGTGCTAGAACTCGGAGGTGCCGTAGTTTCGGTGCTTGATCGGTCGGGCCGTGAAGACGTACGACTACATCAACCGCGTTGTTCTAATGCGTCCGCTTTCGGTCTACGAGGGTACGTAGACTCACTCTCCCCTCTCGTTGCTATGCATCTGGTAGATAGATCTTGCGTGATCGTAGGAAAATTTTAAAATACTACGTTCCCCAACAGTGGCATCATGAGCCAGGTCTATGCGTAGATGATATGCACGAGTAGAACACAAGTGAGTTGTGGACGATACTAGTCATACTGCTTACCAGCATGTCATACTTTGATTCGGCGGTATTGTTGGATGAAGCGGCTCGGACCGACATTACGCGTACGCTTACGCGAGACTGGTTCTACCGACGTGCTTCGCACACAGGTGGCTGGCGGGTGTCAGTTTCTCCAACTTTAGTTGAATCAAGTGTGGCTACGCCCGGTCCTTGTGAAGGTTAAAACAGCACATACTTGACGAAATATCGTTGTGGTTTTGTATGCGTAGGTAAGAACGGTTCTTGCTAAGCCCGTAGCAGCCACGTAAAACTTGCAACAACAAAGTAGAGGACGTCTAACTTGTTTTTGCAGGGCATGTTGTGATGTGATATGGTCAAGACATGATGAGTTATACGGTTTTGTATGAAATGATCATGTTTTGTAAAGTTATCGGCAACTGGCAGGAGCCATATGGTTGTCGCTTTATTGTATGAAATGCAATCGCCATGTAATTGCTTTACTTTATCACTAAGCGGTGGCGATAGTCGTAGAAGCAATAGTTGGCGAGACGACAACGATGCTACGATGGAGATCAAGGTGTCGCGCCGGTGACGAAGGTGATCATGACGGTGCTTTGGAGATGGAGATCAAAAGCACAAGATGATGATGGCCATATCATGTCACATATTGTGATGTTTATCTTATTATGCTTCTTATTTTGCTTAGTTCGACGGTAGCATTATAAGATGATCCCTTACTAAATTTCAAGGTATAAGTGTTCTCCCTGAGTATGCACCGTTGCGAAAGTTCATCGTGCCGAGACACCACGTGATGATCGGGTGTGATAAGCTCTACGTTCAAATACAACGGGTGTAAGCCAGTTTTGCACACGCAGAATGGGTTAAACTTGACGAGCCTAGCATATGTAGATATGGCCTCGGAACACTGGAGACCGAAAGGTCGAGCGTGAATCATATAGTAGATATGATCAACATAAGATGTTCACCATTGAAACTACTCCATCTCACGTGATGATCGGACATGGTTTAGTTGATTTGGATCACGTGATCATTTAGATGACTAGAGGGATGTCAATCTAAGTGGGAGTTCTTAAGTAATATGATTAAATTGAACTTTAATTTATCATGAACTTAGTCCTCGTAGTATTACCATCTATGTTGTAGATCAATAGCTCGCGATGTTGCTCCCCGTTTATTTTTTATATGTTCCTAGAGAAAACTAAGTTGAAAGATGTTAGTAGCAATGATGCGGAATTGTTCCGTGATCTGAGGATTATCCTCATTGCTGCACAGAGAATTATGTCCTTGATGCACCGCTAGGTGACATACCTATTGCAGGAGCAGATGTAGACGTTATGAATGTTTTGACAAAAGCTCGGTATGATGACTACTTGATAGTTTAAGTGCACCATGCTTTATGGCTTAGAACCGGGACTTCAAAAAAGTTTTGAATGCCACGGAGCATATAAGATGTTCCAAGAGTTGAAATTAGTATTTCATACTCATGCCCGTGTCGAGAGGTATAAGACTTCTGACAGTAATTTGCCTACAAGATGGAGGAGAATAGCTCAACCAGTGAGCATGTGCTCAGATAGTCTGGGTACTACAATTACTTGAATCAAGTGGGAGTTAATCTTCCAGATAAGATAGTAATTGACAAAGTTCTCTAGTCACTATCACCAAGTTAGTAGAACTTCGTGATGAACTATAGGGATGACGAAAGGAATTCCCGAGCTCTTCGCAATGGTGAAGTCGGCGAAGGTAGAAATCATGAAAAAGCATCAAGTGTTGATGGTTAACAAGACCACTTGTTTCAAGTAAAGGGCAAAGGGATAGAAGGGGAACTTCAAGAAGAATGACAAGCAAGTTGTCACTCCCGTGAAGAAACCCAAAGCTAAAACTCAAGCCTGAAACTAAGTGCTTCTACTGCAAAGGAAATGGTCACTGGAAGTGGAACTGCGCTAGATACTTGGCGGATAAGAAGGATGGCAAAGTGAACAAAGGTATATTTTGATATACAGATTATTGATGTGTACTTTACTAGTGTTCATAGCAACCCCTGGGTATTTGATACCGGTTCAGTTGCTAAAATTAGTAACTCGAAATGAGAATTGCAGAATGAACAGAGACTAGTTAAAGGTGAAGTGACGATGTGTGTTGGAAGTGGTTCCAAGATTGATATGATCATCATCGCACACTCCCTATACTTTCGGGATTAGTGTAAAACCTAAATAAATGTTATTTGGCATTTGCGTTGAGCATGAATATGATTTGATCATATTTGTTGCAATACGGTTATTCATTTAAAGTCATAGAATAATTGTTATTCTGTTTACATGAATAAAACCTTCGATGGTCATACACCCAATTAAAATAGTTTGTTGGATCTCGATCGTGGTGATACACATATTCATAATATTGAAGCCAAAAGATGCATGGTTAATAATGATAGTGCAACTTATTTGTGGCACTGCTGTTTAGGTCATAATGGTGTAAAGCCCATGAAGAAACTCCATAGTGATGGACTTTTGGAATCACTTGATTATGAATCACTTGGTGCTTGCGAACCATGCCTCATGGGCAAGATGACTAAAACTCCGTTCTCCGGAACAATGGAGCGAGCAACAGATTTGTTGGAGATCATACATACAGATGTATGTGGACCAATGAGTGTTGAAGCTCGCGGCGGGTATCGTTATTTTCTGACCTTCACTGATGATTTGAGCAGATATGGGTATATCTACTTAATGAAGCACAAGTCCTAAACATTTGAAAAGTTCAAAGAATTTCAGAGTGAAGTGGAGAATCATCGTAACAAGAAAATAAGAGTTTCTACGATATGATCGTAGAGGTAAAATATTTGAGTTAGCGAGTTTGGCCTTCAGTAAAAACAATGTGAAATAGTTTCACTACTCACGCCACCTGGAACACCATAGTGTAATGGTGTGTCCGAACGTCATAACCGTACTTCATTAGATATGGTGCAATCGATGATGTCTCTTACCGATCTACCACTATCGCTTTTGGGGTTATGCATTAGAGACAGATACATTCACGTTAAATAGGGCACCATCTAAATCCGTGGAGATGACACCGTATGAACTGTGGCTTGACGAGAAACCTAAGCTGTCATTTCTTTAAGTTTGGGACTGCGATGCTTATGTGAAAAAGTTTCAACATGATAAGCTCGAACCCAAATCGGAGAAGTAAATCTTCATAGGATACCCAAAAGAAACTGTTGGGTACACCTTCTATCACAGATCCGAAGGCAAGGTCTTTGTTGCTAAGTGTGGATCCTTTCTAGAGAAGGAGTTTCTCTCGAAAGAAGTGAGTGGGAGGAAAGTGGAACTTGATGAGGTAATTGTACCTTCTCCCGAATTGGATAGTAGTACATCACAGAAACTGGTTCTAGTGATTCCTACACCAATTAGTGAGGAAGCTAATGATGATGATCATGAAACTTCGGATCAAGTTACTGCTGAACTTCGTAGATCAACCAGAGTACGTTCCGCACCAGAGTGGTACGGCAACCCGGTTCTGGAAGTCATGTTACTGGACCATGATGAACCTACGAACTATGAGGAAGCGATGATGAGCCCAGATTCCGCAAAATGGCTTGAGACCATGAAATCTGAGATGGGATCCATGTATGAGAACAAAGTGTGGACTTTGGTTGACTTGCCCGATGGTCGGCAAGCCATCGAAAATAAATGGATCTTCAAGAGGAAGACTGACGCTGACAGTAATGTTACTGTTTACAAAGCTCGACTTGTTGCGAAAGTTTTTCAACAAGTTCAAGGAGTTGACTACGACGAGACTTTCTCACCCGTAGCGATGCTTAAGTCTGTCCGAATCATGTTAGCAATTGCCGCATTTTATGAAATCTGGCAAATGGATAACAAAACTGCATTCTTTAATGGATTTATTAAAGAAGACTTGTATATGATGCAACCAGAAGGTTTTGTCAATCCTAAAGGTGCTAACAAAATGTGCAAGCTCCAGCGATCCATCTATGGACTGGTGCAAGCATCTCGGAGTTGGAATATACGCTTTGATAAGTTGATCAAAGCATATAGATTTATACAGACTTGAGGTGAAGCCTGTATTTAGAAGAAGTGAGTGGGAGCACTACAACCTTTCTGATAAGTATATGTGAATGACATATTGTCGATCGGAAATGATGTAGAATTTTCTGGAAAGCATAAAGGAGTGTTTGAAAGGAGTTTTTCAAAGAAAGACCTTGGTGAAGCTGCTTACATATTGGGCATCAAGATCTATAGAGATAGATCAAGACGCTTGATAAGACTTTCGATGAGTACATACCTTGATATGATTTTGAAGTAGTTCAAAATGGATCAGTCAAAGAAGGAGTTCTTACCTGACTTGTAAGGTGTGAAGTTGAGTAAGACTCAAAGCCAGACCACGGCAGAAAAATATAGAGAGAATGAAAGTCATTCCCTATGCCTCAGCCATAGGTTCTATAAAGTATGCCATGCTGTGTACCAAACATGTTGTGTACCTTGCCATGAGTTTATCAAGAGGGTACAATAGTGATCCAGGAGTAGATCACTGTACAGCGGTCAAAATTATCCTTAGTAACTGGATGACTAAGGAAATGTTTCTCGATTATGGAGGTGATAAAGAGTTCGTCGTAAAGGGTTACGCCGATGCAAGCTTTGACACTAAATCCAGCTGACTCTAAGTATCAATCTGGATGCGTATTGAAAGTGGGAGCAATTAGCTAGAGTAGCTCCATGCAGAGCATTGTAGACACATAGACATTTGCGAAATACATACGGATCTGAATGTGACAGACCCGTTGACTAAACTTCTCTCACGAAGCAAAACATGATCACACCTTAGTACTCTTTGGGTGTTAATCACATAGCGATGTGAACTAGATTATTGACTCTAGTAAACCCTTTGGGTGTTAATCACATGACGATGTGAACGGTGTTAAATCACATGGCGATGTGAATTAGATTATTGACTCTAGTGCAAGTGGGACACTGAAGGAAATATGCCCTAGAGGCAATAATAAAGTTATTATTTATTTCCTTATATCATGATAAATGTTTATTATTCATGCTAGAATTGTATTAACCGGAAACTTAATACATGTGTGAATACATAGACAAAACAGAGTGTCCCTAGTATGCCTCTACTAGACTAGCTCATTGATCAAAGATGGTTATGTTTCCTAGCCATAGACATGAGTTATAATTTGATCAACGGGATCACATCATTAGGAGAATGATCTGATGGACAAGACCCATCCGTTAGCTTAGCACTATGATTGTTTAAGTTTTACTGCTATTGCTTTCTTCATGACTTATACATGTTCCTATGACTATGAGATTATGCAACTCCCGAATACCGGAGGAACACTTTGTGTGCTACCAAACGTCACAACGTAACTGGGTGATTATAAAGGTACTCTACAGGTGTCTCCGAAGGTACCTGTTGGGTTGGCGTATTTCGAGATTAGGATTTGTCACTCCGATTGTCGGAGAGGTATCTCTGGACCCACTCGGTAATGCACATCATTATAAGCCTTGCAAGCATTGCAGCTAATGAGTTAGTTGCGGGATGATGTATTACGGAACGAGTAAAGAGACTTGTTGGTAACGAGATTGAACTAGGTATTGAGATACCGACGATCGAATCTTGGGCATGTAACATACCGATGACAAAGGGAACAATGTATGTTGTTATGCGGTTTGACCGATAAAGATCTTCGTAGAATATGTGGGAGCCAATATGAGCATCCAGGTTCCGCTATTGGTTATTGACCGGAGACGTGTCTCGGTCATGTCTACATAGTTCTCGAACCCGCAGGGTCCGCACGCTTAAGGTTTCAATGATAGTTTTATTATGAGTTTATGAGTTTTGATGTACCGAAGGAGTTCGGAGTCCCGGATGAGATCGGGGACATGACGAGGAGTCTCAAATTGGTCGAGACGTAAAAATCGATATATTGGACGAATATATTCGGACATCGGAAAGGTTCCGAGTGATTCGGGTATTTTCGGAGTACCGGGGAGTTACGGGAATAGAGGAGAGAGGCCAAAAGGACGGAGGCGTGCACCCCCCTTCTGGTCCGAATTGGACAAGGGGTGCAGCCCCCTTTTCCTTCTCCCTCTCCCCCTCTTTCCTTCTCTCCTACTCCGGAAAGGAAAGGGGAATCCTACTAGGACTTGGGAGTCCTAGTAGGACTCCCCACACTTGGTGCACCCCCTCTAGGGCCGGCCTCTCCCTCCCTCCTTTATATACGGGGGCAGGGGGGCACCTCTAGACACAACAATTGATCTCTTGATCTCTTAGCCGTGTGCGGTGCCCCCCTCCACCATAGTTCTCCTCGATAAATATTGTAGCGGTGCTTAGGCGAAGCCCTGCGACGGTAGAACATCAAGATCGTCACCATGCCGTCGTGCTGACGAAACTCTCCCTCGACACTCGGCTGGATCGGAGTTCGAGGGACGTCATCGAGCTGAACGTGTGCTAGAACTCGGAGGTGCCGTAGTTTCGGTGCTTGATCGGTCGGGCCGTGAAGACATACGACTACATCAACCGTGTTGTTCTAACGCTTCCGCTTTCGGTCTACGAGGGTACGTAGACTCACTCTCCCCTCTCGTTGCTATGCATCTGGTAGATAGATCTTGCGTGATCGTAGGAAAATTTTAAAATACTACGTTCCCCAACATCTACCACCCAAGGATCGACCATGTCTATGTGTTGTAGCGCGACTAGGTTTGCTCTTTCAAAGTCGGCGAGTCGACCCTCGAAGTCGACATGCATTTCGCGGCGACCCTCACGGTGACCCCATCCAGCGAGCCTGCCGAGGTGCCTGTTAACGGGCAGACCAATGGGGTTCTCGATGCCTAGATAATTCATGCAGTAGGAGATGCACTCTTCGGTCAGAAAGCCCCTGGCTATGCTTCCCTCTGGACGTGACATGTTGCGAACGTATCCTTTGATGACACCATTCATCCTTTCGAACGGCATCATGCTGTGCAGGAACGTCGGCCCGAGTTGGATGATATCGTCCATGATATGGACCAGCAGATGCACCATAACGTCGAAGAATGCGGGCGGGAAGTACATCTCAAGCTCGCATAGTATCACCACGATCTCTTCCTGTAGCCTTCTGAGTTGCCTCACGCCAACCGACTTCCGAGAGATGACGTCGAAAAAGTTGCATAGGCCAAATAGCATTTCACGGACGTGCGCGTCCATGATCCCACGGATTGCAACTAGAAGTATCTGCGTCATCAGCACATGACAGTCGTGAGACTTCATCCCGCTAAACTTCAGCTTCGCTGGGTCTAGGTATCTACTTATCTTCCCCGCGTAACCGTAAGGAAGTTTTACTCCTACGAGGCAGGTGAAAAAATGCTCGATCTCCTCCTGACTTAGAGTGAAGCACGCGGGAGGGTAGTCATTTCCAGTCTTCTTGGCCTTTTTGACTTTGCGACGACTTTCCGTGTCCTGCTTCGCCTCACCATCATCATCATCATCATCATATATAGCGTGAAGCTCCTGCCTGATGCCCATTGATTTCAAGTCTGCCCTTGCTTTCGGCCCATCTTTGGTCCTCTCTGGCATGTTGAGTAGGGTACCAAGCAGACTCTCGCACACGTTCTTCGTGATATGCATGACATCAAGGCTGTGAGGCACACGGTGGATCTTCCAGTACGGCAAGTCCCAGAAAACAGACCTCGTTTTCCATACCTTCAGCAGCGGCTCTGGCGCCTTTCGCTTCTTTCCCGGCTCTGGCGCCTTTTGCTTCTTTCCCGGCAGTGGGCAATCTTTCCAATTTTTCAACAGCTCGTCTATTTCCTCGCAGCTCCTCGTACGCGGGCGTCCTCGGGGTTCGGTTTCACCATCGAACAGATCCTTGCATTTTCTCCACAGGTCATCGTCGCGAAGCCACCTTCGATGTCCCATGAACATGGTTTTCGAAGACCCGGGATCTCTATCTAGCTGGCGATACATTGTGTCATCCATGCACCTGATGCATCCAGAAAATCCGTGGACCACCTGCCCCGCGACATATCCGTAACCGAGATAGTCGTGCACCGTCGTGAGCAGCGCGGCTCTCGTAGGGAAATATTCTTTCTCTGCGGCGTCCCACGTATTTGCTGGCGTTTTCCACAGCGTGTCAAGCTCCTCTTTCAGCAGCCCCAGATACAGATTGATGTCGTTCCCTGGTTGTTTCAGTCCTTCAATTAGCATACTCATGTGAATGTACTTCCTCTTCATGCACAACCAGGGGGGAAGGTTGTACATCCACACAAACATAGGCCAGGTGCTATGTGTGCTTCTCTGGCTGCCAAACGTATTGACTCCATCGGTGCTCGCGCCCAGCACGATGTTCCTTGTATTGTTCCCAAATTCTAGGTCTTCGAAGTTCAACGCTTGCCACTGGCTCGCATCCTTAGGGTGACTCAGCATCTTGTCTTTTTATCTATCTCCGGATCATTTGCGTCATCTTCTCGCTTCTTCTCCTCCCTATCCGCGTGCCAACGCAGGAGCTTTGCTACCTTAGGGTCCGCGAAATACCGCTGCAGACGAGGAGTGATCGGAAAGTACCACACCACTTTTCGAGGAGCTTTCTTCCGCTTCTTGTATCGAGTGACGCCGCACACCGGACATATGGTAGACTCCGCGTGCTCGTCCCGATAAATGATGCAATTGTTCATGACAAATGGTATTTCACGTGCGGTAAATCCAGAGGACACACGATTTTCTTTGCCTCCTCGAAACTGGTCGGGCAATTATTCCCCTTGGGAAGACGTTCGTGCCAGAATGACATGTTCTCGTCGAAGCATGCGTCGGTCATTTTGTGTTTTACCTTCATCTCCAAAGTCATGAGCGTTACTTTCAGGCGGGTATCCTCGGGCCTGCATCCTTCATACAATGGAGTAACCGTGTCTAACTCAAGTTGATCCATCTTGGCTTTCTCTCGCGCGGCAGCTCTTGCGTTATCCGTCTGCTTGAGAGCAGCTCTTGAATATGAGGGTCCTGCACCCAGCCCATCGATGGTCCAGCGTTGTCTGCTCCGCCGGCATCATCATCTTCATGATCATGCCCGTCGTCTGCTCCCGCATCTTCCTCATCATCATGTCCTGCATCTTCTACATGATGACTGTGTACAGCATCACCGTCGTGATCATCTCCTGGGGATTCTTCGTCTTCTCGCCCGCCCAAGCCGCGGTGGTTGTCTTGCTGCCCTTCCTCATTTCTTGCCCGGCCCCCATGGACGACTTCGTAGTCATCTTCATCACCTTGCCACCGATAGCCATCCATGAAACCACGCAAGAGCAGGTGGTCCCGCACCTGCCCGGAATCCGGGTCCGCAATAAGGCTCTTCAGCTTGCATCATCGACACGGACATATTATCTCCGTCTCGTTCTTTTGAAGCATCTCGGCCTTCGCGGAGCTCAAAAACCTATTCACGATGCCTTCGGTCATCGTGCAGACCATGGTCGCCTGCGGGGTAGAGCAAAACGATATTTTAGAACCAAGAAAAAAGTTGGCATGACTTTCCCTAAAAATAGGACCAAAAAGAATGCTTAATGCCAAAATTCTCGTCGAAACGGAAATGAATCAACATTCCGGCAAAATATTGGCAACTATCGCATTTCAAATATCGGTACACCTCCAAACACAAACACATATGCAACACCACAAACATATGCAACACCACGAACATACATAGATCTAACTATGCCATAAAAAGTGCATGTGCACATTGTTGTAGGGAGAACAACAAAAATATAGCTTCCCCCCTTACTTACCTATCAAAACAAGGTAATTTAACCACTTAATTTGAATGAATCTATGGTGGAAATGAGGTGAAAAAGAGGAGGCACCCGAGACAAGGAGGAGATGGAGAGAATGAAGTGGGGAGAAAGTGAGTGTGGGTAGGAGTGGCTGTCCAAAATATCTTGTTGGTGCCCACTTACTAATGGCGCACCACCTCAAAATGCGCCATTAGTAACCTAGGTTACTAATGGCGCACCTTCTGGTGGTGCGCCATTAGTAGTTTTGCAAAAAAAGAAATAAAAAAACATACTAATGGCGCACTGTTCCACAGTGCGCCATTACTAGTAATGGCGCACTGTGGAACAGTGCGCCATTAGTAGTTTTGCAAAAAAAGAATAAAAAATATAATAAAAAAAACAACAGTAGTGGCGCACTCTCCGACTGGTGCGCCATTACTAGTTACAACTAGTAATGGCGCACTGTGTCTGGATGCGCCATTAGTATGTTTGGAAAAGGAAAAAAAATTGATACTAATGGCGCACCCTGGGCCAGGTGCGCCATTAGTAGTTTCAACTCTAATGGCGTACCAGAAGGTGGTGCACCATTAGTATATACTAATGGCGCACCGCTTGTCTGGTGCGCCATTAGTGTCAATCCCATCTATAGCCTTTTTTCTAGTAGTGGGACTCAAGGAACGTTTGGTTTGCTTTAAGCACGGATGGCATTAATCCTTTCAGGGAGCAGAGCAGCAATCATAGCACCTGGCCCGTGACTCCTTGGATGTGTATGAAGCGGAAGTTCATTATGATGCCAGTTCTCATCCAAGGCCCTAAGCAACCCGTCAATGACATTGATGTGTACCTAAGGCCATTAGTTGAAGAACTTTTACAGCTGTGGAATGGAAACGGTGTACGTGCGTGGGATGAGCACAGACAAGAGGAATTTAACCTAAAGACATTGCTGTTCGTGACCATGAACGATTGGCCCGCTCTCAGTAACCTTTCAGGACAGACAAACAAAGGATACCACGCATGCACGCATTGTTTAGATGACACTGAAAGTATATACCAAGACAAATGCAGGAATAATGTGTACCTGGGCCATCGTCGATTTCTTCCGACCAACCATTAATGTCGAAAGAAAGGCAAGAATTTCAAAGGCGAGGCAGATCACCGGAAGAAGCCCGCCATGCGTACCGGTGATCACGTACTTGCTATGGTCAATGATTTACACGTAATCTTTGGAAAGGGTCCCGGCGCACTAGCTGTTCCGAATGACGCTGAGGGACACGCACCCATGTGGAAGAAGAAATCTATATTTTGGGACCTACCCTACTGGAAAGACCTAGAGGTCCTCTCTTCAATCGACGTGATGCACGTGACGAAGAACCTTTGCGTGAACCTGCTAGGCTTCTTGGGCGTGTATGGAAAGACAAAAGATACACCTGAGGCTTCTCGTCGAATATAAATGGAATAATAAATATGCCAGAGAAAAAGTTCCAGAACCTAAAGTCTCATGACTGCCACGTGATTATGACGCAACTGCTTCCGGTTGCATTGAGGGGGCTTCTACCGGAAAACTTTCGATTAGCCATTGTGAAGCTATGTGCATTCCTCAATGCAATCTCTGAGAAGGCGATCGATCCAGAAATCGTACCTAGGCTAAGGAGTGATGTGGCGCAATGTCTTGTCAGTTTCGAGCTGGTGTTCCCACCATCCTTCTTCAATATCATGACACATGTCCTAGTTTATCTAGTCGACGAGATTGTCATTCTGGGGCCCGTATTTCTACACAATATGTTCCCCTTTGAGAGGTTCATGGGAGTCCTAAAGAAATATGTCCATAACCGCGCTAGGCCAGAAGGAAGCATCTCCATGGGCCATCAAACAGAGGATGTCATCGGGTTTTGTGTTGACTTCATTCCTGGCCTTCATAAGATAGGTCTCCCTAAATCGCGGTATGAGGGGAGACTGACTGGAAAAGGCACGCTTGGAAGGGACTCAATAATATGCAGGTATGGATATTCTTGGTCTCAAGCACACTACACAGTTCTACAGAACTCTACCTTGGTGACCCTGTATGTCGATGAACACAAGAACAGTCTGCGCTCCAAACACCCGAAGCAGTGCGACGACTGGATTACATGTGAACACATCAGGACTTTCAGCAGTTGGTTGGAAACACGTCTCAGAGGTGACAACACTATTTGTGATGAGCTGTACTTGTTGTCCAAGGGACCATCTTTGACTGTATTGATTTACAAAGGATACGAGATAAATGGGAATACATTTTACACGATTGTCCAAGATCAAAAGAGCACCAACCAAAACAGCGGTGTCCGCTTTGATGCAACAATCGAGAGGGGAAAGGACACATATTATGGTTACATAGTGGACATATGGGAACTTGACTACGGACATGATTTTAAGGTCCCTTTGTTTAAGTGCAAATGGGTCAATCTGTCCACAGTACGGAATGACAACAGTCGATCTGAAAAATCTTGGGTACACTGACGAACCGTTCGTCCTAGCCAATGATGTGGCACAGGTTATCTATGTGAAGGACATGTCTACCAGACCGAGAAAAAGAAAAGATAAGGAAGCGAATACATCATACGATGAGCCAAAGCGCCACATAGTTCTTTCAGGAAAAAGGGACATCCTGGGAGTGGAGGGCAAGACAGACATATCTGAAGATTATAAAAAGTTTCATGAAATTCCTCCCTTCAAAGTCAAGGCTGACCCAAGCATCCTGATAAACGATGAAGGTTATCCATGGTTACGGCGCAATAAGCAAATGACAAAAGCGAAGAAAAAGTGAAGATTTTTTTCCGCAACTATTATGATGATACCATGCCAACTTTGTAACAGACGAGTATGATACCATTGTCCGTTTTGTACATGCACATGCTATGCCAACTTTTTCAGAGTTCATTTGAAAACTATGAATTTAGATCGAATTTTCTCTATAGGTGCATCTATGTTCATTTTTTTAGTGAAGTTAACCACAAACTTGTGATTCACACAAATTTCAAAGTATTCAAATTTTAACTATTCAAATTTGAAAACTAATGGCACTAACAGAAAGTTTATAATTAAAAAATAAAGCAAAAAACAAAAGAAAATAAATAATGCAGAAAACAAAACAAAAAATCTGGAAAAAAATAGGGCTTGCCCCTGGCCCATGACCATTAGTCCCGGTTTGTGCCACAAACCGGGACTAAAGGGGTGGTCCTGTTGCGCTCAGAGTTTAGTCCCACCTCGCCAACCGAAGGGCGCCCACACCGGTTTATAAGCCCGTCCCTCTCTGCCTTGTTGAGCTCCTCTCAAAGTGAAAATAGATGCCCCTATACAGGGAATTTGGCCTAAATTCATAATGAATTTCCCTGAAATCATAGAAATTGATTATGAATTTAGGTTGAATTCTCTCTATAGGCGCATCTATGTTCATTTTTTAGTAAAGTTAATCACAAACTTGTGATTCACACAAATTTTAAAAAATTCAAATTTTAACTATTCAAATTTGAAAACTAATGGCACTAACAGAAAGTTCATTATTTTTGTAAAACTAATGGCACTAACAGAAAGTTTATAATTTTGCTGACCTAAAAGCAAAAAAAATTAAAAATAAAGCAAAAAACAAAAGAAAATAAATAATGCAGAAAATAAAACAAAAAACTAGAAAATAAAATAAAAATAGCAACAATAATTATTTTGTTGTAAG
>LR738709.1:5468322-5484495 GCA_902687465.1 Secale cereale
AAAACAAAAAAAGTGTTTTCATTTTTGAAAACTAATGGCACTAACAGAAAGTTTATAATTTTTCTAAAACTAAAAGGAAAAATAATTAAAAAATAAAGCAAAAAACAAAAGAAAATAAATAATGCAGAAAACAAAACAAAAAAAACTGAAAAAATAGCAACAATAAGTATTTTGTTGTAAGTAGAAACAAAATAAAATAAATAAAGCAACAAAGAAAACAAAAAAAACAAAAAAATGTTTTCATATTTGAAAACTAATGGCACTAACAGAAAGTTTATGATTTTTCTAAACTAAAAGCAAACAGAATTAAAAAATAAAGAAAAAACAAAAGAAAATAAATAATGCAGAAAACAAAACAATAAAAGTGTCACCTACTGGGCCCCCACGGCCTGAATACGAGTAGAAACCCTACCATGGGCCTGGATTCAGGCCCGCGGGAGGCCCAGTAGGCCCACAGGCACACAGCGCAAGGTTAGGCCCGAAAGCCTGCATTTGAGAGGAGCTCGAGAGGGAAGGCGCAGCAGCGCTTATAAACCACTCTCGAGCTCTCCCAGCTAGCGAGGTGGAACTAAACATCCCACCGCACCCGCGCCAGCACAGGGCCTTTGGTCCCGGTTGGTGGCACCAACCGGGACTAAAGGAGGGTATTGGTACTGGTTCGAGGCACCAACCGGGACCAGTGCCCCCCTTTAGTCCCGGTTGGTGCCAGTAACCGGGACCAAATGTCTCTCCTTCCTGCCCTTTGGGCTGCTGAAAAGAGACCTTTGGTCCCGGTTGGTGGCACGAACCGGGACCAAAGGGGGCATTCGTCCCGGTTTGTGCCACGAACCGGGACCAATGCTCTGTATATATATTCAACACTTGTGAAATTTTCGTTTCAGTTCTCTCTTCCCCGCCCCGACGACGCCGCCAGGCTGCCTCACCGTCGCCGCCCACGCCGTCGCCCTGCCTCGCCGTCGTCGCCGGTCGCCCGTCCGCCGCCCCCGAGCACCCCCTGCGCCCTCGAGCCCGTCTGCCGCCCCCGAGCGCGCCCCGCCGTCGCCGTCGCCCTCGTCGACCCCGAGCCCGCCGGCCGTCCTCGCCGCCGTCGCCCCCGACGCCGGCCGTCCGCGTCTCCTCCCTGATCCCGCCGGGAGAGGTAGCTACCGCCCCATCCTCCCCCTTCCTTCCTCTTTGTATGAGTTGGGGAGAAAGTTTATATTTTTTTGTTCATATGTATGTATGTATGTACGTACGTATGTATGTATGTATGTATGTATGTATGTATGTATGTATGTATGTATTTATGTATGTTGTAGATGTATGCATGTATGAGTTGGGGAGAAAGTTTATATATTTTTGTTCATATATACTATAGATGTATGTATGATGAATTTTGATATTTTTTTGTTCATATATATGTATGTATATATGTATGTATATATGTATGTATATATATTGTAGATGTATGTATGTATGAGTTGGGGAGAAAGTTTATATATTTTTGTTCATATATACTGTAGATGTATGTATGATGAATTTTGATATTTTTTTAATTCATATATAATGTAGATGTCTATGTATATATGTATGGAATGATATCGATGGATGTATGTATATAGAACATTCGTAGAAAATATGACGAATCCGATATATGACCAATGTCGACCCCCTCCGGTTCACTCGGGAACACTAACTCTCTCGGAGAAAAAAATGTTATCGGGGAAAAAAATGTGATCGGGGTTGAGGGTCGTCGAACATGAGAGGAAGAAGAGGATATCTCCTCTATTCTTTCTTCTCCTCTTTTTTTTTTCTTCTTCCTCTTTTTTTTAACATAGAAAGTTACAATTTTAGAAAAGTTTTATATATGCAAAAGTTACAATTTTAGAAAAAGAAGGATAGGAAAGAAGAAAATGCGAGGGGGGGGGGTCGATATACCCCCTCCCGATAACTTCAACACATGGGGGGGGGGGTCTGTCGTCGTCGATATACCCCCTCCCCGATAACATTATTTTCCCATGTATGTATCTCGTCGTTGTCGATATTACCCCCTCCTTGAAGCGTTCTCGAGGCCACCCCTAACCCTTGAAGCGTTGTCGAGGCCACCCGAAACCCTAGCGAAGCAGCGTCGAGGCCACAAATTAATATATATGATTCCTTACTGTGATTAGCTAGCTAGTTCTATGTTTGCCATTAATATATCCATCTGTCATGTTTGAATAATAATTCCCATGTTGTAAATATTTGTAGAAACTACGGACGACTCCCCCCGAGACGAAGCACAAGAAGCGGTGTTGCTGGACATAATCGCAAATGGACGTGATGCCGTCTTGTCCTTTCTCAACGAAACCGATGATCTGCTGGAAAGATAGGATGAAGAAGCAGGCTATGATTATGATGGCTCCGGTGACCCAATGCAGGTGCAAGAAGTAGACCGTGAGGACGGCTCCGATGACCCAATGCCGGTGCAAGAAGAAGACCATGACGACGGCTCCGGTGATCGAACCGAGTCCGGCCAGCAGGTATATATATTAGTTAAGCCTGTGCTGACTAGTTAATTGAAGCATTCATTGTTTTGGTATGTAAACATATTAATTAACTATCGTCTTTGTTCTTTTTTCTAGCCCTCCGTATCGAGCACAACTTCGGTAAGGCGACGAGGCCCGAAGAAAAAGTTGAGCTCGGAAGAAAAGTTTGAGATCACAGAAATTGCGCGCTCCTGCCAACCGATTGAACCCATCCGGACAAAGAACACATTTGTTAATCAGTGCGGGGTTCTGGTTAGGGACAAGATCCCGATCAGCATCCAGCAATGGTTAAAGCCGGCTGCAGAAGACCCTGAGGTGTCTTATGTCACTGATATGCAGAAAGAAGATCTTTCGACTGAGCTGAAGTCAAATTTCACCCTACCGCCAGAGGATGATCCGGCGAAGCCAGTTAAAGAGGAATTAATCAAGTCTTTTGCTCTTACGAAGATGGCAGACCTATTCAGGAGGTGGAAGAAAGACCTGAATAAGTTTGTCCGCAAAAAAGAGACACCAGAATTCAAGGGCATATATGAGAAGATCAGAGATGACTGGCCCGCATTTGTGGCCTATAAGACATCGAAAAAGAGTAAGAAGATGTTGGCGACAAACAAGCAAAATGCTGCGAAGAAGATGCATCACCATCGCACGGGGTCAGGTGGCTACCTTAGAGCCCGGCCTAAGTGGGCCAAGGCTGAGAATGATCTGCTTCATAAAGGGATCGAACCAGAGGTAATGAACTGGCTAGACCGTTGCCGGACTTGGTTCTTCGGGGCTGGCGGAACCTTGGACCCTGTATTAGGGAGGTGCATTTGGACGGACAAGCAATTGGAAATACCACTCAAGAAGCTTCGACACTATATCAAAGCAACGCAGCAAGGGATGTTCGTTCCTGACAGAGAGAACGACGAGCTCACAATGACCCTCGGGAATCTTGAGCACCCTGGACGGACACGAGGCACGCCAGGCTCCGTTCCGTGGAGTGCTGGGTTTCCGGACGCAGGCGGTTACAAATGCCACGAGAGGAGGAAGAAAGTGTAGTAGACCGAACTGCAGGCGATGCACGCTAGGGTACAAGCGATAGAGGAACGAGAAGCAAATCGCAGCAAAAGAACTGTAGGAGATATGCCCTAGAGGCAATAATAAATTCTATTATTTATCTCACTGTTCATAATTAGGTTTATGTTCCATGCTATAACTGCTATGGTTCCCGAGCCCGTATATCCATAAAGGCTCTGGGGAAAACCCATGTGCACGTGTGGAATAATAAACGGTAAAAAGTATTCCTAGTCATGCCTCTAAGACTAGCTCAAGTGTTGCATGATGATTATGTTTTCCCAATCATGGGCATGTCTATGCCAGCAACTTTGAGGGCACAATGTTATAGGAACATTTGTGTTGAATCGACCCGAAATTGATGTTATGCTATGAGATACATTCGTCACAAGTTTATGGTTAATAACACAGGAAGTTAATGTTTGCATAATTCCTTAGACCATGAGAGTATCGAGTTTCTTCATGCTTGCTTCATGAACTTTGGGGTTTGTTAAACGTCATCCGTAAATGGGTGGCTATTACGGCGGCTTACGGGTTCATGGAAAAGTATGGCAAGTAACGAGATAGCTCAAGATTGGGATTTGCTCCTCCGTCGATGGAGAGATATACTCGGGCCCTCTCGGTGTAACGGTATCCATCATCGTCTGGCCAGACACAGGGTGATTTGATCACTGGGATGCCGAAACACGAAAACGAGAAAAGAGAACAAAACCGGTAACGAGGTAACTTGCATAGTGGACAAAGTGTTTGCCCACGGGGATGCAATAAATCTCACCTCGGGTGTTTGTGACATATCATGAAGCAAAAGGAATAGCTCACAGCAACTGGAGGTTCACTCGAATATTCATTCGTGTGGGTATAGGGGTCAATATGGGTGTCCACGGCTCCGATGTTGATCATTGATCGGAAGGGGTTCCGGGTCATGTCTATACTTCACCGAACCTATAGGGTCACACGCTTAAGGGTCATCTATCTGCTGAATACTAGACAGGGAGTCTGAGAGAAAATCACCGAAAAAGTTTCGGACACCGAAAAAGTTTCGGACAGCGGAAAAGTTCCGCAGAGAGAGGTCACCGGATGAGTTCCGGTGAAACTGAAAAGTTGTTTCAGAGGATACCATAAAGTCAAATTGGTTTTGGCACATGCCTGATAATTCTTGGAGGATGCCAGAATCGTTCTGGAAACCTTCTGGAATTTTCGGAGATGAAAACCGGGAATGTCCCGGAGCTGCCGGAACCGCTTCAGATGCTTTTGGCAGATGAAAATCACTAAACTGGAATTGTTCCAGAACGCGTTGAAAATAATTATGGTGGGTACTGGAAATGTTCTAAGCCCACATGAATTTTTTCAGTTCGATCAGACGCTGAAAAATGTCGTCGTGAATAGTGAAAATCAGCTTTATGGTTGCTTTTTGGAAAGCCATTCTTTTAGGCTTTTGCTTAAAAGATCTAGGGATGACATGGATGGATTGGGAGGCCCTCATGGGGGCCCCCCAAGGGGTGTGGCCGGCCAAGATGGTGGCTCCTCCTTGGAGCCCCTCTTGTTCCATGGTTTCACCCTTATACCCTTGGTGGAAGGACTTCATTCATGTACTTTTGGGTTTTATTGTAAAACCACCCTACCCCTTGGGATTTCCTATAAAAGGAGGAGTTGGGGCTGCCATCTCCTTCACCCCTTGCTCTCTCACACAAGCCATGCATGATCTGGCATTCTTCTCTCCCTCCCACGAAAAGAGTTTCGTAGAGCCGAAAGGCTGTCTGGGTTCCGGCAGGAACTAGTTCTGGACGGCGAAGCCCTGCCGGATAGATGACACCGTATGTGTGCAACTCTGTAGAGAGGTCGTAGTTTCGATCTTAGTGCCCTGAGGGGCTGTTCGTGAGTGCCTCCCGAAGGGCTGTCCAAGTGACGGTCCGAGTTCTGTGAGTCCTCCCGAAGGGCTGTCCGGGTGACCGTTCGAGTTTCGAAGGTCCTCCCGGAGGGCTGTCCGCGACACCGTCCGGGGGACTGTTCGACCGTCTCCCGGAGGGCTGTCCGAGGAGAAGATGAGGGTATACATCCTCGCGGTTGGGAGGTTGTAAATCCTAGCTGCGGGGATCTGCACCGACGATCGTCATCGACTCTACTTCCGCTGCGCTACGAGTCGGTAACGAAAATGATCAAAACCTTGTATGCAGTCTTCATAGTGGTCCTGGGCTGGTGCGTAGGTCGGAAATTTTTTGTTTTCTGCTGCGTTACCCTACAATGGCATCAAGAGCCGTGCTATGCGTAGATGCAGGTTGCGATCTAGAATACATGGAGATGTATGGGTGTTGCACAATATAATTAGGTAGTAGATAAGATCTATTACTGAAAATTATTTGTGCGGATAGCAGATGAAATCTGTTACCCGATGTTCTTGTTGCTTCCCTTAAATTTGCGTAGTCCTGATCTTGACAGCATTGTGGAATCTGACAAAGTTCTGGCAATCCGCGATCCTTTCCTGCTGCTCCTGAGTATGCTGATTGACAGATCAACGAAGTGCTAACAGTTCTTTGGGTTCCACTTTAGTCAAAGAAAGATGGATGTTTCGCAGACGAAAGGGCAATGAAGATATGATCTGCACGGGGGTCATGCGTATGACGAAGTTTAGTATGGGGCTCGAGATTTTATTATCTCGTGTTTCATACACCCTGGAAAGTTAATCTAGCAACTTGAATTATCATACTTGATGATGGACGTTGGTAGCTTCGGTTTGTTTCGAAACCTTAGAAGCCACGTAAGATAAACTTTTGCATGAACCGATTAGAAGCGTCTAACTTGGTTTTGCAGGAGGGTTTGCATGTGCATATGATGTGGTATAGCAGTGCTCATAATAATTTGATTATGTATGAGATGGCTATATAATGTAAATCGATTAACATGACCTGCGTGTCATGATTCGGCATGATGGCTGGAGCCATATGATTGCACTTTAAATGACCTGCGTGTCAACCTTGTTGTAATGCATTATTTTATTAGCTATAGAGATAGCAATATTATCTGGTGCATCGACAAGGTGGTGGCAATCTTCGCGAAGGTGAACACCGACGCGAATGCCGAAGACGAAGAAATGAAAGACTTCTCCGTCAGAAAGGGCTATACCATATCATGCTAATTATGAATTGCCTGAGATGTTTATCCCTTATGATGCACCCTTCTTGATTGCGCGGTAGTCGCTTTTATTAGGGTGATCTCTCACAAAAATATCAAGTAGTTAGTGTTCTCCCAAGTGTAGCACCGTCACGGCACCTAACTTTTCGGGGTATCACATGCTAACATGGGTACGAACGATTAGGGATGTGTGAGGCGGGTTAGTTGAGACCTCGCAGCGAGATCACTTGGTTGTCTTGACGTTCAGGCATGAAAGTCATGAGCTCGGAACACACGCATCGAAAGATGAACAAGAGTCACATAGAGATGTGATTGGTAAGTTTGCCTACCGATTGAGATTCTCGTCATCAGTGATGCTACCATCAATGGCGTTGAATTGAAATGTGGATCTTGAATCACTCACAATCAATTATGAGAGATATTGATTTGAGTGGGAGCGCACTGTTGAATTAACTTGTTTAATTCTCAGTGCAATTAATTTTGAACACTGTCTAAGTGTGGTTTGCATAATAGTTATAGAATAATGGCTCGCGTTTCCACCTTCCCTATTAAAATTGAATAGCTGTTAAATATCTGGTTAAATCTTTACGGTTGGTAACGTAATGTGAGGATTGTCCTCAAGAGTGCCAAGAAGGACTTTGTCATATCGCATACTTTCGGTATTCTCCCGCTAATGCTATGGATCATGTGACTCTCGTCCTTCGATCCAAAAGCTAGAATTCCGTTTTTAGTCAAGTGCAATATGTTTGCTTCCATGAGACCCGAACTTCGAAAGTTTGGATAGTTATGTGATATTCATGGAATCTGAAAATCATTTTCAGAGACAGACAAAGGCTGAAAGATATGAGATATCCAAAGCAGTGTTTGTTTGCAAACTATTAGTAAAGGAGTTTACTATGCATTAGACTGATAAGAGAGGGATCCAGTAGAACGCCTATCATATGATGAAAGGTGAATAAAACAACAACTTAAAGAGAAAGGAAGTGTCCGAAGGGTGTTAGTAAGACTTTCACGCCTAAGAAGTCCGGGGCTAACGCCACTCTTAAGTTGGGTGCTTCTTCTGAGAGTAGGAGAAATACTAAAAGTTAAACTGTTAGAAGTATAATGGTAAAAAGAAAGAAGACTGGAATATCCAGCTCATGTATGAATGTCATACAAGTTTTTGATGTATAGAAGGCTGGTCAAAGATATAGTCCTTGGGAATTATGATTAATTTGTTGATCACTAATTCTTGGGTATTGTGAGTTAATCACAAAGATACCCGCTCGATTGCATTCTGATGCAACTCGATGTAAGAACTACTATGGCCTAAAACACTAGCCAGGAATGAGGTTTAGGTATACACAGGGAACATAGTTAATGTTACTATACCTTCCATCGGTGTATTACCGTCTGTATTTATTTTCATAATTCATTTAGAGTTTTACACACTCTAGCCCATTGCATAAGGTATCTTGCAAGAAGGTTGTTCATAAGAGAACTTCTGATGTTCGGTGTTATGAACCACATAAGGGCCATACTTTCATTATGAATGAGATGTATGTTATGAATGTTGATAATAATATATTACCTCTGTGTTTACTTTCATAATTCATTTTAGAGTTTCATACACTCTAGCCCATTGCACAATGTTTGTTGCAAAGGAGTTGTTCATAAAACAACAATTGTTGTTTAGTATTATGAATAACATGAAGGGCCATGCTTCCATCCTAGATGGGATGTATGTTATGAATATTGATGGTAATATGATACATCCATAACACTGACGCTAAATGTCGCAAGACTAAAAGAATACCGCACAAAGTGTGGCACTACATTTGGTCGCATTGGAGAAACCCGCATGGAAAATTCCATTATGATGGATTTTGAAGTCATTTGATTTTTGAATCATCTGACACTTGCAAATTTCCTCCGAAAAGTGAAGTGACTGAAATACCGTTCACAGGCCACAAGGAACGAGTAACAAACTTATTGGTGATCATACATTTGATGTGTGTAGTCCGATAAATGTTGTTAGTAGTGGTTTTATCTATCTTCAGAAATGACTCAAGTAGATATATGGATATTTACTTGATGAGACGTAAGTCTGGATCTTTTGAAATCATTCGAAAGGTTTTCAAAAATGAAGTAGAAGTTATTGTAACAAGAAAATTATGTTTCTACAATTCGATTGCAGAAAGGAATATTTGAGTTACAAGTTTAGCGAATGTCTGATGAGTTGTGAAAGGGGTTTCATAACTTGCACTTCCCGGAACACCACTGCTAAGTGAAAAGTCTGTGAAGATGTAATCAAACCATTTATGACATGGTGAGATCAAAGATGACATAAATAAATTTGCCATTATCCCTTTTAAAAGAGTGATGCTTTAGAGACTGCGGCTTTTACACTGAAAAGAGCTTCATCGGGTCTGTTGAAATGAAGCCATGGTATGGTACGCCCAACCATGTTATATCTTTTCTTAACATTTGGAATATGGGGCTTGTGTAAAAGGTTACAAACCTATTCCAAATCAGACAAGTGCTACTTTGTAGGTTAACCCAAGATTGGGTATTCCTCCCTCACTATACCGAGGCAAATAGTTTTGCCACGAAACGGTATGCTTTTAAAGAAAATAGTTCTTTCAAAAAGGTGAGTGGGAGGACAGTGCAAACTCGACGAGATAACAGTATCTTCGTCATCAGGTCAAAGGAAAGGAACCTTGGAAGTAATTCCAGAGTTTTCTACTACGACTGATACGGAAGTCTCTACAATAAAATGTATGGACTTCGGTCGAACTTGCAGCTGAACCACGTAGGCAAGGCTCGTGCAAACCTCTCAGGTGCGCAGACGAGATATTGTTGTTGGACAACAGTATACCTATGATACACAAAGGAAGCGTTGATGGGCCCTGACTCCGGAATTGGCTGAATGCCAATACAACCCGAGTTAGTTTCCATATAAGTGATTCAAGATTAAAACCTTGATACACCTTTCGGAAGACTTAGAGTCTGACGAATATTTATGGAACTTAAAACTGATACGGATAAAATGTTTTATCCATAAAGCTTGACTTGTTGCAATAAACAAATTCAAGGAGTTGACTACGATGAGATTGTCTCACCGTAGCGATGCTTAAAGTCGGTTCGGGTTGAACTAGCAATTAATAAATATTTCAATCTTGAGATATGAAACATGGATGACAAAAGTATTTCCATCTGATGGAAATGAAACCTAGGACTTGTATGTGATACAGTCCAAAGTAATTTGTCGATCCAGAGGATGCTAGTAAGTGTGCAAACTTCAGAGTTCCAGCAATGGACAGAAGAGAGCAAAATGGAGTTGGAATCTTCGTGTTTTGATGAAATGGTCAAAAGGGGTTTTGACGTCATCAATGGGTAACGAAGATGCTTGTAATTCAAGAAAGTAAGTGGGAGCATATTAATATTTCTAAAAACCTTGTGTACTTAACACATTGGTAATTGGAAATAAATTTCTTGACACGAATTAGGACTTCATTTGAAAATAGTTTTTCGATGAAGTGCTTAGGCTAAATAGCCTTGATATTAGGCATGATGATCTATGGAGATAGATTTACCTAATGGGGCTAAGCTATGAATACATATTGACAAGATGCTAAAAACCTTTTAGCATATAAAACGCCAAGGAGTGATTCTTGCCGAAGTCACATGGAAAGAGTTTTTTGCAAGACTCGGTGTCGCAAAACACTGATGAGCAAAATACATGATGGAGATTCCACACACCTTCGTGTTTGGATTAATCATGTATTCCATGGTATGTAAAACAACCAGATATGTCCGATACTCCCAAGGTGTTGCGAGTATGGATACCAAAGTGATCAAAGTACTGATCATAGGACAACAGTGAAAGATGTCTTTGAGTACTAGAGTAAGTACTGATGACATGTTTTCTCGCAGGCGGAGATCATGAAGAGTTCGTTGTAAAATGTTACATCGATACAGTCTTCATCTTTTCCCCGTGCGATTTTCGATTTAAATTAAGGGTTTTGTGTAACACACAATGTGGTGGCACAGTTAGTTGGAAAATGTTCCAAACAAGTTACTGTGGCGAATTCTATAACAAAGGCGAAGTATGTTGCCGCTTTTGAAGCGACAAAGAAGATGTTGAATCATATAGTTCATTCGTGAACTTAGTATGGTTCCAAGATGGCTTTTGTCAATGGGACACTACTGAGGTAGTTGCTCCATAACTCAGTCTGAGGAATCCAGGTTCGACCTGTGATTCGCATACATACAAAGCGAAATCCACACAAAATATGAATTTTGTGAAGGCGTGAAAACGCGGACGATATGCAAAGATACACACGGAGCTGAAGTCGTCAGATCCGTTGGACATCAGGCTATACCACAAGCGAAGCATATTTACACCAATGTGTCATAGGTGTAAAGTGCATTAGCATTGACTAGATTATTGACTCTAGTACAAGTGGGAGTCTGTAGGAGATATGCCCTAGAGGCAATAATAAATTCTATTATTTATCTCACTGTTCATAATTAGGTTTATGTTCCATGCTATAACTGCTATGGTTCCCGAGCCCGTATATCCATAAAGGCTCTGGGGAAAACCCATGTGCACGTGTGGAATAATAAACGGAAAAAAGTATTCCTAGTCATGCCTCTAAGACTAGCTCAAGTGTTGCATGATGATTATGTTTTCCCAATCATGGGCATGTCTATGCCAGCAACTTTGAGGGCACAATGTTATAGGAACATTTGTGTTGAATCGACCCGAAATTGATGTTATGCTATGAGATACATTCGTCACAAGTTTATGGTTAATAACACAGGAAGTTAATGTTTGCATAATTCCTTAGACCATGAGAGTATCGAGTTTCTTCATGCTTGCTTCATGAACTTTCGGGTTTGTTAAACGTCATCCGTAAATGGGTGGCTATTACGGCGGCTTACGGGTTCATGGAAAAGTATGGCAAGTAACGAGATAGCTCAAGATTGGGATTTGCTCCTCCGACGATGGAGAGATATACTCGGGCTCTCTCGGTGTAACGGTATCCATCATCGTCTGGCCAGACACAGGGTGATTTGATCACTGGGATGCCGAAACACGAAAACGAGAAAAGAGAACAAAACCGGTAACGAGGTAACTTGCATAGTGGACAAAGTGTTTGCCCACGGGGATGCAATAAATCTCACCTCGGGTGTTTGTGACATATCATGAAGCAAAAGGAATAGCTCACAGCAACTGGAGGTTCACTCGAATATTCATTCGTGTGGGTATAGGGGTCAATATGGGTGTCCACGGCTCCGATGTTGATCATTGATCGGAAGGGGTTCCGGGTCATGTCTATACTTCACCGAACCTATAGGGTCACACGCTTAAGGGTCATCTATCTGCTGAATACTAGACAGGGAGTCTGAGAGAAAATCACCGAAAAAGTTTCGGACACCGAAAAAGTTTCGGACAGCGGAAAAGTTCCGCAGAGAGAGGTCACCGGATGAGTTCCGGTGAAACTGAAAAGTTGTTTCAGAGGATACCATAAAGTCAAATTGGTTTTGGCACATGCCTGATAATTCTTGGAGGATGCCAGAATCGTTCTGGAAACCTTCTGGAATTTTCGGAGATGAAAACCGGGAATGTCCCGGAGCTGCCGGAACCGCTTCAGATGCTTTTGGCAGATGAAAATCACTAAACTGGAATTGTTCCAGAACGCGTTGAAAATAATTATGGTGGGTACTGGAAATGTTCTAAGCCCACATGAATTTTTTCAGTTCGATCAGACGCTGAAAAATGTCGTCGTGAATAGTGAAAATCAGCTTTATGGTTGCTTTTTGGAAAGCCATTCTTTTAGGCTTTTGCTTAAAAGATCTAGGGATGACATGGATGGATTGGGAGGCCCTCATGGGGGCCCCCCAAGGGGTGTGGCCGGCCAAGATGGTGGCTCCTCCTTGGAGCCCCTCTTGTTCCATGGTTTCACCCTTATACCCTTGGTGGAAGGACTTCATTCATGTACTTTTGGGTTTTATTGTAAAACCACCCTACCCCTTGGGATTTCCTATAAAAGGAGGAGTTGGGGCTGCCATCTCCTTCACCCCTTGCTCTCTCACACAAGCCATGCATGATCTGGCATTCTTCTCTCCCTCCCACGAAAAGAGTTTCGTAGAGCCGAAAGGCTGTCTGGGTTCCGGCAGGAACTAGTTCTGGACGGCGAAGCCCTGCCGGATAGATGACACCGTATGTGTGCAACTCTGTAGAGAGGTCGTAGTTTCGATCTTAGTGCCCTGAGGGGCTGTTCGTGAGTGCCTCCCGAAGGGCTGTCCAAGTGACGGTCCGAGTTCTGTGAGTCCTCCCGAAGGGCTGTCCGGGTGACCGTTCGAGTTTCGAAGGTCCTCCCGGAGGGCTGTCCGCGACACCGTCCGGGGGACTGTTCGACCGTCTCCCGGAGGGCTGTCCGAGGAGAAGATGAGGGTATACATCCTCGCGGTTGGGAGGTTGTAAATCCTAGCTGCGGGGATCTGCACCGACGATCGTCATCGACTCTACTTCCGCTGCGCTACGAGTCGGTAACGAAAATGATCAAAACCTTGTATGCAGTCTTCATAGTGGTCCTGGGCTGGTGCGTAGGTCGGAAATTTTTTGTTTTCTGCTGCGTTACCCTACAAGAACTGCCAAAGCTTCCCCCGAAGCTACCCCGCCATCTCAGCGGAGAAGCAGCGTGGATTCCACCGAGCTGCTTCAGCCGGAGCATGTCTTGACGGCTCCTGCCAGCTATCTCGTGGATGCTATCACGGAGTCTCAAAATCGCCACCTTATGACGCAATGGATTAATATGAAGGTCAAGGCGGCTGCTGGCTCTGTTTATCCTACTGGACCCGGCGCAACTTTTCACTGCCGGCTGATTCCAGAAGGATATGCTAGGGTGATGGTGGATGAAATAACCGAGGGATTTGAGGACCTCCAGCTTGACCACCCTACCGGTGAAGGGGAGACTCGGCTGGGTTCTTCTCTGAAGACTCCATGCCTATGGCGGAAGGACCTCATCAACCTTCTGAACTGGACGCCTTCCCCTCCTCCTCCTCCTCCTCCTCCGGCGAGTCAGGGCACTCCGCCTCCTCCACCGTTCCTCCTCCGGCGAGTGACGATCAGGGCACTCTGGCTCCTTCTCCAGCGCACGGCGGCACTCCGCCTCCTTCTCCGCCTGCGCCGGCGCGCCCGAGCAGCCAGCCTCCTCCTTCTCCGCCTCGTCAGCAAGGGTGGAAGGGACCCGCCGCCGCTCCGGCTGCTCCGACGCGTCGTAGTCCTTCTCCTCCGCCGCGTAAGTAAGGAAAGAAGACAGCCGCTCCGTCTGGTCTGCCGGCGTCTAGCAGTACAGCCAGAGGCGGGAGGCAATACAAATTCGGTCCTTCTCTCATGCCTCTAGAGAAGTTACCATGCGAGAGGTCCGACGAGGAAAACACAAAGATCGCTAAAGCCGAAGTGTAGGACTGGCTTGAAGGGTTGAAAGCACAAAGACATCCACCTCCAGAGGAGAAGATAGATCCGGTGAAAGCAAAGCACACTCTGGCTGCCCTGAAGAAACCAGCGAAGTGTCCGCCGAAAGACAACTATGACCGCATTATTGAAAAGTCATTTCAGAAAGCGAATAGGTTGGGAAGTACTAGAAGTGATCAAAGGTTAGCAGAAGGACGAGCTGGGAAACAAATTGCCCAGCTCGGCGAACAAGCGGACCAATCGTGCCCCCCGCTCAAGGTGTCTAGCGACATCGTCGCTAATGATCCGAGGATGGTGCCCGGTTATAGCAATCTTGGAGATTACCTGCCCGACGATGTACATTATGATTTCTTGGAGGTGCAGATACAAAGATACGAGTTCGGGAAGCCTCTCGTCAAAGATGAAAGATCTCTATCAACGATGATGCGAAGATTGCATGATTGGTACTTGAAAATCTGCAGAGAGTCTGGGGGAGGGATTGTTTGTATGTGAGAGTTATACCGGAGCATGACCTCGTTGGAATTGAACTATTGCCTATTCCTTTTGAGGAGTTCTATCAGTTTTTCAATCAATTGGCCCTCGATAAAGCAACGGTCACCTGCTACTATCTGTAAGTAGTACTACTTCTATTATTAAGTCTCTCTATATAGCTCAGCTCTTTCATTGCATGTATTTATAATTATCCTCACTATATTATGCAGATTGAAGATCGTCGAATTGAAGAAATGACAAGTCGGTGATATTGGGTTCATTAACACATATCTCATAGATGCAACTGAGGTTAAATTGCGTGCCACAGATACCGAGGCCAACTTGCTACGATCGTTGGTAGTAAATGAAAACAAAGATAAAATACTCTTTCCTTACAACTTCATGTGAGTGTTACTGTCGTGTGCATATTCGGTTTCCCTTATATATTAGTCAAGGCTATAGTAATGTAATTGATGAGTTCATGCATGCGTGCGCAACTTCCACTATATTCTCCTAGAGATTAAGCTTGAGCAGGGAGTAGTAACTGTCTTGGACTCGAAACGAAAAGATCCCAAGGAGTATGCGGACATGACTCAAATGCTCGAGAAGTAAGTTAAATCGATCATTATCCACCATGCATATCAGCAACTTTGTTCATTTTTGATATCAAGTAATTGTTTTCTTTGTCTGGCAGGGTTTGGAGAAAATTGACCAAAAAAGCTCCGGGACTGCCGAAGAAGCTGGAATTTAGACACCCGAAAGTAAGTACTATATAGTAGCATGTTCCGCGCATCTCCTATTGATTCAAGCACTAGTTTCATCAATACCATTTGGCATTCTTGCTTATTAGTTTGATTGACCTTTATTTCTTGTAAAGTGGTTGTGGCAGGAACAAGGGAATGATTTCTGTGGATACTACATTTGCGAGTCCATCCGCCACACGACCTGTGAGCGGGGCTACTCTGACGCACAATTTGAAGTGTGTAAGCAATTAATAAAATTCACAATTTTATTTCATTACCATCATTTATTTCATTACTATATATATATATATATATATATATATATATATGTATTGACCCCCTACTACAAATTAGATCTTTTGGATGCGGAATGAACTCCTAGCACCAGATCGTCTGCAAGCAATTCAAGAGGAATTGGCGGCATTCTTCCTTGACCACGTGATCGCTGAAGACGAAGAATACTATGTGGACCATGCATCCATAAGATAGGAGATTATATTTGTAAGAGATAATTATTGTATATATGTACCCGGTAGTGTCGGATAAATATACGAGAACTTGTTGTTCGACCAATCTCTTGGAGAAGGAGAGGTGGTCGATATCACTTCTCTCTGTATGCATATATATGTTCATGACGATCTTCTGTTTCCTTCGTTTGCTTACTAGCTAGCTAGCGTGTCTAGTCCTCTCTATACGTATGTATAGTACGTAGCGTCGACCAAGCATGGACATAAGAGAGGACACTTCTCTCTATTAATATATGAAACACCTAAATTAAACCCCAAAATCCCCAAACCCCCCCCCC
>LR738709.1:5484618-5514340 GCA_902687465.1 Secale cereale
CTTTCAAAAAAAAAACAAAAAACCCAGCCACAGAAATGCTGACGCGTGGATGCCTATTGGTCCCGGTTGGTGCCACCAACCGGGACCAAAGGCCCTCCTGCCTGGGCTCCGCTCACAGGCCACATGGAGGCCCATCTGTCCCGGTTCTAGTTTGAACCGGGACTAAATGGCTAGGGCATTAGTACCGACCCTTTAGTCCCGGTTCAAGAACCGGGACAAAAGGCCCTTACGAACCGGGACAATAGGCCCGTTCTCTACTAATGCATAATCATGGTGTCATCCGCATACTGCAAATGAGTAACCCCCCCCCCCTCATCCGGGATGAGGTGACTAACTACACCCTTAAGGTGGCCGACCATCTTGGCCTTATTTAAGATGCCCGCTAGGGCATCAACTGCGAGGTTGAAAAACAAGTGGGAGACAGGGTCTCCTTGCTTTACCCCTCGGGAAGCCTGGAAAAAGGGTCCCACCTTGCCATTGATGTTGATCGTCGTGTTCCCAGATTTGACCAGTTGCATGATCCAGGAACACCCCCGCTCGTCAAATCCTCGTGGCTCCATCACCAACCTCAAAAAGGACCAGTCCAGACGGTCATACGCCTTCTGGAAGTCCAATTTGAGGAAGACCCCCTTAAGTCCCTTCGACGCCACCTCATGGATGATCTCGTGAAGGGCCCCATCATGGATCCGCCTGCTCTTCAGGAATGCGATTGAAGGGGGTGGGTAATCCTTTCCGCCACAGGGGATAAACGAGTCACGCAAACCTTCGCAAAGATTCGCTCCAACACGTTGATCACTATGATAGGTCGTAATTGCCTAATATCCGTCGCCCCAACTACTTTGAGGATCAGGGATATGACACCATAGTTAATCCTAGCCATATCCAATGTTCCAATATAGAACTCACGGAACATGGGCATAAGCAACGGACGTAGGATCTCCCATAATTTTTGAAAAAAACTACCGGGAGGCCGTCCAGCCCCGGGGCCGAGCAGGCTTTCATAGAAGCAACCGCTCGACCCACTTCCTCAGGGGAGAATGGGAGAGTAAGTTCCACATTATCCGCATCAGAGACCTGGTCAGCAAGCGGCCAAAATTCAGCGCAAAGGGAGACGCCTCCGCGTGGCTCAGCCGAGAAAAGCTCGTTATAAAAGGAGTAAATATGGGAAGAGATGTCTTCTGGGCTCTCCAGAAGAGTATCCCCATCCCAGAGAAAAGGGATGGAACATTTCCACCTGCGTCCATTAGCAATTGCCTGGAAGAAGGCAGTGTTCGCATCCCCCATAAGGAGCCAGTTCTGGCCCCCTCGACGTTGCCAGAACAGCTCCTCGCTCTTGTAGAAGTCCATGAGAGAGGCCTCAAGTGCATATCTCCTAAGCCAGTCATCAGGAGACAGTCCGTGTCCATCTGCAAGTCCATCCACTACCTTTATCTGATCCAACAGGGCCCCTTTACGGGCCCGAAGCTCAGCACCAAGGTAAGCTCCCCAGCCCTTCATGGCCTGACGAGATAGCTTAGCACAGTGGTGCCAGACATCGACAGCACAGAACACATGAGGTAGGGACGCGACCGCCTCTAGCCAACGGTCGCGAACAATCTCAAAGAAACCCAGTTGCTACAGCTAGAACGTCTCAATGTGGAAGCGGCGGGTCCTAGGGGGGCCTCATCCCCCAATGAGAAAAGCAGGGGCGTATGGTCGGAGCCAATCCGAATGACCGCCTTGAGAGAGCACAATGGGAACCTTACTTCCCACTGAGCCAACATAAAGACCCGATCTAAGACACTCCGGATGGGGTCCACCTGCTTATTCATCCACGTGGACCTAGCCCCTATGCGGGCAATCTCACGGAGCGCAAGGTCCGCAATGCAGTCATTGAATAGACGCATGCAGACCCGATCTACATTAGAGGAGCTTTTATCAGAAGCCCATCTAATGAGGTTAAAGTCACCGGCCACCACCATCGGAATGGTGCACCTCTCCACCTTAGTCTTCAGCTCGGCGAGGAAGTCGGCATAGCGTCCTTGATCCGCAGGACCATACACGAAAATCACCTCCCAGCTGAGGTGAAGTCGTCGGTCAGTGTCGGACATGCTCAACAAGAATGCCCCTCGGTCCATATCCTCAACCGAGAAGGCATCCTCCCTGACGCTAATCAGGATGCCCCCAGACTGCCCCGTAGCAGGCAACCACTACCAGGCAAACTGGTGGCGAGAGAGCCCCTGGAGCTCAAGTATACTAAAACCTGGCGAATCGTATCCTGAAGTGCTACAATGTCGATCTCTTCCTGCCGCAGATACTCAAGGAGCTACCGCCGCCGGTCAGTGAGGCCAAAGCCCCTAATGTTCCAACATAGGAGCTTCATTTAATAAGAGTCCCTAGGCCCCGCAAGTGGGGCCGAGCTAGCTCGCCCCTCAATCGTGGGTCGGGGGATGTCTTCGCCGAACGTCCACGTCGCCCCCGCGTAGGGGGGCAACGGATGCCACCGGTCCAAGGGAAGCGGACCTGGAACTAGTCCCACACACCTCTATTCAGTGTTCAGTGGGATTGAGGCGGGTGGGGGGCGCCCACGCAGCGTCCTCACCGAGAGGGGAGCTGCCATGGGCCTCGCCGCAACTGCCTCAACAGGGGGCGCCGCACCATCCCTGGTCTCGCTATGACTAGGGTCGGTGTGCGCCGGGGTGTTGGGGTCTCCACGTGCAGCACATGCAAGGGCTTCAGCCAAGGCCCCATCGAGCCTCTCCTTGGCGCAAATAGCAGAAATCTGCTCAAGGATCAGCCATTTCTCACCACGAAACACAATGCCACTATCGATGGACACCTCAGCCAGATGGGCTAATGAAGCAAGACCAAGTAAAGAGAACCGAGAACCAGAACTAGAAGGGTTAGAGGGGTGGTGGGGATACCTGAAGACAAGTCACGGGCCGCCGCCCGCATGGCAGCCTTCTCCCGGATCATCGGGACACGGCCATCCAGGAGAACGCGAGACTGGATGAGCCTCGCACTCTGGCGCGCGGCCACCAGCGGAGAAGCCCCGTCCCGGAGCTTGGAACTGGCCACGGTAGGGGTCACCGTAGCCAGGTCCAAGGTCGGAGGCGGCGCCAGGTGATACGTCTCCAACGTATCTATAATTTTTGTTTGTTCCATGCTATTATTTATGATGTTTTGGATGTTTAATGGGCTTTGTTATACACTGATATATTATTTTTGGGACTAACCTATTAACCCAAAGGCCCGGTCCAGATTGCTGTTTTTGCCTATTTTAGGGTTTTACAGAAAAGGAATATCATACGGAGTCCAAACGGAATGAAACCTTCGGGAGAGATATTTTTGGAGCGATATCTTCACGGGAGACTTGAGAACCACGGAATAGGGCACACATGGAGTCCACGAGGGTGGAGGGCGGCCACCCTGCCTCGTGGGCCCCATGTTGGTCCCCCGATGCCCTCCTTCCTCCTATATATATATATATCCATGTACCCCGAAAACATCAGAAGAGGAGAGAAAACCCTAATTCCACCGCCGCAACCTTCTGTTCCCGTGAGATCCCATCTTGGGGCCTGTTCCGGAGCTCCGCCGGAGGGGGGATCTACCATGGAGTGCTTCTACATCAACACCATGGCCTCACCATGAGTTGTGAGTAGTTTACCACAGACCTTCGGGTCCATAGTTAGTACCTAGATGGCTTCTTCTCTCTTTTTGGATCTCAATACCAAGTTCTCATCGGTCTTCGAGGAGATCTATTCGATGTAACCTCTTTTTGCGGTGTGTTTGTCGAGATCCGATGAATTGTGGGTTTATGATCAAGATTATCTATGAGAAATATTTGGTTCTTTGCTGCATTCTTTTATGTATGATTATAATATCCTTGCAAGTCTCTTCGAATTATTGGTTTGGTTTGGCCTACTAGATCTATAGTTCTTGCAATGGGAGAAGTGCTTGGCTTTGGGTTCAATCTTGCGGTGTCTTTTCCCAGTGACAGTAGGGGCAGCAAGGCACGTATTGTATTGTTGCCATTGAGGATAAAAAGATGGGGTTTATATCATTTTGCTTGAGTTTATCCCTCTACATCATGTCATCTTGCTTAAGGCGTTACTCTGTTCTTATGAACTTAATACTCTAGATGCATGCTGGATAGCGGTCGACGTGTGGAGTAATAGTAGTAGATGCAGAATCGTTTCGGTCTACTTGTCACGGACGTGATGCCTATATATAATGATCATGCCTGGATATTCTCATAATTATTCGCTTTTCTATCAATTGCTATCATGAGAGAAGCCACTAGTGAAACCTATGGCCTCCGGGTCTATTCTCAACATATCAATCTACAATCTACTTTACTTTACTGTTTTTACTTTCTGTTCTTATATCCAAAAATACCAAAAATATCAAACTATCATATCTATCACATATCACTTTCGTAAGTGATCGTAAAGGGATTGAGAACCCCTTATCGTGTTGGCTGCGAAGTTCTTATTTGTTTGTGCAGGTGTGAGGGACTCGCGCGTGGTCTCCTACTTGATTGATACCTTGGTTCTCAAAAACTGAGGGAAATACTTACGCTACTGTGCTGCATCACCCTTTCCTCCCTTTCCTCTTCGAGGGAATACAACGCAAGCTGGAGAAGTAGCACCAGGTCCGGGGACCCCAAGGTTGGGGAAGGGGGAGACCCCAGTGAGCGCGAGTAGCAGACCACCCCAGGCGAGCGCGGCAACGACGAAGGGTGCACCTCCATCCTCACACTCACCACGTCCTCCTCCACGACCTCCAGGTCCTCCACCGAACTTCCGACAGGGGGAGGTGCGGCCATAGCCAGAGTCCGAGTGATTCGTCTTATGATCGTGAAAATTTATTTAAGCCCCATGATGAATATGAGATTGATAATAATGTTTGCAATAATATTGAAAGTGGGTTTGGAAGAGTGTCAACTTTAGATCCCACATATTTGGAGAATGATCAATCTTATGAATTTTTTGATAAATGTGGGTTTGGAGAGGTCATGACTTTAGTTAATGTTGATCCCACTATTTTGGAAGAGTGTTAACTCCGTATGCATGTGGTTCGTGTTGAGAATATGTTTTGTGATAGCTATACTGTTGAATTTTCTGATGATCCTACATGCAATTATTATGAGAGAGGAAAATATGGTCGTAGAAATTTTCATGTTACTAAATTACCTCTCGTTATGTTGAGATTGCTATTGTTTCTTTCTTCTTCCTTGCATATGCTAGAAATTGATTGACTTGATAATTTGTTTGCGTATAAAATGCCTATGCATAGGAAGTATGTTAGATTTAGATGTGTTTTTACATGTTTTATGATGCTCTCTTTGCTTCAATTCTTATCTTTCATGTGAGCATCATTGAAATCTCAAGTCGATCTTAATGGCTATAAAGCAAGAGCTTGTTGGGAGGCAACCCAATTTTATTTTCTTTGTTTTTGCTTCTGTTTAGGAATAAATATTGCATCTAGCATCTGTTTAGATGTGGTTTTGTGTTTTAATTAGTGTTAGTGCCAAGTAGAACCTTTGGGAAGACTTGTGTGAAGTTTATATGATCTTGCTGTAAAAAACAGAAACGTTAGCGCTCACGAGAATAGTCACCAGATTTTACTCGAGGGTGCTCTTTAGTTGATTCTTTTTGCAGATGATTAATAGACAAATTTCTCACGTTTACCAATTTATTTCAATTTTTTGGAGTTACAGTATGCGAAAGTTACAGATAACTATAGACTATTGTGTTTTTGACAGATTCTGTTTTTCGTGTGTTGTTTGCTTATTTTGATGAATCTATGAGTAGTATTGGAGGATATGAATCATAGAGAAGTTGGAATACAGTAGGTTTAACACCAATATAAACAAAGAATGAGTTCATTACAGCACCTTTGAGTGGTGGTTTGTTTTCCTATACTAATGGAGCTCACGAGATTTTTGGCTAAGTTTTGTGTTGTGAAGTTTTCAAGTTTTGAGTATTGCTTTGATAGACTACGGAACAAAGAGTGGCAAGAGCCTAAGCTTGGGGATGCCCAAGGCACCCTAAGGTAAAATTAAAGGACAACCAGAAGCCTAAGATTGGGGATGCCCCGGGAAGGCAAAAGCCTAAGCTTGGGGATGCCCAAGGCACCCTAAGGTAAAATTAAAGGACAACCAAAAGCCTAAGCTTGGGGATGCCCCGGGAAGGCATCCCCTCTTTCGTCTTCATCTATCGGTAACTATACTCGGGACTATATTTTTATTCACCACATCATATGTGTTTTACTTGGAGTGTCATGTATGATTTGAGTCTTTGCTTGTTAGTTTGCTACAATTATCCTTGCTGGACACACCTTTTTGAGAGAGATAAATATGGCCTAGGAATTGTTAGAACACTCTATGTGCTTCACTTATATCTTTTGAGCTAAATAGTTTGCTCTAGTGCTTCACTTATATCTTTTTGAGCATGGTGGTAATTTTATTTTGTAGAAATTGTTGATCTGTCATGCTTCACTTATATCCTTTTGAGAGTCTATTAGAACAGCATGGTAATGTGCTTTGGCTATAAAACTAGCCTTAACATGATAGGCATCCAAGATGAATGTTCTAAAAACTTTCATACAAAGTTCATTGAATATGATGAGAAGTTTGATGCTTGATGGTTGTTTTGAGATATGAGAATAGTGATATTAGAGGCATGCTAGTGGAGTTATTATGAATTTGAGAAATACTTGTGTTGAAGTTAGTGATTCCCGTAGCATGCACGTATGGTGAACCGCTATGTGACGAAGTTAGAGAATGAGGTATTTGTAGAGTGTCATACTTTGTGTGGAGATCGGGGGAGCGCGATGGTTAACTCCTACCAACCTCCCCCCTAGGAGCATGTGTTGATTGCTTTGTTTTGATGACTCGTAAATTTTTGCAATAAGTATATGAGTTCTTTATGACTAATGTTGAGTCCATGGATTATACCCACTCTCACCCTTCCACCATTGCTAGCCTCTCTTGTACCGCCCAACTTTCGCCGGTACCATACACCCACCATATACCTTCCTCAAAACAGCCATCATACCTACCTATCCTGGCATTTCCATAGCCATTCCGAGATATATTGGCATGCAACTTTCCACCGTTCCGTTCATATGACACGCTTCATATTGTCATATTGCCATGTATGATCATGTAGTTGACATCGTATTTGTGGCAAAGCCACCATGCATAATTTTTCATACATGTCACTCTTGATTCATTGCACATCCCGGTACACCGCCGGAGGCATTCATATAGAGTCATACTTTGTTCTAGTATCGAGTTGTAATCAATAAAAGTGTGATGATCATCATTATTAGAACATTGTCCCATGTGAGGAAAGGCCAAAAAAAAGGAGATGGCCCAACAAAAATACAGAGAGGAAAAAAAAGAGAAACCCCTCCAAAAAATGAGAGAAAATAAAGAAGGGACAATGCTACTATCCTTTTGCACACTTGTGCTTCAAAGTTGCTCCATGTTCTTCATGATAGAGAGTCTCATGTTTAGTCACTTTCATATATTTTTCATTATAGAACTTGGCTTGTATATTCCAACGATGAGCTTCCTCAAATGCCCTAGGTCTTCGTGAGCAAGCAAGTTGGATGCACACCCACTTAGTTTCTTTTGTTGAGCTTTCATACATTTTTAGCTCTAGTGCGTCCGTTGCATGGCAATCCCTACTCACTCACATGTATTGATGGGAATCTCCATAACCCATTGATACGCCTAGTCGATGTGAGACTATCTTCCTCCTTTTTGTCTTCTCCACAACCACCACTCTATTCCACCCATAGTGCTATATCCATGGCTCACGCTCATGTATTGCGTGAAAGGTGAAAGGTTTGAAAGAATAGAGTATGAAAACAAGTGCTTGGCTGAAATCGGGGTTGTGCATGATATGAATATTTTATGTGATGAAGAGGGAGCATAGACATACTATATGATTTTGTAGGGATAACTTTCTTTAGCCATGGTATTTTGAGAAGACATGATTGTTTTGTTAGTATGCTTGAAGTATTATTATTTCTTATGTCAATATAGACTTTTGTCTTGAATCTTTTAGATCTGAACATTCATGCCACAATAAAAAGAATTACATTGAAAATCATGTTGGTTAGCATTCGACATCAAAAATTCTGTTTTATCATTTACCTACTCGAGGACGAGCAGGAATTAAGCTTGGGGATGCTTGATACGTCTCCAACGTATCTATAATTTTTGATTGTTCCATGCTATTATTTATGATGTTTTGGATGTTTAATGGGCTTTGTTATACACTTTTATATTATTTTTGGGACTAACCTATTAACCCAAAGGCCCAGTCCAAATTGCTGTTTTTTTTGCCTATTTCAGGGTTTTATAGAAAAGGAATATCAAACGGAGTCCAAACAGAATGAAACCTTCGGGAGATTTTGGAACGATATCTTCACGGGAGACTTGAGAACCACGGAATATGGCACACGTGGCGTCCACGAGGGTGGAGGGCACCTGTAATGCCCAGGATGGGACTATATCTCCTACGTGTCGAGGCACGACTTAGAGATATAAGCCCATGCTGGAATGATCGCAAGTTTGGTACCTTTGCACATCTCATGTAAAAATGGGGATGGAAAACTGAAAAGATAGTTGGCTTACACTCGCCACGTCACACAAATTCATTACATGATTCAATCATCATACAAATGAACATCATAGCCCATCTAAGGGTAAGATCCAAATGTCAAGATACCAAACATAATTTAAAAACCACAGGTCTAGATCGAATCCTAGTAGAAGAACCACTACTGATCAGACGGATAGTTCACGTAGTAACGACTACGCTCCTCGTCGTACTCCCAGTCTAGCTTAGTGCCATCACCAGTGTAACTCACCATCGTACCTGCATCTGGTGTTTTGAAGTAACTGTGAGCCACAGAGGACTCAGCAATCCCGTTCCCGGGTAACATGACTATTTAAGCCTTGGGTGTGGAACAAGGCTGAAGAAAGAATAAGAATAAGTGGTTGCAGCAGCACTAGCCTAGCTTACGTAAAAGAGAGCGAGAAGAGAAAGTGCCTCGGTCGAGATATGATCACTAAGTGATCCTAACTAAAGCCAGTCAAACATAACCCCACCGTGTTCATCTCCCGAAACCCTTTCGGAAAATGACAGTCACGGTACACACGCTGGTAGTGTATTGGAACATGGTGTCAAGTTTTCTACAACCGGATATTAACAAGCTCCCATCTGCCACATAACCGCGGGCACGGCTTTCGAAAGTTCAAGACCCTGCAGGGGTGTTCCAACTTGGCCCATGACAAGCCCACGATCCGCGGAGTCGCAACTCCAAAGGTGGGAAGGCCCGAGTATCCTCGGAATCCCGTGCTCAAGATACTCCGAACTAAGGTAAGGCTAATCCAGCAAATCCTCCCGGCGTGCCGACACCCTGACAATAGCCGTGCGTATCTAGTCTCAGGCCACGACTGGATGGGCGATTCTACAGGTTTTTACCAAACCTCGAGTTTCCTCGTGGTGGCCCCGCAGACTCCCCGTTTCGGACCAACACTCATGTGGAGCACTGGCCCGGGGTTGTTAATTAAGAAAGAGGGTTAATTACTTCCTATGCAAGTTTATTTAGTTATTAGGCAAATAGTACCAATGTTGGGACTTGCTGGAAAAGACTTAGCACTCAGCGGTTTATCAAGGGGCCCCCATAACCCCAACCATATGAGGAACGCATAATCAAGGAACATAACACCGGTTTATACGGTTCCTAGAGGCATGAGTGGAACAAATCACCAAGCAAAAGGCTTAGCCTTCCACCCATTGCAAATATATAGATGATTTCATTTAAGCATTTATTTAGTGTGATATAACCCAACAAACTTCAACATGAAGCAAGCATCTTCAACTTCACCTGCAAATAGCAATGCTATAAGAGGGGCTGAGCGAAGCGTACTTATAGCCAATCAATGGTTTGCATAGGTAGGGTGGTTAGACATGAACATGGCTACAATAGGAGGCTGACAGGAAAGACATGGGCATCGAGGCAAAACTATAGATCGATACTTCTAACAATAGGCAAAATAGTAATGGTATCCGGGTTCGGTCATCTTGCCTGAAGAGTTGTCGATAGGATCGTAAGATGGGTCCTCGTGCTCAACCTAGGTAGTAACCTCGTGCTCGTGCTCGTACTCGTACTCGGCCTCAGCTTCCGGCTCTACTCAACACAAACACACAAGGCACGAATTCAACAAGATGCAATGCGCACACAAAATATGCTGGATGCATGACGGATGCACTATGGGAGCACAAGGAGCATGACAATATGCGATCAAGCAAAATGCTTCAAAACATGATAACAATAGGATATTATGAATCTACATGAAAAATCACACAAGTTTCATATAGGACTTGCTCCAATCGGAGCTACGGCCTAAAAGTTACACACAAAACAATAAACATGCGAAAGCTGAAAATTACAGCCACATACCAACTTCGGAGCATTAGATAAATGAGCTACAGCACACAAACATCATGGCAAAGAGTATGGACATAAACTAGACATATCCTACAGCAAATAAGTCCATTGGAGTACCCCCAAAGGAGCCACGGATCAATAGCAACAAGCTATGACATATTGAACTTGACAACAAAATCCTGACAGCAGTATTTTATTGCAACTTGGGAGCAAAATTTAAATATGCTACAGCCACTCAAATAAGCATGTGAGAGCATGAATGGATAGCCAACAATATATACTACAAGTAATCATCAAGAGTCACCCCAAAACTATCATGGATTGGCCTAGAACAACAAGCAAACATGGCATCTGGAAATTACAGATTCCAGACTTAGTGAAATTTCACTAAGTGTTAAAACAGCAGTTTCATCATGGCATATTTGAGAGCAAGTTTAAGTCACCTCAAAGCTAAACATGGCAAGTGGTAAGAACCACAGCAAAGTACACATGATGGTGAATCCAAAACACCTAAGCATGCATCATGGGGACAATCACAATGATAGCAATGAGCTCCTCAAAATGACATCTCATAACAAGTTTAACAACATAACAGCCACATAGCACTTTGTATCGGAGATAAACATGGCAAGATTAATTCTATCATGCAAGTCTAAGCAATCATCATGTAGAGCATGACAAGACGAACACGTGGACATCTCATTTGCATCATTTGGATAAGCATGCAAAAAGTTATCACATTGCAAAGATGGCATGAAAACAACAACTAACAGCGGTTTTTATCAAGATGCACTCTTGCAACAGATTTTTAAGCATCTAGATGATATTCAAATAGGCATGGCATAATGGAACTAAATGCAGTACATGGCACCACGAACAATTTGACATATCATTTGCGCAAAACGGAGCTACACACAAAAAGTTATCACCGTTTGAAAATAGCATCAGACAGATGAAAACAGTAGGGACTTAGGGATTTGGGGCAACCTCAGATCTGGGAAAAAAATATCAACGGGCTTCGGAGGCGGATCAGACCGGATCCGGCCTTGTGGCGAAGGAGGCGGGATGGGCCGCGGCAGGGGAGGCCCGCGGGGCGCGGTGGCGAAGTGGCGGCTGGGCCGCGTCGAGGGAGGCTCGGGCGCGGCGGCCTGGGCTTGGCCCGCGAAGGGAGGCGGCAGCACCCGCGGGATCTGGGCCGCGGGATCGGGCCGAGCCCACTAGGGCGCCTGGCGAGGCGGAGGGTGGAGGCCCGTCGCGAAGTGGCCCAGGCGGTTGGAGGCGGTCGGTGCCCGGCCGGATCTGGCTGCTGGCCCGGACCAGGGAGGCGAGGCCGCTGGGCCTCGGTCGATGGGGGCCGAGCGGGCGGTCAACGCTCGAGGAGGAAGGACCGGGGCGCTGCTGCCTCGGTCGCTGGGGTGGCGGCGGCTTATCAAGGGCAACCGGAAGGAGGAGCGCCCCTGCGGCTTTCTGCGAGGGAAGGACCGGAGGAGGTCGGGGGCCGCTGAATCCGGCGGCTCCTCGCCGGATCTGGCCGGAGGCGAGGTGGAGACGCGGCGGCGAGGTACTCCGGCGAAGGTCCGGCGAGCTCCTCCGGTGAGGTCTGATCTGGAGGTAGAAGAAGGAGAGGAAGGGGATGGAGCTAGGGTTTCCTTGTTTTGGGGCAAAAAATTAGGAAGGTGGACAAATATATAGGCACAAGAAGCTAGGTTTGTCCAAATGAGGTGTGGTTTTCGGCCACGCGATTAGAATTGGATGGCCTAGATGAAGGGAGGGGTTTAGGCTGGTTTGGTGGGCTGTTGGAGGGGTGTCTTGGGCCTCAAATTGGAGGCACTTTGAGCCCACGAGAATAACTTTTGGGGTAGCAAACGAACTCCAAACGCGATGAGATTTGACAGGCGGGTTACACACACCAAAACAACAACACACGACAAGTCGCGCGCCAAACCGGTAACGTTACATGGCCAAACACCAAAGTATGCCTCGGGGACGCCACGGACACGTGAGGGAGCTCCGGAACGCGAAACGGATAACGGAGAGGAACGAGTGGGACCGGATGAAAACAACAACACAAATGCAATGCGATGCACATGACTACATGATATGGATGAATGCCACACACACACACAACAAAACGACGAAAACCCGAAAGACAAAGAACCCGGAATGGAAGTGATGAAGCCAGAGATATTATATATTGCCCAAAAGGGAAAGTATTACATCCGGGGCATTACAAACTCTCCTCTACTACAAAAAGATCTCGTCCCGAGATCTAGGACTGGAAAAAGGAAGGGTACCCGGAACGAAGATGATCTTCTCGTTCCCACGTAGTTTATCGGTCGGTATGGTGTGACCACTTGACTTTCAAGAATTTGATGGACTTGTTGCGGGTCTTGCGCTCGGTTTCTTCGAGAATAGCAACGGGATGCTCTCGGTAGGACAAATCTTGTTGAAGATCAATCTCTTCAAACGGAATCATGCGTTCAGGTGCCTTGAAGCATTTGCGGAGTTGAGACACATGGAACACATCATGAACATTGGCGAAGTTGGAAGGGAGCTCAAGTTGATAGGTTAGATCGCCTCTTTTGCCAAGGATCTTGAAAGGCCCGACGTATCTAGGAGCAACTTTCCTTTGATACCGAATCTTTGGGTTCCTTTCATAGGAGAAACACGGAGATAGACATGATCACCAATGTTGAAAGCCAAGTCACGATGCTTGCCGTCATAGTAGCTCTTCTGACGCGACTGAGCGGCCTTGAGATTCTCACGTATGACTTTGCACATTTCTTCGGCTTCTGTGATCAAGTCATTGCCAAGAAGTTGACGTTCACCTGTCTCGGACCAGTTGAGAGGGGTACGGCACTTTCTGCCATAGAGGATTTCAAACGGAGCTTTGCCTGCACTTGCTTGAAAGCTTTTGTTGTAAGAGAACTCGGCAAATGGAAGGCAATCTTCCCATTTCATGCCAAAAGATATGACACAGGCTCTGAGCATGTCTTCTAGAATCTGATTCACTCTTTCGACTTGACCACTAGTCTGAGGGTGAAAAGCAGTGCTAAACCTGATCTTAGTGCCCATGGCAGACTGAAAGGAGTCCCAGAAGTTTGAAGTGAACAAACTTCCACGGTCTAAGGAGATAACTTGAGGAATGCCATGTAAGGACACAATTCTGGAAGTGTACAACTCTGCCAGTTGAGCTGCATTGATTGATTCTTTGACTGGAAGGAAGTGAGCGACTTTGGTAAGCTTGTCAATCACCACAAAGATAGAATCATTCCCTCTCTTGGAATTAGGAAAGCCAGTGACGAAATCCATTTCAATGTGGTCGAATTTCCACTCGGGAATAGGAAGAGGTTGGAGAAGACCGGCTGGACGTTGATGCTCTGCCTTCACTCTTCTGCAGACATCACATTCATTCACGAATTGGGCAATATCCCTTTTCATGCGTGTCCACCAGTAAGACTGCTTGATGTCTTGGTACATCTTGGAACTGCCAGGATGAATGGAAAGGAGAGAATCATGTGCTTCTTCCATTATGAGCTTCCTGAGATCACCTTTGGGAACGACGAGTCTGTCCTCGAAGAACAAGGTATCTCTCTCATCAACGCGATAGCACTTGTATTTCGGATTACCCTCTGCAATACCATGTTTCACTTTCTGCACCATGGCATCACTGAGTTGGGCCTCACGGACCTGATCTTCCAAGGTAGGAGCGACTTGAAGATTTGCAAGAAAACCTTGGGGAACAACTTGGAGGTTGAGCTTCCTGAAAGCTTCACAAAGCTCAGGCTGGAACGGCTTAATAAGAAGGCTGTTGCAATATGCCTTTCTGCTCAAAGCATCTGCAATCACATTCGCCTTGCCAGGAGTCTATTCAATGCTGGGATCATACTCTTGGATCATTTCAACCCAACGAGTCTGGCAGAGGTTCAGATTCGGCTGTGTGAAGATGTACTTCAAGCTCTTGTGATCGGTGAAGATGTCGACTTTTCTGCCCAGCAGCAGGTGTCTCCACGTAATCAAAGCATGTACCACAGCTGCTAGTTCAAGATCATGTGTGGGATAGTTCTTCTCACTTGGCTTGAGCTGACGAGAAGTGTAAGCCACAATTCTCTTGTCCTGCATAAGCACACCACCAAGACCTTGAAGAGAAGCATCACAGAATACTTTGTAGGGCTTGGACTCATCTGGAGGAGTTAGAACTGGAGCAGAGACGAGCTTTTCTTTGAGAGTTTTGAATCCCACTTCACAATCTGGAGACCAGTAGTACTTGACATTCTTCTGCAGCAAGTTGAAGAGAGGCTTGGCAATCTTGGAGAAGTTCTCAACGAACCTTCTGCAATAGCTGGCAAGACCAAGAAAGCTTCGGAGTTGCTTGACGTTCTGAGGAGCTTCCCAGTTGACAATTGCTTCAACTTTCTCGGGGTTTACCGCAATACCGTCAGCGGAGATGATATGGCCCAGATACAAGACCTTATCGAGCCAAAATTCGCACTTGGAGAACTTGGCATAGAACTTATGTTCACGGAGTCTGTCGAGAACGAGACGAAGGTGCTTTTCGTGATCTTCTTCATTCTTGAAAAATACCAAAATGTCATCCAGATACACAAGCACAAACTCGCCGGTGTAGGGGTTGAAGATGTAGTGCATCATTCTCGAAAAGGTAGGAGGAGCATTGGCGAGACCAAAGGACATGACTGTGTACTCATATGAGCCGTCGCTCGTTCTGAAGGCAGTCTTGTGGATATCTTCCTCGCGAATGCGAATTTGGTGATAGCCCATTCGGAGATCGAGCTTAGAGAACACTTTAGCTCCTTTGAGCTGCTCGAACAGTTCGTTGATGTTGGGGAGCGGATACTTGTTCTTTATTGTCTTCTTGTTCAATGGCCGGTAATCGACGCAGAGACGTTCCGTGCCATCCTTCTTCTTGACAAATAAGACACCACAGCCCCAAGGAGACGTACTAGGCCTGATCAGACCCAAACGTTCCTGTTCATCAAGCTGCTTCTTCAACTCCTTCAATTCTCCAGGAGAGAGCTTGTACGGACGCCGGCATGCTGGCTCAGTACCAGGCTCGAGTTCAATGACGAATTCCACTTGACGGTGTGGAGGCATGCCTGGAAGTTCTTCAGGAAAGACGTCTTGGTATTCGTTTACCACCGGAATTTGAGAGATGGCATTAATCTCGCCCTTATCATTGAGAGAGAAAAGCCTGATAGTGTAATCCCTGGAGGCGAAGATAATCACATCTTCATCAGGATGAGTAATCTTGACTTCCTTCTGTGCAAAATCAATTTGAGCATCATGCTGAGAAAGCCAATCCATCCTGAGGATGAGGTCAATGTCAGAATTGCCGAGAACCACCGGTTTAGCCAGAAAGCGATAATCACCCATGCGAATAGAAACGTCCGGAGCATAGACACTTGAAGTCATTATCCTGCCCGGAGAAACAACTTGCAACTTCTGAGGCAAATTTGAAGTGACAACATTGTGCTTGGATGCAAATGGACATGACATGAAAGAACATGAAGCACCCGAATCAAACAACATTTCAGCTGGAAAAGAGTTAACTGAAATGTTACCCAAAATCACGTCAGAAGAATTCTCCGCTTGCGCTGCATTCATTAGATTCACCCTTGCAGACTTTGGAACATGCTTGACAATAGCTGTACTGACAGGTGGAGGAGGTGGAAGGCGCTTCGGGTTGGGGCACTTGTTAGCATAGTGACCTTTCTGAGTGCACTTGTTGCAAGTCACTTCTGAGAGAGGACGGAAATGAGAACCACTTGACTTGGAACCTTGAGACTGAAACTGATTCTTCGACTGGTTGCTCGGGTTGGGTGGGTGGGAGAAACCACGACCACCTGAGTTCTTGTTGCTGTTGGAGTTGTTGTAGGGAGCTCGAATCACTGGAGGAGGAGGAAGCCAAAATTTATGTTGCTTCGCGACGACTTGAGAAGATGAGGAGGAGTGAACGGCATCTCGAATCCTCTTTTTGGAAGCCTCCATCTTGAGCTGGGCTGCCTCTTGCTTGAGCGCCATGTTATAGAATTTGTCGAACTCATCGGGCTCGAACAAGGTGAGAGCAAGTTGAAGTTCATCTTTCAGACCTCCGCGGAACTGATAGATCTTGCTCTTGGCATCTGGTATGTCTTGCTTAGCATAGCGGGCGAGGTTTTGGAACTTGATATTATACTGGTAGACAGTCATAGAGCCCCGCTTCAGGTTGCGGAATTGCTCACGCATACCCTCGATGACACATGTTGGAATGTGGTGAGAGCGAAAATCCTTGCATAAATCCTCCCAAGAGATCAAACGACCTGGCCTGGAGTCTTTGTACTGCTGCCACCAGTCAGCTGCTTCGTCTTTGAGTTGGAAGGCTGCAAACTTCACATAGTCCTCTTCCATTACGTTACTGCACTCAAAATGCTTCTTGATATCGGCTAACCAATCTTCAGCATCAAGAGGGTCGACACAGTAACTGAAAGCTTTTGGTTGATTGGCCAAGAACTGGTTGAGAGTAGCATGGTGCTGTTGGTTGAAGAAATTGCCTTGATTCCCTGCAACACCCTGATTAGCTTGATTAGCTTGCATCTGCTGCATCATTTGCATCAACATCTGGGTGTTCTGATTTGTAGTCTGCATAATCGCTCTCCAAGCCTCAGACGGAGGAGGAGGGGAAGGAGGACGATCTGGAACCTCTTCACCCTCTGGGTTAGCGTTGGGAACTCGTTTCGGAGCCATCCTGAAAGAGATGACCACGAATCAGCAATTTGATTGAAAGAAGGTATAATCTGAATCAACGGATTGAAATGCAACATAGTCTTCACAAGAATCATTCGAACAATAGGAACGAATGAAATCATTCGAACAAGAGAAACGAATGAAATTCTCAGTTAAATGATAACAACAATCTTCACGAGAAGCCACATAGGGGACAAAAGGTAAATAAGAAAAAACAACAAGGTACAGATGGAAACAAACACAAGGTAGGAGCTTCGTTCTAACATCTTTGTGGTGAAAGCTTATGAACGCGTTACGAAAGGGTTTTGCAATCCCCGGATCAGCATAGCCAAGGACCCTTTAAGATGCAACTCCCGATCGGAACACCGGTCATAAAACCACTTCACTCAATGTAGAACCCCGAACTCGCTAACCTGCATTCGTTGGAAGAATGCCTACGATCTACTGGATAACCCACCTATTAATTTCCGAAAGTTTCCAGTTATGCAATCAGGTGTTGGGGATACAGGGGAAGCACCGCGCAATCAACTCTAAACCTACATCCAGCTGTATCCATCCTTCAATACATAACCAGTCTTTCTCGGAAACCATCTACCTCGGTCCTTCGAAAAGCATCCACTATACCAAGCTATGGCAATACTCCCGAACTACCTCCCCAGTACTGGGTGATGTCGGTGTTATCTTGCCACTAACCGTATAGGAGAGATTTTCGATGTCGGCCGTCTTAAGTATTTAGTACAGTCGCGATATGCTTGTGACGACAATACCCCGAAGCTCAACTCCCCGGGACACTGCCACAACCCCTAATGTCAGGAGGCATCGAGAACAATATTCTCGTCACAAGAACATTGAAACAATCCCACAATACTCGCGAGATTCCTAAAAAAAAATTGTGCAATTTTTGAAAGTAGAAGAGGCAAGAGTAGTCGTCAGGAGTCCTCACCAGAGAGAAAGGGGATGAGAAGCAAAGAAATCCTACTCTTCGATATAATATAGGACTCAAAATATTTTCAGTGTGTGCCTAGACTCGACAGTCAACGATTCGATCAATCAGTGGGGGCTTCTAGGTCGGAGAAGGCTCTGAATACCAACTTGTAATGCCCAGGATGGGACTATATCTCCTACGTGTCGAGGCACGACTTAGAGATATAAGCCCATGCTGGATTGATCGCAAGTTTGGTACCTTTACACATCTCATGTAAAAATGGGGATGGAAAACTGAAAAGATAGTTGACTTACACTCGCCACGTCACACAAATTCATTACATGATTCAATCATCATACAAATGAACATCACAGCCCATCTAAGGGTAAGATCCAAATGTCAAGATACCAAACATAATTCTAAAACCACAGGTCTAGATCGAATCCTAGTAGAAGAACCACTACTGATCAGACGGATAATTCACGTAGTAACGGCTACGCTCCTCGTCGTACTCCCAGTCTAGCTCAGTGCCATCAGCAGTGTAACTCACCATCGTACCTGCATCTGGTGTTTTGAAGTAACTGTGAGCCACAGAGGACTCAGCAATCCTGTTCCCGGGTAACATGACTATTTAAGCCTTGGGTGTGGAACAAGGCTGAAGAAAGAATAAGAATAAGTGGTTGCAGCAGCACTAGCCTAGCTTACGTAAGAGAGAGTGAGAAGAGAAGGTGCCTCGGTCGAGATATGATCACTAAGTGATCCTAACTAAAGCCAGTCAAACATAACCCCACGGTGTTCATCTCCCGAAACCCTTTCGGAAAATGACAGTCACGGTACACACGCTGGTAGTGAATTAGAACATGGTGTCAAGTTTTCTACAACCGGATATTAACAAGCTCCCATCTGCCACATAACTGCGGGCACGGCTTTCGAAAGTTCAAGACCCTGCAGGGGTGTTCCAACTTGGCCCATGACAAGCCCACGATCCGCGGAGTCGCAACTCCAAAGGTGGGAAGGCCCGAGTATCCTTGGAATCCCGTGCTCAAGATACTCCGAACTAAGGTAAGGCTAATCCAGCAAATCCTCCCGGCGTGCCGACACCCTGACAATAGCCGCGCGTATCTAGTCTCAGGCCACGACCGGATGGGCGATTCTACAGGTTTTCACCAAACCTCGAGTTTCCTCGTGGTGGCCCCGCAGACTCCCCGTTTCGGACCAACACTCATGTGGAGCACTGGCCCGGGGTTGTTGATTAAGAAAGAGGGTTAATTACTCCCTATGCAAGTTTATTTAGTTATTAGGCAAATAGCACCAATGTTGGGACTTGCTGGAAAAGACTTAGCACTTAGCGGTTTATCAAGGGGGCTCCATAACCCCAACCGTGTGAGGAACGCATAATCAAGGAACATAACACCGGTTTATACGGTTCCTAGCGGCATGACTTTTACAAATCACCAAGCAAAAGGCTTAACCTTCCACCCATTGCCAATATATAGATGATTTCATTTAAGCATTTATTTAGTGTGATATAACCCAACAAACTTCAACATGAAGCAAGCATCTTCAACTTCACCTGCAACTAGCAATGCTATAAGAGGGGCTGAGCGAAGCGTACTTATAGCCAATCAATGGTTTGCATAGGTAGGGTGGTTAGACATGAACATGGCTACAATAGGAGGCTGACAGGAAAGACATGGGCATCGAGGCAAAACTATAGATCGATACTTCTAACAATAGGCAAAATAGTAATGGTATCCGGGTTCGGTCATCTTGCCTGAAGAGTTGTCGATAGGATCGTAAGAGGGGTCCTCGTGCTCAACCTAGGTAGTAACCTCGTGCTCGTGCTCGTACTCGTACTCGGCCTCAGCTTCCGGCTCTACTCAACACAAACACACAAGGCACGAATTCAACAAGATGCAATGCGCACACAAAATATGCTGGATGCATGACAGATGCACTATGGGAGCACAAGGAGCATGACAATATGCGATCAAGCAAAATGCTTCAAAACATGATAACAATAGGATATAATGAATCTACATGAAAAATCACACAAGTTTCATATAGGACTTGCTCCAATCGGAGCTACGACCTAAAAGTTACACACAAAACAATAAACATGCGAAAGCTGAAAATTACAGCCACATAGCAACTTCGGAGCATTAGATAAATGAGCTACAGCACTCAAACATCATGGCAAAGAGTATGGACATAAACTAGACATATCCTACAGCAAATAAGTCCATTGGAGCACCCCCAAAGGAGCCACGGATCAATAGCAACAAGCTATGACATATTGAACTTGACAACAAAATCCTGACAGCAATATTTTATTGCAACTTGGGAGCAAAATTTAAATATGCTACAGCCACTCAAATAATCATGTGAGAGCATGAATGGATATCCAACAATATATACTACAAGGAATCATCAAGAGTCACCCCAAAACTATCATGGATTGGCCTAGAACAACAAGCAAACATGGCATCTGGAAATTACAGATTCCAGACTTAGTGAAATTTCACTAAGTGTTAAAACAGCAGTTTCATCATGGCATCTTTGAGAGCAAGTTTAAGTCACCTCAAAGCTAAACATGGCAAGTGGTAAGAACCACAGCAAAGTACACATGATGGTGAATCCAAAACACCTAAGCATGCATCATGGGGACAATCACAATGATAGCAATGAGCTCCTCAAAATGACATCTCATAACAAGTTTAACAACATTACAACCACATAGCACTTTGCATCGGAGATAAACATGGCAAGATTAATTCTATCATGCAAGTCTAAGCAATCATCATATAGAGCATGACAAGACGAACACGTGGACATCTCATTTGCATCATTTGGATAAGCATGCAAAAAGTTATCACATTGCAAAGATGGCATGAAAACAACAACTAACAACGGTTTTTATCAAGATGCACTCTTGCAACAGATTTTTAAGCATCTAGATGATCTCAAATAGTCATGGCATAATGGAACTAAATGCAGTACATGGCACCACGAACAATTTGACATATCATTTGCGCAAAACGGAGCTACACACAAAAAGTTATCACCGTTTGAAAATAGCATCAGACAGATGAAAACAGCAGGGACTTAGGGATTTGGGGCAACCTCAGATCTGGGAAAAAAATATCAACGGGCTTCGGAGGCGGATCAGACCGGATCCGGCCTTGTGGCGAAGGAGGCGGGATGGGCCGCGGCAGGGGAGGCCCGCGGGGCGCGGTGGCGAAGTGGCGGCTGGGCCGCGTCGAGGGAGGCTCGGGCGCGGCGGCCTGGGCTTGGCCCGCGAAGGGAGGCGGCAGCACCCGCGGGATCTGGGCCGCGGGATCGGGCCGAGCCAACTAGGGCGCCTGGCGAGGCGGAGGGTGGAGGCCCGGCGCGAAGTGGCCCAGGCGGTCGGTGCCCGGCCGGATCTGGCTGCTGGCCCGGACCAGGGAGGCGAGGCCGCTAGGCCTCGGTCGATGGGGGCCGAGTGGGCGGTCAACGCTCGAGGAGGAAGGACCGGGGCGCTGCTGCCTCGGTCGCTGGGGCGGCGGCGGCTTATCGAGGGCAGCCGGAAGGAGGAGCGCCCCTGCGGCTTTCTGCGAGGGAAGGACCGGAGGAGGTCGGGGGCCGCTGAATCCGGTGGCTCCTCGCCGGATCTGGCCGGAGGCGAGGTGGAGAGGCGGCGGCGAGGTACTCCGGCGAAGGTCCGGCGAGCTCCGGCGAGCTCCTCCGGTGAGGTCTGATCTGGATGTAGAAGAAGGAGAGGAAGGGGATGGAGCTAGGGTTTCCTTGTTTTGGGGCAAAAAATTAGGAAGGTGCACAAATATATAGGCACAAGGAGCTAGGGTTGTCCAAATGAGGTGTGGTTTTCGGCCACGCGATTAGAATTGGATGGCCTAGATGAAGGGAGGGGTTTGGGCTGGTTTGGTGGGCTGTTGGAGGGGTGTCTTGGGCCTCAAAGTGGAGGCACTTTGAGCCCACGAGAATAACTGTTGGGGTAGCAAACGAACTCCAAACGCGACGAGATTTGACAGGCGGGTTACACACACCAAAACAACAACACACGACAAGTCGCGCGCCAAACCGGTAACGTTACACGGCCAAACACCAAAGTAGGCCTCGGGGACGCCACGGACACGTGAGGGAGCTCCGGAACGCGAAATGGATAACGGAGAGGAACGAGTGGGACCGGATGCAAACAACAACACAAATGCAATGCGATGCACATGACTACATGATATGGATGAATGCCACACACACACAACAACAAAACGACGAAAACCCGAAAGACAAAGAACCTAGAATGGAAGTGATGAAGCCAGAGATATTATATATTGCCCAAAAGGGAAAGTATTACATCCGGGGCATTACAAACTCTCCTCTACTACAAAAAGATCTCGTCCCGAGATCTAGGACTGGAAAAAGGAAGGGTACCCGGAAGGAAGATGATCTTCTCGTTCCCACGTAGCTTCTCGGTCGGTATGGTGTGACCACTTGACTTTCAAGAATTTGATGGACTTGTTGCGGGTCTTGCGCTCGGTTTCTTCGAGAATAGCAACGGGATGCTCTCGGTAGGACAAATCTTGTTGAAGATCAATCTCTTCAAACGGAATCATGCGTTCAGGTGCCTTGAAGCATTTGCGGAGTTGAGACACATGGAACACATCATGAACATTGGCGAAGTTGGAAGGGAGCTCAAGTTGATAGGCTAGATCGCCTCTTTTGCCAAGGATCTTGAAAGGCCCGACATATCTAGGAGCATGCTTTCCTTTGATACCGAATCTTTGGGTTCCTTTCATAGGAGAAACACGGAGATAGACATGATCACCAATGTTGAAAGCCAAGTCACGATGCTTGCCGTCATAGTAGCTCTTCTGACGCGACTGAGCGGCCTCGAGATTCTCACGTATGACTTTGCAAATTTCTTCGGCTTCTGAGATCAAGTCATTGCCAAGAAGTTGACGTTCACCTGTCTCGGACCAGTTGAGAGGGGTACGGCACTTTCTGCCATAGAGGATTTCAAACTGAGCTTTGCCTGCACTTGCTCGAAAGCTGTTGTTGTAAGAGAACTCGGCAAATGGAAGGCAATCTTCCCATGTCATGCCAAAAGATATGACACAGGCTCTGAGCATGTCTTCTAGAATCTGATTCACTCTTTCGACTTGACCACTAGTCTGAGGGTGAAAAGCAGTGCTGAACCTGATCTTAGTGCCCATGGCAGACTGAAAGGAGTCCCAGAACTTTGAAGTGAACAAACTTCCACGGTCTGAGGAGATAACTTGAGGAATGCCATGTAAGGACACAATTCTGGAAGTGTACAACTCTGTCAGTTGAGCTGCATTGATTGATTCTTTGACTGGAAGGAAGTGAGCGACTTTGGTAAGCTTGTCAATCACCACAAAGATAGAATCATTCCCTCTCTTGGACTTAGGAAAGCCAGTGACGAAATCCATTTCAATGTGGTCGAATTTCCACTCGGGAATAGGAAGAGGTTGGAGAAGACCGGCTGGACGTTGATGCTCTGCCTTCACTCTTCTGCAGACATCACATTCATTCACGAATTGGGCAATCTCCCTTTTTCCGGTGTGTTTGTCGAGATCCGATGAATTGTGGGTTTATGATCAAGATTATCTATGAGAAATATTTGGTTCTTTTCTGAATTCTTTAAAGTATGATTATAATATCATTGCAAGTCTCTTCGAATTATTGGTTTGGTTTGGCCTACTAGATATATAGTTATTGCAATGGGAGACGTGCTTGGCTTTGGGTTCAATCTTGCGGTGTCTTTTCCTAGTGACAGTAGGGGCAGCAAGGCATGTATTGTATTGTTGCCATCGAGGATAAAAATATGGGGTTTATTTCATATTGCTTGAGTTTATCCCTCTACATCATGTCATCTTGCTTAAGGCGTTACTCTGTTCTTATGAACTTAATACTCTAGATGCATGCTGGATACACTAGTAGAAAACAGGGCTTTGGTCCAGGCCTATCTAGCCCATTAGCCCTGGTTCAATCAAGAAGCGGGTCCAATGGGGGCACTGGACCCGGTTCGTGATCCCAGGGGGCCGGCCGGGCCACGTTGGCCATTGGTCCCGGTTCGTCTGGACCTTTTGGTCCCGGTTAGGGCGATAAACCGGGACCAATGGGTCTTGCTCCTGGCCCACCACCATTGGTCCCGGTTGGTGATATGAACCGGGACCAAAGGCACCCCTTTAGCCCCGGTTCGTAGCACCAACCAGGACCAATGAGGTGCCTATATATACCCCCTCGCGCAAGAGCAGAGCACACTGCTCTGTTTTTTTCTGGCCGAGGGGGAGAGGGGTTAGTGGTGCTCTAGCTCACCTCCTATGCACACAACGTGTTCGATGGAATGCCCGAGCCACACTAGTTAAGCTTTTCTCCTCTCGAAGCTCTATTTTCTCCAAGATTTGTCTAGGTTTAGCGGTCCGTCATGTCCCGTCCCCGTCTTCGCCGCCGTCAATCGCCCCCGCCGATCTCGTCACCGGCACTACCGTGGTGAGCCTCTTGTTATGTCCATGATTTTCTTACTTTTATTATTGCTTGTTATTATTGCTATAGGTAGATATTTGTCTAATTTTCTTACGTTTATTATTGCTTGTTATTATATAGTGCGTTGGTTTTGATATCCGCCCACGTGGGCCCTCGTCCTGTCTACGATTCGGATGTGGTATATTATCTTTAATTTATAACTATTTGTTTTAGTGTTTATGATAGTTATGCCGACTAACCTGACATGCATAGATGTTTTATTATGTCTAGGAGGTAGTTGAACCGGAAATTCCAACCGACCCTCTTGTGGAGAGGTTAAATTTAGTTGAAGAGGAAAACATTTCCTGAAAGAAAAATTGGAAAAAATGGAGGAGGAGAAGATGGAATTGGAGTTGCATGTTGCGGAAGTCGTCGATGATCACAAGATCAAGATGGACCCTATTGTCGAGAGGTTAAATTTAGTTGAAGAAGAAAACAAATTCTTGAAGGAAAAAATAAAAAAATTCAGGACGAGAAGATGATATTGGAGTTGCATGTTGCGGATGTCGTCGATGATCACAAGATCAAGATGGATGCAATGCGGTTGAAGATTAGAAAGATTAGAAAATATGCCATTCATACCGAGGCTTGGTATCATTATGCCGTTGGATCAATTGTTACCTTGGTTGCGATTATGATCGCATTTGTTTTCGCATTGAATGTTTTACATAGTTTCGATGTGTATGGAGAGCTATATGTTGTTAGATCAGAACTATATATGTATGTACTTTGGTTTTAATGTGATGATGAACTTCTATTAATTTGGTCACTTAATTATCTATTTATGATGTTCTGTAATGGTTTTTGACACACTTAATTATATATAATGCACGCAGATGAACCGGCAATGGATGTACGGTGACAGACACACCTCCGAGTACATTAAGGGCGTGCATGAGTTTCTAAATGCGGCTGAGGCAAACAAGCAGAATGGTTTTATGTGTTGTCCATGCACTAAATGTGGGAATACGATGTCTTACTCTAAACGGAAAATCCTTCACTCCCACCTGCTTTACAAGGGTTTCATGCCACACTATAATGTTTGCACGAGGCACGGAGAAATAGGGGTTATTATGGAAGACGGCGAAGAAGAAGAGTACGATGACAACTATGTGCCCCCTGAATACGGTGATGCTGCAATGAGGGGAGCTGGTGAAGATCAAGAGGAACCATACGATGTGCCCAATGATGCTGCAACGGGTGAAGCTGCTGAAGATCAAGAGGAACCAAATGATGATCTCCGCCGGGTCATTGTTGATGCAAGGACACAATGCGAAAGTCAAAAGGAGAAGCTGAAGTTCGATCGCATGTTAGAGGATCACAAAAAAAGGTTGTATCCCAATTGCGAAGATGGCAACACAAAGCTCGGTACCATACTGGAATTGCTGCAGTGGAAGGCAGAGAATGCTGTGGCTGACAAAGGATTTGAGAAGCTACTGAAAATATTGAAGAAGAAGCTTCCGAAGGATAATGAATTGCCCAACAGTACATACGCAGCAAAGAAGGTCGTATGCTCTCTAGGATTGGAGGTGCAGAAGAAACATGCATGCTCTAATGACTGCATCCTCTACCGCGGTGCATACAAGGATCTGAACGCATGCCCGGTATGCGGTGCATTGCGGTATAAGATGAGACGAGATGACCCTGGTGATGTTGACGGCGAGCCCGCCAGGAAGAGGGTTCCTGTGAAGGTGATGTGGTATGCTCCTATAATACCACGGTTGAAACGTTTGTTCAGAAACAGAGAGCATGCCAAGTTGATGCGATGGCACAGTGAGGACCGTAAGAAAGACGGGAAGTTGAGAGCACACGCTGAGGGGTCGCAGTGGAGAAAAATCGAGAGAAAGTACTGGAAGGAGTTTGCAAAGGACCCAAGGAACTTATGGTTTGCTTTAAGCGCGGATAGCATTAATCCTTTCGGGGAGCAGAGCAGCAATCACATCACCTGGCCCGTGACTCTATGTATGTATAACCTTTCTCCTTGGATGTGCATGAAGCGGAAGTTCATTATGATGCCAGTTCTCATCCAAGGCCCTAAGCAACCAGGCAACGACATTGATGTGTACCTAAGGCCATTAGTTGAAGAACTTTTACAGCTATGGAATGGAAACGGTGTACGTGCGTGGGATGAGCACAGACAGGAGGAATTTGACCTAAAGGCATTGCTGTTCGTGACCATCAACGACTGGCCCGCTCTCAGTAACCTTTCAGGACAGACAAACAAAGGATACCACGCATGCACGCACTGTTTAGATGACACTGAAAGTATATACCTGGACAAATGCAGGAAGAATGTGTACCTGGGCCATCGTCGATTTCTTCCGACCAACCATCAATGTCAAAAGAAAGGCAAGCATTTCAAAGGCAAGGCAGATCACCGGAAGAAGCCCGCCATGCGTACCGGTGATCACGTACTTGCTATGGTCAATGATTTACACGTAATCTTTGGAAAGGGCCCCGGCGCACTAGCTGTTCCGAATGACGCTGAGGGACACGCACCCATGTGGAAGAAGAAATCTATATTTTGGGACCTACCCTACTGGAAAGACCTAGAGGTCCGCTCTTCAATCGACGTGATGCACGTGACAAAGAACCTTTGCATGAACCTGCTAGGCTTCTTGTGCGTGTATGGAAAGACAAAAGATACAGCTGAGGCACGGGAGAACCTGCAACGTTTGCACGAAAAAGACGGCATCCCTCCGAAGCAGTATGAAGGTCCTGCCAGCTATGGTCTTACGAAAGAAGAGAAAGAAATCTTCTTTGAATGCCTGCTCAGTATGAAGGTCCCGACTGGCTTCTCGTCGAATATAAAGGGAATAATAAATATGCCAGAGAAAAAGTTCTAGAACCTAAAGTCTCATGACTGCCACGTGATTATGACGCAACTGCTTCCGGTTGCATTGAGGGGGCTTCTACCAGAAAACGTCCAATTAGCCATTGTGAAGCTATGTGCATTCCTCAATGCAATCTCTCAGAAGGTGATCGATCCAGAAATCGTACCAAGGCTAAGGAGTGATGTGGCGCAATGTCTTGTCAGTTTCGAGCTGGTCTTCCCACCATCCTTCTTCAATATCATGACACACGTCCTAGTTCATCTAGCCGACGAGATTGTCATTCTGGGGCCCGTATTTCTACACAATATGTTCCCCTTTGAGAGGTTCATGGGAGTCCTAAAGAAATATGTCTGTAACCGCGCTAGGCCAGAAGGAAGCATCTCCATGGGCCATCAAACAGAGGATGTCATCGGGTTTTGTGTTGACTTCATTGTTGGCCTTAATAAGATAAGTCTCCCTAAATCGCGGTACGAGGGGAGACTGACTGGATAAGGCACGCTTGGAAGGGAGTCAATAATATGCAGGGACGGATATTCTTGGTCTCAAGCACACTACACAGTTCTACAGAACTCTACATTGGTGACCCGTATGTCAATGAACACAAGAACAGACTACGCTCCAAACACCCGGAGCAGTGCGACGACTGGATTACATGTGAACACATCAGGACTTTCAGCAGTTGGTTGGAAACACGTCTCAGAGGTGACAACACTGTTTGTGATGAGTTGTACTTGTTGTCCAGGGGACCATCTTCGACTGTATTGATTTACAAAGGATACGAGATAAATGGGAATACATTTTACACGATTGTCCAAGATCAAAAGAGCACCAACCAAAACAGCGGTGTCCTCTTTGATGCAACAACCGAGAGGGGAAAGGACACATATTATGGTTACATAGTGGACATATGGGAACTTGACTATGGACATGATTTTAAGGTCCCTTTGTTTAAGTGCAAATGGGCCAATCTGTCAGGAGGCGGGGTACAGATAGACCCATAGTATGGAATGACAACAGTGGATCTGAAAAATCATGGATACATTGACGAACCATTCGTCCTAGCCAATGATGTGGCACAGGTTATCTATGTGAAGGACATGTCTACCAGACCGAGAAAAAGAAAAGATAAGGAAGCGAATACATCATACGATGAGCCAAAGTGCCATATAGTTCTTTCAGGAAAAAGGGACATCCTGGGAGTGGAGGGCAAGACAGACATATCCGAAGATTATGAAAAGTTTCATGAAATTCCTCCCTTCAAAGTCAAGGCTGACCCAAGCATCCTGATAAACGATGAAGATTATCCATGGTTGCGACGCAATAAGCAAATGACACAAGCGAAGAAAAAGTGAAGACTTTTTTCCGCAACTATTATGATGATACCATGCCAACTTTGTAACAGACGAGTATGATACCATTGTCCGTTTGTACTATTCAAATTTCAATACTACTTGCACTAACAGAAAGTTTGTAATTGGTTTTACCAGAAAGAATTAAAAAATAAAGCAAAAAACAAAAGAAAATAAATAATGCAGAAAACAAAACAAAAAACTTGCAAAAAAATAAAAATAGCAACAATAAGTATTTTGTTGTAAGTAGAAACAAAATAAAATAAATAAAGCAACAAAGAAAACAAATAATTTCAAATTTAAACTATTCAAATTTGAATACTACTTGCACTAACAGAAAGTTTGTAATTTGTTTTACCTAAAGCAATAATATTCACAAAGAAACTCTAAATACAGCAAAAAACAACTTAAAAATAAATAAAGCAAAAAAGGAAAAAAAAAAAATTGGGCGCTGCCCAGTGAGCCTGCAAGGCCTACAGCCCAGGATGCATCTGGACTATAAGGCCCAGCAAGCTCATAGGGCAGCGCGCAGAGTTAGACCCAGAAGCCTGCAATTGAGAGGAGCTCAATACAGCCACCGCAGTGGGGTTTATAAACCACTCCGAGCCCCTGTCAACTAGCGAGGTGGGACTAAATATTTGCGCCGCGCGGCAGGACAAGGGCTTTGGTCCCGGTTGGTGGCACCAACCGGGGCTAAAGGGGGGTATTAGTCCCGGTTCATGGTACCAACCGGGACCAATGCCCCCCTTTAGTCTCGGTTGGTGCCACCAACCGAGACCAAAGGTCCCTTCTTCCCGCCCTTTGGGCTGCTGAAAAGGGACCTTTGGTCCCGGTTGGTGGCACCAACCGGGACTAAAGGGGGGCATTGGTCC
>LR738709.1:5514941-5537040 GCA_902687465.1 Secale cereale
GGGGGGGGGGGTCGAGGGTCGTCGAGGGACCGAGGGTCGTCAAGGATCGAGGGATCGCCGAGGGGTCGAGAGGTTGCCTAGCTAGTGTCAAAGTATTGAAGAAATCCATGCCTTCATCATTTGCCAGAAGTAACCGGGGCATGTTGGTACGAAGTTCTGCAAAGTTCTTTTGGAACGGAGTTCCTGATAGGATAATCCGTCTTTTGTTACGAATTATCCTATCTGGGACTCCGTTCCAAAATAACTTTGGAGAGCTTCGTACCATCACGCGACTGTTACTTTCGCCTAATGATGAAGTATGGGTTTTGTTGAATCCTTTGACACTAGACAAAATGTGACATGAGGGGGTCTAAGGTTGTGGATCGCCGAGCAGTCGAGGGTCAAGGGGTCGAGAGGTTGCCTAGCTAGTGTCAAAGTATTGAAGAAATCCATGACTTCATCATTTGCCAGAAGTAACTGGGGCATGTTGGTACGAAGTTCTGCAAAGTTGTTTTGGAACGGAGTTCCTGATAGGATAATCCGTCTTTTGTTACGTATTATCCTATCTGAGACTCCGTTCCAAAATAACTTTGGAGAGCTTCGTACCATCATGCGACTGTTACTTTCGCCTAATGATGAAGTATTGGTTTTGCTGAATCCTTTGACACTAGACAAAATGTGACATGAGGGGGTCTAGGTTGTGGATCGCCGAACTGTCGAGGGTCGTCCAGGGGTCTAGGGTCGAAACTAGTTCTACATTTGCCATTAATATATCCATCTGTCATGTTTGAATAATAATTGGATGTTGTAAATATTTGTAGAAACTATGGACGACAACACCCGAGACGAAGCACAAGAAGCGATGTTGATGGACATAATCGCAGACGGACAAGATGCCGTCTTGTCGTTTCTCAACGACACCAATGAGCTGGTGGAAAGAGAGCTAGAAGATCTAGGCTATGATATTGATGGCTCCAGTGACCCAATGCACATGGAAGAAGTAGACCGTGAGGACGGCTCCGATGACCCAATGCCGGTGCAAGAAGGAGACCGTGATGCTGGCTCCGGTGACCGAACCGAGTCCGGCCAGGAGGTATATATATTAGTTAAGCCTGTGCTGACTAGTTAATTGATGCATTCATTAACTCTCATCTTTGTTCCTTTTTCTAGCCCTCCGGATCGAGCAAATCTTCGGTAAAGAGACGAGACGCGAAGAAAAAGTTGAGGCCGGATGAAAAGTTTGAGATCTCAGAAATCTCGCGCTCCGGCGAACCGATTGAACCCATCCGGACAAAGAACGCATTTGTTAATCAGTGCGGGGTTCTGGTTAGGGACAAGATCCCGATCAGCATCCATCAATGGTTAAAGCCGGCTGCAAAAGACGCTCAGGTGTCTTATGTCACTGATATGCAGAAAGAAGATCTTTGGACTGAGCTGAAGTCAAATTTCATCCTACCGCTAGAGGATGATTCGGCGAATCCAGTTAAAGAGGAATTAATCAAGTCTGCTGCTCTTACGAAGATGGCAGACCAATTCAGGGCATGGAAGAAAAAACTGAATAAGTTTGTCCGCGAAAAAGAGACTCCAGAATTCGTGGGCATATATGAGAAGATCAAAGATTACTGGCCCGCATTTATGGCCTATAAGACATCGGAAAAGAGTAAGAAGATGTCGGCGACAAACCAGATAAATGCTGCAAAGAAGAAGCATCACCATCGCACGGGGTCAGGTGGCTACCTCAGAGCCCGGCCTAAGTGGGCCAAGGCTGAGAATGATCTGCTTCAGAAAGGGATCGAACCAGAGACAATGCACTGGCCAGACCGTTGTCGGACTTGGTTCTTCGGGGCTGGCGGAACCTTGGACCCTGTATCAGGGAGGTGCATTTGGACGGACAAGCAATTGGAAATACCACTCAGGAAGCTTCGGCATTATATCAAAGCAGCGCAGCAAGGGACGTTCTTCCCCGATAGAGAGAACGACGAGCTGACAATGGCCCTCGGGAATCCTGAGCACCCTGGACGGACACGAGGCACGCCAGGCTCCCTTCCGTGGAGTGCTGGGTTTCCGGACACAGGCGGCTACAAATGCCACGAGAGGAGGAAGAAAATGCAGCAGACCGAACTGCAGGCGCTGCGCGCCAGAATACAAGCGATAGAGGAACGAGAAGCAAATCTGGACAAAAGAATTGCCGAAGCTTCCCCCGAAGCTACCCCGCCATCTCAGCGGAGAAGCAGCGTGGCTTCCACCGAGCTGCTTCAGCCGGAGCATGTCTTGACGGCTACTACCAGCTATCCCGTGGATGCTATCACGGAGGTACAAAATTGCCACCTTATAACGCAGTGGATAAATATGAAGGTCAAGGCGGCTGCTGGCTCTGTTTATACTACTGGACCCGGCGCAACTTTTCACTGCCGGCTGAATCCAGAAGGATATGATAGGGTGATGGTGGATGAAATTACGGAGGGATTTGAGGAGCTCCAGCTTGACCACCCTACCGGTGAAGGGGAGACTCGGCTGGGTTCTTCACTGAAGACTCCATGCCTATGGCGGAAGGACCTCATCAACATTCTCAACTGGACGCCTCCGCCTCCTCCTCCTCCTCCGGCGAGTCAGGGCACTCCGCCTCCTCCACCGCCTCCTCCACAGCCTCCTCCTCCGGCGAGTGACGATCAGGGCACTCCGGATCCTTCTCCGGCGCGTGGCGGCACTCCGCCTCCTTCTCCGCCTGCGCCGGCGCGCCCGAGCAGCCAGCCTCCTTCTCCGCCTGCGCCGGCGCGCCCGAGCAGCCAGTCTGCTCCTCCTTCTCGGCCTAGTCAGCAAGGGCAGAAGAGACCTGCCGCCGCTCCGGCTGCTCCTGCTCCGGCGCGTAAGCAAGGAAAGAAGACAACCGCTTCGTCTGGTCTGCCGACGTCTAGCAGTACAGCCAGAGGCGGGAGGCAATGCAGATTCGGTCCTTCTCTCACGCCTCTAGAGGAGTTACCATACGAAAGGTCCGATGAGGAAAACACGAAGATCGCTCAAGGCGAAGTGAAGGACTGGCTTGAAGGGTTGAAAGCACAGAGACATCCACCTCCGGAGGAGAAGATAGATCCGGTGAAAGCAAAGCGCACTCTTGCTGCCCTGAAGAAACCAGCGAAAAGTAAGCCGAAGGACAACTATGACCGCATTATTGAAAAGTCATTTCACGAAGCGAAGCGGTCGGGAAGTACTAAAAGTGATCAAAGGTTAGCAGAAGGACGAGCTGGGAAACAAATTGCCCAGCTCGGCGAACAAGCGGACCAATCATGCCCCCCGCTCAAGGTGTCTAGCGACATGGTCGCTAATGATCCGAAGATGGTGCCCAGTTATAGCAATCTTGGAGATTACCTGTCCGACGATGTACATTATGATTTCTTGGAGGTGCGGATACAAAGATACGAGTACGGGAAGCCTCTCGTCAAAAATGAAAGATCTCTATCAACGAATATGCGAAGATTGCATGATTGGTACTTGAAAATCTGCAGAGAGTCTGGGGAAGGGATAGTTTGTATGTGAGAGTTAAACCGGAGCATGACCTCGTCGGAATTGAACTGTTGCCTATTCCATTTGAGGAGTTCTATCAGTTTTTCAATCAATTGGCCCTCGATAAAGCAACGGTCACCTGCTACTGTCTGTAAGTAGTACTACTTCTTTCATTAAGTCTCTCTATATAGCTCAGCTCTTTCATTGCATGTATTTATAATTATCCTCACTATATTATGCAGATTGAAGATCGTCGAATTGAAGAAAAGACAAGTTGGTGATATTGGGTTCATTAACACATACCTCATAGATGCAACCGAGGTTAAATGGCGTGCCTCAGATACCGAGACCTACTTGCTACGATCGTTGGTGGTAAATGAAAACAAAGATATAATACTATTTCCTTACAACTTCAAGTGAGTGTTACTGTCTTGTGCATATTTGGTTTCCCTTATATATCAGTCATGGTTATAGTAATGTAATTGATGAGTTCATGCATGCGTGCGCAGCTTCCACTATATTCTCTTAGAGATTAAGCTCGAGAAGGGAGTAGTAACTGGCTTGGACTCTAAACGTAAAGATCCCGAGGAGTATGCGGACATGACTCAAATGCTCGACAGGTAAGTGAAATCGATCAATATTATCCACCATGCATATCAACAACTTTGTTCATTTCTGATATCAACTAATTGTTTTCTTTGTCTGGCAGGGTTTGGAGAAAATTCACCAAAAAAGCTCCGGGACTGCCGAAGAAGCTAGAATTTAGACACCCGAAAGTAAGTACTATATAGTAGCATGTTCAGCGCATCTCCTATATCTTGATTCAAGCGCTAGTTTTTATCAATACCATTTGGCATTCTTGCTTATCAGTTTGATTGTGTATTTCTTGTAAAGTGGTTATGGCAGGAACCCGGGAATGATTTCTGTGGATACTACATTTGCGAGTCCATCCGCGACACGATCTGTGAGCGGGGCTACTCTGAAGCACAATTTGAAGTGCGTAAGCAATTAATAATATTCACAATTTTATTTCATCACCATCATTTGAAGTGCGTAAGCAATTAATTAATAATATTCACAATTTTATAGCATCATTTCATGTATTGACCCCCTTCTTCAAATTAGATGTTTCGGATGCGGGATGAACTCCTAGCACCAGATCGTCTGCGAGCAATTCAAGAGGAATTGGCGGCATTCTTCCTTGAACACGTGATCGCGCCAGACGGAGAATACTATATGGACCATGCGTCCATCGTATAGGAGATTATATTTGTAAGAGATAATTATTGTATATATGTACCAGGTAGTGTCGGATAGATATACGAGAACTTGTTGTTCGACAAATCTCTCGGAAAAGAAGAGGTGCTCGATATTACTTCTCTCTGTATGCATATATATGTTGATTACGATCTTCTGTTTCCTTCGTTTGCTTACTAGCTAGCTAGCTAGCGTGTCTAGTCCTCTCAATATGTATGTGTAGTACGTAGCGTCCATCAAGCATGAACATAAGAGAGGACACTTCTCTCTATTAATTAGCTAGCTAACACAATATATGAAACACCTAAATTAACCCCCCAAAACCTCCAACCCCCCCTCCCCTTTCAAAAAAAAAACAAAAACCACAGCCACAGAAATGCTGACGTGTGGATGCCTTTTGGTCCCGGTTGGTGCCACCAACCAGGACCAAAGGCCCTCCTGCCCGGGCTCCGCGCACAGGCCACGTGGAGACCCATCTGCCCCGGTTCTGGATTGAACCGAGACTAAAGGGCCAGGGCATTAGTACCGACACTTTAGTCCCTGTTCAAGAACCGGGGCTAAAGGCCCTAACGAACCGGGTCAGATGTCCCTTTATCTACTAGTGGCGGTCGATGTGTGGAGTAATAGTAGTAGATGCAGAATCTTTTCGGTCTACTTGTCACAGACGTGATGCCTATATATAATGATCATGCCTGGATATTCTCATAAGTATTCGCATTTCTATCAATTGCTATCATGAGAGAAGCCATTAGTGAAACCTATGGCCCCCGGGTGTATTCTCAACATATCAATCTACAATCTACTTTACTTTATGGTTTTTACTTTCTATTCTTATATCCAAAAATACCAAAAATATCAAACTATCATATCTATCAAATCTCACTTTCGTAAGTGACCGTAAAGGGATTGACAACCCCTTATCGCGTTGGCTGCGAAGTTCTTATTTGTTTGTGAAGGTGCGAGGGGCTCGCGCGTGGTCTCCTACTGGATTGATACCTTGGATCTCAAAAACCAAGGGAGATACTTACGCTACTGTGCTGCATCACACTTTCCTCTTCAAGGGAATACAAAGCAAGCTCGAGAAGTAGCACCAGGCCTGGGGACCCCAAGGCTGGGGAAGGGGGGACCCCGGCGAGCGCAAGTAGCAGACCACCCCAGGCGAGCGCGGCAACGACGAAGGGCGCACCTCCATCCCCACACTCACCACGTCCTCCTCCACGACCTCCAGGTCCTCCACCGAAGTTGCGACAGGGGGAGGTGCGGCCACGGCCACAGTCTCACCCCTAACGCCACCTGGGAGGCGGTCACTCCAGGACAGGAAGAGCCACCACCAGTAGACACCGGGCTACGCCGCCCATCAGACGAGGCTGGCAGAACCTCATCATCCTCATCATCATCTTCACCAGAGGAGCTCTCCGCAGACGATCCTCCACCTCCCCCTTGCCCCTAATCCACGCAAGGCAAGAAGTGGTAGTGGCGGCTGGCCCAAGCAGATCCTCAGAAACCAGATACTCATGCTCGAAGGTGAGGCGCTTTCCTTTCTTGCCGAAGTAGAACTAGGGACAGACCATCAATCTCTGCCGGAACGGGGCAGATGATCTCAATGCGGGCAGGGCCGTCATCCTCGAAGGACGCGAAGTCAACAATCACCAGCTTGCCCATAGGCTCAGAGATCGCCTTGATGATGTGCGCAAGCTTGCCACCCCTCGGCGCCGACCTGCCACCTCTAGGCAAGCCGTAAACAAGGACCCACACCTGCTCTAGAGGAGACACAGGATCAGGCTCCACAGTAGCAGCACAAACGGAGACCAGGAACTTGTTGATGGGGCGGCGGACAAAGTCGTGGGAACACACGCGAAGCAGCTCGGCGGAGGGGAAGGGGACCGAGAAGATGAGGGGTGCCATCGCAGTCACCTCCCAGGTGAAGTCGGAGTCGCGAAAGTCGCCGATGTAAGCGGCGAGCTCAGCCTGGATGAGGTCAGCCGAGATCACCACCCCCGACGGCAGGACCGGCTCAAGGGCCAGGGTGACCATCGCAAGGTGTGAACACACCGCCTCCTCCTCGATCTTAGTGTCCACGTAGTAGAAGCCACCCCCCTTAGCCCCGTAGCCTAAACAAGCAAGGGTCGTGGGACATCGGGGAGGTGCCTCGCACTCCAAACAAAAGTGGCCCGCATAGCCAAAGTTGATGCACATCATCTCTTTCCTAGACTTGGGGCGACCGACACGAGGAATAGCCTCCGCCGGAGCCGCCTACTCCGGCGCACCCACATGAGTGGAGGAGTCAGTCACCGCCAGAGTCTTCTTCTTGTAGTGCTTCTTCTTCTTATTTGACGAAACCACGGCACCCGGAGCATCAAGGGGCCGACGTGGAGAAACAGGCCCCCCCGAGCGAGCATCCTCATGGCACTGCTCGGGAACACCGTCACGCGAGGGCCTCCGGTCATCTCGCCGCAAAGACTCCGAGACACGCGCATCCCGCCCAACCTCCATCCGGCGCTCGCCCAGCTCGGAAGACCCACTGCGCAAGGTGACCGATTCAGACCGACCCGAGTCACGGCACCACCAGTTGCCCTCCGAGGCGCGCGGAGCCGCACGCCGAGGCGCAGCCGACCGGGGAGGCAGTTCCTCTCGCGAACGAGCCACCGGCGGCGGCCGGGACTCCAGCTCACCCTGGAGGGTTACTTCTCGAGCCAATTCAGCATCCTGCCTGCGCTCCTCCTCCCGGCGTCGAACATCACCCGGGGAGCCAGGCAACGGCAGGAGCGGGTCGCGGGTCGGGTCACATGGCGGAAGACGCCGGAGCGACGTGCCGCTATACTTCGTCGGGGAGCGGCCAGACCGGCCCGCGTCGGACCCAGACCTAGCCGGAGCAGGCTCGAAGCGGCGCTTGGGCCTCGGCTATCCGTCCACGGCCTCCCGCGTCATCAGCACGTCCTGATACGAACACGGGACAGGAAGCGGCCGCCAGGGAACCAGGGGAGAGGGGGGCGGAGACTGGCGGCGAAGACAGGGCCGAGGGGGTAGATGTGACCGGCGGTGGGAGGGGACAGCGTGCATGCGAACTGGCAAACCTCCCCCATCGCCCGACCTCAACCCTAGAAGCCGACGCTCCCAAGCGGGGATCCGACCCCCCCCCCCACACTGCACGGGGCAAGCCGCCACACCCGATTGGCCTCCTCCAGCGCCAGATGGGCCCGGCCCGCAACGGCCGACACCTCTAGGGTCGTCAGCCCACCGCACAATCGAGCCGCCCGCCCGCGTCCCCGCAGGCCGGCCCACGCGTCGCCATGGCCCACCACACTGCAGGCATCTGACGGTCCACGCAACCGAGCCGCACGAGCCGGACCCGACCAGGGCACCCTCGCAGGGGAGGGCGCCGCCGGCGGTGGCAATGACGGCGCGGCCTCATCCCCGGCCACCAGCCCGGCCATGGCCAAGGCTAGTTGCTCAACCACGGCCAGGGCCAGGCCAGGGGAGGGCGTAGACAGACCAGCCACCGGGGCAAGGGAGGGGGCAGTCCGGGCCAACGCGGAGGCAGGGGAAAGCAGGGGACGGGCGCCGGCGGCCGACCCGACCTACCGCGGCGAGCACCTGACCTACCGGACCGCCGCACAAAGGTTGCCGCGTCGAGGAACTCCCCCAACGACGGCGGAGCGCGTCGCACCGGATGCTCCACAACGCCACCTTCCGCCTCCTCCTCGTCGGCCAGATCTGCCCAAGACACCGGCAACGAGCCGCCGCACAGGGAAGGCCCGTCGCCGGCAGCTACCTCCAGACCCACGGGGGGGGAGGGGGGGAGGGCCGGCCATGGCAGAGGCGGCGAGCCCGCCCACCACGCGCGCGAGGCGGCGAGGAGCAAATCGCCGGAACGGTCGCACGGAGGAGAGCCATACAGAATTCCCCCAACGGTCGGGAATCCCTCACTTCGTTCTGCCAATGCATAGATGCTTAGTTTTTGGTTGCTAAGCTCCCTTTATTTATTTAGATGTAGACCCAGATTTGTGTTTCCATCAAGGTACATGCGCTTAGCATCGTTTCTTTTTAAGGTCATCATACTACTCTCTCCTCTTAACTAACATATCACATGGGATTTATTGCTTAGTTGGCAACCACAAGGTGAGGCATTGGGAGGGGCCTCAAGTCTATCTTCAGAGCAAGCAGGGAAGGACTATCGGACCTAGAAAGATTCCCGCTCGGCTTCGACTGCCTCGCAGGGTGCCGACACACACATGGAGGCTCCCACGCTATCGTCGGAGATGATATAATTTTTATTTTTTCAGAAAAGGCCAAACACAAAACCTTAAAAAAAAAATCGTGTATCTGCACGGTAAGTTGATTGCTTGCACTCCTATGAAATTAACAAGAAGAAAGGACTAGTGGTACCACGGTTACTTCCTTGCTAATAATGGAACCGAGAGCGTCCATTTCACCAACACCTTATTTTCTAGTACACCTCAATTTTTCTACAGGATCACCGAACAGATCGATGCATGTGTACTTCTGGTACTGGGTAGAGCTCATTGCATTTAGTATTCTGTTTGGGATCTCGAGTGTATGTATCGGTGCCGGCATTTGTGTGGTGTATCGATGCACACTACAAATTGACTTTATTTAATGACGGGGACTGGACTCCATTTTCATTGCTGTTCCGGGACCTCGGAGAGGTGGCAAAGTTGACAAACAGCACTGGATGCGAACGAAGTTTGAGGAAATTGTGTCCATTTGCGTATTCTAAGCATGCAGTGGTGAGTAGGGAAGTGAACGCTTTCAGACGAGGTACTAAGTGTATCAAAGTGCCTATCAAGTAAATTCCTCAATGTATAGGTGCTTAGTTTTTGGTTGCGTAGCTCCCTTCATTTATTTTGATGTAGACGTAGATTTGTATTTCCACCAAGGTACACGCGCTTAGTATCATTTTTTTTAGATCATCATACTACTACTCTCTCTCCTTAATTAACATATGACAGGGATTTATTGTTTAGTTGGCAATCTTAGCACCTTTACAAGGTGAGGCATGATGGTGATCACAGGTAAAATTTAGTGGAAGAATTAATATCAGACGAGAACTCGAAGAAGAACTAGAAACGTGAAAATTACCTCATCCATGCTAGCTAGGAGTGTGGCACTTGTGAAGAGTTATGTCAACGGAATGAAGTAGGCAAGCAGGAGCTAACTAGCTAGCGATCATTCTCACATTCAGGCCGTGTGGACTCATCTGTTGCCTGATTGTTGTTTTGAGTTATTGAAGTGAAGGACAAGATTGATGATGCAACGCTAACCGCAAAGTCTTCTTCCTCAGTTGTTGCAAAACCTGGTCCAGTTAGTTGGCATTGCCACTGGCATCTACTAATATTAATTTAGGCACATTTGGTGGCAGGGAGACATGGGCATCACAACTGCTAACTCTTGGTATTTGTATCCAGATAAGCACAAGTTTATACACGAACTATAATATGTTATATTTCCTCCATTCGAAACTACTTGTCATCAAAATGGATAAAAATGGATGTATTTAGAACTAAAATACATCTAGATACACCCCTTTTATTCCTTTTGATGACAAGTATTTTCGGATGGATGAGTATCATTGTAATCGTACATTGAGATCCTCTGCAGTTATTGACTTGACTTGTTAATAATTTAATTTATGAGTGGTTGAGACTACATGATTGATCTGTAGGACAGCGGATGAAAGGCAACTTCACATCAGAGCATGGTTAATAGTACAGCCGGCTGCTGGTTATATGAAGTTGACACGTCATCTATAGCCAAGCTTATAGCAGGCAAGTATAATAGTTAGATGTAAATAATTACTCCCTCCGTCCGAAAATACTTGTCATCAAAATGGACAAAAAGTGATGTATCTAGAACTAAAATGCATCTAGATACATTCTCTTTTATTCATTTTGAAGACAAGTATTTGCGGACGGAGGGAGTATTACTTTACTAATACATGACCCACCATTCACTCTCACAAGTGCCTAGGAGCACATGCTATAGCTGGTTGTTAGTTAGTAGCCCGCTTCTTCTCTCTCTCCTCTTCTCTCTCTTCCAACTCAGCATAAATATATTATTTTATGTCTTACAGCCCGCCTACGTCATCTTATTGTACTTGCTCTCAGTAAGCATATAATCGGCTGCTTGAAATATAATTTTTGCGGAGTCTGATTATGCATACCCTAATTTTGATTATGCATACACACATACATATATACATATACATATATAGTTATACCTTGTAGTGACGTGCACGCATATATAGTGACGTGCACGCATGTATACCTTGGAATGAGTATTCCTTCCAGCAGTTTTTTTTAATTGTATACATGCGTGCACATCACTACAAGGTATAACTAGAGAGTGGTTTTTCCTAGCGCGGGCTACGTGGTACCCATTATCACAGCCATCCATTCGTTCATGTGTTTCATTTGGATGTGTGCACATTAGCAGAACTCAGCTGTTGCGTCATTAGCTCAGTCCTTAATTCTCTGCCGTGATGACTACTAAATTCGAAAATTGGATGGGGCCTAGTAGGCCACTGTACATGACATGACTTGACGTATGTGCACCTACCACAGACTACCACTATACTCTACCTGACTTGTTAATTCATTCAGCGTGTCATTGCTATGCACCAAAAAACATTAGTAAATACTTGCTCCTAATATTCTTCATAGGGTCCACACAACTTATCATGCATGCTGTTTAAAAAAGCATTAGTAAATACTTCGTCCTAATATTTGCATGCATGCATGCAACGCACGAAAAAAATAAATGTTATATTTGCATGATGATAGGTTGATTTCTCTCTCTTCCCTGTGAGGAGCGTGTTCTCCCTCCTTCCATTTCTCCTCCTTTCGCATGTGCCCACAAAAATAAATTTATACATCTGCTCACCTTTCTCCTCCCTCTCTCTCCCAACGAGGTACAACCACACTCTTTCTCACTCACATGTAGGCTGAGATAGACCTCCGACATGACAACAGCTAGCTAGCACTGCAGCCGACATGCACATGCATCTGTCCACTCTTTGTTAATCACTAGCGCCCTGCTTTCTGCTGTCAAAGAGAGACTGACCCAACAGTGCGAGATGGCCATGCAAAAAAAAAGTGCGAGATGGAACGGAGGTGGTCCGGTGGACCTAGGAGGGAATCTCGGTACTGTTCATATAGCCATGTCTTTTCAGAATAATCAGTCTGTGGCTACTGCTGATGCTGTTACTAGCACACATCTCCATAGCGTGACCAATGGCGTAGATAAGGGGTACCGTGTAGGACGAGCTATGAAGGAATTTTCCGGTATAACTATTATTGATTGATTAATAATCATTTATCTTTTGAACGCATAACATGGAGCCAGCTAGTGTGAGGTAGATAGGTAGCTGTTTTGAACATCCTATTTGTCTTACTCTGCAAGTGGCAATAATTTTGTAGGAGTGGTTAGTAGTATAATCTGTTATCTGTCTCGGCCCATCAACAAATGAAAGGACAAAAACTATATGCATTAATATACATTTAGGCACATTCGTGGTAGGAAGAGATTCACATTTCGATGCCAACAAGCGGCATGGTACTCGCGTCTGCGTGTGTTTCCATGGAACATGTAGGGACATGGCTGCAACGAACTACTCCCTCCGTCCGAAAATACTTGTCATCAAAATGGACAAAAAGGGATGTATTTAGAACTAGAATACATCTAGATACATCACCTTTTATTTATTTTGATTACAAGTATTTCCGGACGGAGGGAGTACTTGTCCTTGAAGCACGATTGCCATCTGTTATTTTATTGTGTTCCGAATCCCATACAAGTGTTGTACTACAGATGGAGTCCTACCAGACTATGGCATGCCAACCGTGCTAGACGTAGCATGACTACAACTCTGTTTCGTGTCCACCAAGAAAGAGAGTTGTTTGCCCCTTTATATAGTAACAGCTAGTCATAGAATAGATGTGAGAGAGAGCTCCACCAGATTAGCACGTAGAGGGTTTGTCCTTTCGTGTAATGTAATACTCCTCCCAATTATAGTGATTGCGCCTTCGTGCGTCCGTGGTTTTCTCCCGCAAGGGTTTCCACGTTAAATTCGTGTCTCTCGTGTCTCGTTTATTCTCGTTATTATTTAACAAGTGGTATCAGAGCTGAGGTTGCAGATACGAGATTTGAAGACGAGAGTTAGGGTTGCGTGCGCCGCCGCGTCGTGACCAGGCGATCCGGTTTCGGATCAATTTCCCAGGCAGCTGCTACTGCTTTCCACCGCAGAACCAAATCCTGGAGCAGCGATCCATCCACCGAGTGGCTGCTGCGTACAAGCGCAAGTCGCCGAAGTCGTCGTATTCCACCGCAGCTATCGTACAAGGGTGCGGCCTCTCTTGTTTAATCCGCTGAGCCGCCGCTGCACACATTAGCTCAAGTACCGAGTCTGCTCTCCATCATGACCTGAAGCCAGTACTAGTTGCACTAGTACGTGACGAAGGCTAGTGCTAATTACAGATTTTTTTTTCAACTTCCTTTGCTTCGTTCATCGTCCAGTACTACTACGAGGTGCTATCTCTCTGGTTCTTTGCCCCGCAAATTTATTCTGTCAAGAATATTTTCTTTCGACTTGTACTACTTTGTGTACACATATTTAATCTACTCATGATACCCATGAAATATGATGTTCCGCTGCTGGATCGTGACACAAGGTTTACCCTATGGCAAGTCGAGATGCGAGCATTGTTGGCGCAAGCCGATTATCAGGATGCACTCAGTTTTTCTTCAAGGTGGAGTTTTGGGGATTATGGCCCGTCAGGGTAATGGATGCAATATTGCTGCAGTTATTTGAACACAATTCAGTTATCAAGAAAAAAAAGGGGGTATGGAGGAGGTAATTATTAAGCCTGTTGGTAGCCAGCATATACTCTATTCTCTCCATAGTTTTTTGCTGTTATGCATGTGAAGGTTTTGTTTTGATAGTCATGTTCGTGATGAGAATCAGTTGAGGTGCAAGAAGGAGATTGATTTGTTTCTGCTAGATACTACAACATTTAGCGCTGTTAAGTTTCAAGTGCAATTCAGTTGTCTTTGCTCTTTCAAGAGGGGTCTATTGCAGAGTTGAAACTCCGTTGCATGTTAAGATGGTTCCTTCATCCGACAGTTGTTCTACAAGGACAGTTTATGACCATGTCATGGATATTTCATTAGCCACTACAAGTCGGCAATTTTCGGCATTTTTTTGGGTGCACGCGATGCCATCCGTACCATATGCTCTTGCATGAGTATTGTTGCCGAGGTTTGTGCTTTCTGTTTTGAAGCACGTTCAGATTCCGTGAGATGAGTTCTTCACAATGCGATGTGCACCAAGATGTTGCACTATGAGCTATGCGCTCGTTCAGGCACCACAGGAGATATGATGACTTATGTCATTTGATGATTGAGCAGTTTCAGTTTTTGAGGTCAGTGGCACAGACTCAGACTTTTATTGGGAGACCAAGTTTTGTTAGTCTGCTTTGTTGATAGTTGTGCTGTTTTCTGCACGACCTACTGATTGATTTGCTCAATATGACTTCATGAGAAGTTTATTAGTCCTATGGACGTTTCCAGGCACAAGGTTTACTTGTGATGATTTTAATTGAGGAGTTGATGCTATCTATGATTATTGTAAGGGATTTCGTCTCAAGGTGGAATGTTATTTTATTGTGTTCCGAATCCCATACAAGTGTTGTACTACAGATGGAGTCCTACCAGACTATGGCATGCCAACCGTGCTAGACGTAGCATGACTACAACTCTGTTTCGTGTCCACCAAGAAAGAGAGTTGTTTGCCCCTTTATATAGTAACAGCTAGTCATAGAATAGATGTGAGAGAGAGCTCCACCAGATTAGCACGTAGAGGGTTTGTCCTTTCGTGTAATGTAATACTCCTCCCAATTATAGTGATTGCGCCTTCGTGCGTCCGTGGTTTTCTCCCGCAAGGGTTTCCACGTTAAATCCGTGTCTCTCGTGTCTCATTTATTCTCGTTATTATTTAACACCATCGTCGCTATTATCTGCACGGCAAGTTGATTGCTTGCACTCCTATGAAGTTAACAGGAAGAAAGGAGTGATACCATGGTTATTTCCTTGCTAATAATGGAACCGAGAGCGTCCATTTCACCGACACCTTATTTTCTACTTCACCTCAATTTTTCTACAGAATCACCGAGCAGATCGATGCATGTGTCTGGTAGTGGGTAGAGCTCATTGCATTTAATATTCTGTTTGGGATCTCGAGGGTACGCCATTAGCTAGGGACGTGTGTGTATGTAGGACGGAGATCAGGTGACATGCAAACGGCATGTCACCGTGTGCCTCGCGGCCTCTCATCCACCGTCCAGACTGCATCCAACGAACAGCAACACTCCAAGGCAAAAACAACATCCATATATACACAGACTAAATCGGGCACGGGTCAGCGGTGAAATCTGACGGGGAAAAGGCGGGCTTTGGCGCGGCGATTCGCCGGCATCACCTCATCTCGCGGCCTTCGCCGCCCGCCGCCGCCTTCGCCGCCCGCCCTCGCCGCCGTCGCCACCGAGGAGAGGCAGGGACGAGCGCCGTCCGCCGCGGGAACCAGGGCCGAACGTCGCCGCGGTCGGGGACGAGCGCCGTCCGCCGCGGGAGCCGAGGACGAGCGCCGCCGCGAGCCGGGACGAGCGCCGCCGTGAGCTGGGGACCGTTCATCATCGGGACAACAACCTCTTCTCAGGTCCCCTCTCTCTCTCTCTCTCTCTCTTATTCCATTAGTGCCAGGGGCGGAACCAGCTCCCAGGCTCGTCCGGCATCTTCTCTGCAGATTAGTCTACTTATTGTGCTTTCTAAGCCGTTCAGAGAGGCGGCGTACACGTACTTTTTAAGCCGTTCTTCTATATACATTGCAATGCCAAGTATATCTCCAAAGTGGAAAAGGCAGATAGCATTACACATTGACGAAGAAACCAGTGCTAGTACTGTGACTACTGTCTTACACATTGATGAAGAAACCGGCATCAGAAAGGCATTTAACATTGGCCTCCGCTGGCAGAAGTCGATGAAATCTGTCACAGTGCAGTATCGAAGTTAGCCCACCAGCAGAACATCCCGAAACCAGAGCCTGCCACGTACATGAAAGATCAATGGCTGCATGTTGTAGAGTATTGGATGGAAATAATAGATTTGCCGTTGCTATTGCGAGTTTGCATGGTGATTTAGAGTTTGAGGAGGAGCGCATAGTGATAGGTGATCCTTTAACCAAAACAGTTTCATGTAGTTGTGGAATGTTCAATAGGACAGGGATATTGTGCGGACATGGTCTAAAAGTCCTTGATTTGATGAATATAAAGACATTGCCGACACATTATGTCTTGAAGAGATGGACTAGAGAAGCTCGCAATGGAAGTATACAAGATAAGGAAGGAAGGAAAGTGGTAGAAAATCCAAATCTTGAAGCTCAACTTCGGTACAGGGATTTGTCTCATCAATTTCACAATGTGGCACATGGAGCAGCCAGCTCCCCGCAGTGTTGTTTGCTACTGGCCAATGCACTTGCCTCCGTTGCACCTAGCATACAGGAAATACTCAATGCCACTAGTGCTATGGATGAACCATATAAAGACAAAGAGAATGTTGACCCAAATGTGCAGCAAATAGATGAATTGCTTAGAGCTGCAAGACTGAAGAAAAAAGAGGTTCCGGCAACAAAATTAAGGAGAAAGAAAACTTGGCTTGATAAATTACTCAAGGGGAAGCGTATACCATTGAAATCTACCGCGCCAACCAAAACGGGAGAAAATGTATACTGCAATTGGTACATGATATGTTTTTATTCTTCATTTGTAAACTAATTACTATATGCTTTTCATTGGCAGCCAAAAAAAAAGGATGGTGTGCAGAAAAAGAAGGATGGTGTGCAAAAAAAGAAGAAGGATGGTGTGCAACAAAAGAAGAAGGATGATGTACAGCCTCAAGTACTAGTGGAGAAGTGTGACAACACCAAAGGAGTAAATATGGAGCCCCAGCAGTGCAATGCTATCATGAGTTTCACCCAGCTCTTGACGGCTCCGCCTTGTGGTGAGGTTGATCTGTTCTAGCGTGCAAGCTCGCTAGAAGTATTTTGGACATAGTTAAGTATAGTATTTTGGGCTAACTATAGTCGTCTTTTGGGGCCTAAGTGTACAAATCAAATGGCACTAATGGCTGTTAAGAGCTCACTGTATTCACTGGAAAGTGGTACTGAAACTACAAATCATGTACTTCTGAATTACTTGTGATGAAGTGGGTTATCTGAATCTAAATAGTGATGAATGGCATGTCTGAATTTCTTATGAATATGAATGTAAACAGTATCTTTGATGGTTGTTTGTACTGTTTTCGGACTAAAAGGCTGATGTTTATATTTTGTATTGTTCAAAACTGAATTTCTTGTGAATCTGGGTGCAAACAGTATTTTTGACTGTTGCTTGCACTGTTTCCGGACTAAAAGGTTGATGTTTGTATTGTGTTTTGTTCAAAACACTTGTTTGTACTGTTAAATGACTAAAATATTTGTATTTGTATCATATAAAGTTTAAAACTGTGAAGTTTCAAAGCGTCTGGGCTGAAAACTGTGAAGTCTGAATATTTTTGCCTTGGAGTGCTGCTGTTCGTTGGATGCAGGCTGGATGGTGGATGAGAGGCTGCGAGGCACACGGTGACATGCCGTTTGCATGTCACCTGATCTCCGTCCGTGTATGTATCGGTGTCGACATCTGTGTGGTGCATCGATGCACACTAGTACAAATATACTTTATATCTTTATATAAGGACAAAGCTGACAAACAGTATTGGATGCGAACGAAGTTTGAGGAAATTGTGCCCATTTGAGTTCTTTTCTAAGCATGCAGATGTCAGCACCGATACAGAAAATCCAGTCCCCGTCATTAAATAAAGTCAATTTGTACCTCTTCCAATGTACTAAGGGTGTGTTTGGTAGCATGTATGGACCTAGCCTAGTGGTTCTCCTCTCATACATGCTGAGTGTAGACATGTTGAGTCCATGCAGTTGCTGTTGTTTGGCAGCGATGTATGCGCTCAGACATGCTGAGCTGAGACTTTGTTTGGCAGCCTGCATGTGTTTATACATGCTGACCTATTTCGAATTTTGGATATATTTTTTGAGTGATGAACAAAATTGAAAAAATATGAACACAAATTTAAGCATATTTTGAAAATTTAAATAAATTTTCAAATTATATATATTTTTAAAAAATCTGAGTTTTTTTAAAATTTGAAAATATTTGTAATTCTGAATTTTTTTAAAAAAATTAAACAAATTTTTAATACTGTGAATATTTCTAGAAAAAATTTGAAATTCTGATTTAAAACAATAAACAAATTTTGATTTTTCTGAAATTCCAAACATTTTTCAAAATAAAATTCCGAACAATTATTGGAAATTCAAAAAAAATTTGAAATTTTGATTTTTTTTGAAAATTTACACATTTTTGAAATTCTAAACTTATTGAAAAAATTAAACAATATTTGAAATTCTGCACTTTTTCGAAATTTAAAAAAATGAATATTTTTTTGGAAATTTGAACAATTTTTTTAACTATGAACATTTTTTTGAAAATATAAACATATCTGGACGTGGGGACAAGAGACAGGGTGAGCATAGCTGCCTCCATGCACCCTGTATGGTGTGCATGAGGTGAGCATGGTTGAGGGCCCTTTTATGCATCAGATGGGCATAGCCCACATGAGCCCATGCACCCTACCAAACAAGCAAAAGTGGGTCGGATCGGGAACTTTTGCCCTCATGCACCCTCCATGCACTCTACCAAACACACCCTAAGGCTCCCTCCCAATGCTCCACATTGTCCATGTGTTATGGGTGTCCCATAGGTAAAAATGTGATGTGGCAGAGAAATTAAAAAGGAGAGAGATGAGTGTGGTGACCCCCGGAAGAAACAATGCTAAGCTCGTGAACCTAGGAAAAACATTTAAAGAAAGGAAGCCCACCAATACATTTAAAGGAAAGAAGGCCCTTCCCACTGATTCAAGGTGTATCGGTGTTAAGGTGTCACATAGGTAAAAATATGATGTGGCAGAGAAATTAAAGAGGAGATAGAGCATTATGGTGACCCAGGAGGAAACGATGCTAAGCGCGTGGACCTAGCAAAATGACTATCAACCAATGCATAAAGGTGTTTTGGTGTTAAAATATTAAATGGCGCAGGCTTAGCTACAAAAGTTAATCACCAATGCATTGTGAAGAGTACTAGTTGCTAATTTTTTTAGTACATTTAGCACCCCACCTTAGCCCCTTCCAATGCTTCACCTTGTATAGATGCTAATGCTGCCATGTAGGCAAAAAAACTTGATGTGACAAAGTAATTAAGAGGAGAGATATGAGTGTGGTGACCCCAGAAAGAAACAATGCCGAACGCAAGAACCTAGACAAAATAATTAAATGAAAAAAGTCCACCAATACATGAAGAACTTTACTTATAAGTCATTAAATGAAGGATGCTTAAGCATCGCCAGCCGCACCCCCAACACGCTCTTCCCAGGCCTTTTTTTTTTGCGCCGGCGGCCGAAAATCGGCACAGCCGCGCCCCCAGGATCTCATTTAGCGCCGGTTTGGGCCGAAAAACAGCCGGCGATCCCGAGCCGAACCAAAGCGCCCGGGGGTCGCCTGGGGGCGCCGGCACAAGCGAAAAGCGGCGTGGGGTCGCTCTGTCGGTGAGAGAAGGGCCTTTTCCCGCCGTTTCCTCCCGCTTTTCCCCTCGTCTTCCCTCCCATTCACCATCTCTCCCGCCATTCTCCCCCTCTCCCTTCCCCCCAGCCCGACGCCATGCCGCCGAAGAAGTACGAACCCCCCGCGCCGCGACGGATGCCGCCGCCCAGCCGAAGCAGAGGAAGCAGAGAGCGCCACCGTCGAAGCCGCCGGGCATGACTAACGCCGATTGGAAGGTGGAAGTTCAACGCCGAGAAGCTGTCACCGCCGACAGGCGGAACAGGGCGAACACCAAGAGGGCTCGCGACATGGCGGCGGCGGTGACCTCGGCGACGGTCGAGCACGACCAAACCGCGATGTCTCGCGCGCGCATGATGCATCCTCCCGGCGGCCAAGGCCCATATGCGTCCTGGAGCTAGCAGACCGCGCATGGCGGCGACGCGCATGGCAGCTTCAACCCCAACGTCACCTTCCCCCATGGTCGGCCCGTCCAGCGCACGCCCTCATCCGCCTTCGCCGGTGTTCAGTACCCACCGTACAACTACTCGTCGCCGGCCTACGCCGCCTCTCCACCGTGGGCGCTGCTCTTCTCACAAACATCGTCATCGCACCTTGACGATACAGACGCGACGGAGGCCGACATGGACGACATCATCATGACCGGCTCGGTCGCCGTCGCCGCCTCCCCTGGGTTCACCACCCAAGACAACACAATCGATCTCAACGGAGGCATGGACGGCGAGCTCCACTACGGTGAGGAGGAAGTGAAGGACAAGATTGATAATGCAACTCAAACTGCAAAGTCTTCTTCCTCAGTTGTTGCAAAACCTGGTCCAGCTAGTTGGCATTGCCAATGCATGGCATCTACTAATATTAATTTAGGCACATTTGGTGCTAGGGAGACATGGGCATCACAACTGCTAACTGTTGGTATTTGTGTGGTACTAGCTAGGTAGCTGTTTTGAACATCCTGTTTGTCTTACTCTACAAGTGACCATGACTTTGTAGGAGTGGTCAGTAGTATAATCTGTCTCGGCCCATCAAAAAATGAAAGGGCAAAAACTATATGCATTATTATACATTTAGGCACTCCTATGAAATTTACAGGAAGACAGGACTAGTGATACCACGGTTACTTCCTTCCGGCATTCTCCCCTCTCCCTTCCCGCCAGCCCGACGCCATGCCGCCGAAGAAGTATGAAGCCCCCCGCGCCGCGACGGATGCCGCCGCCCAGCCGAAGCAGAGGAAGTAGAGAGCGCCGCCGTCGAAGCCGCCGGGCATGACTAATGCCGACTGGAAGGAGGAAGTTCAACGCGGGGAAGCTGTCATCGCCGACAGGCGGAACAGGACGAACGTCAAGAGGGACCGCGACATGGCAGCGGTGGTGACCTCGGCGACGGTCGAGCACGACCAAACCGAGATGTCTCGCGCGCGCATGATGCATCCGCCCGGCGGCCAAGGCCCATATGCGTCCTGGAGCCAGCAGACCGCCGGGTCTGCAGCCGGCTGGGGTTGCACATCATCGCCGGGCTACGCCGACGGCGACGCGCATGGCGGCTTCAACCCCAACCTCACCTTCCCCCATGGTCGACCCGTCCAGCGCACGCCCTCACCCGCCTTCGTCGGCGTTCAGTACCCACCGTACAACTACTCGCTGCCGGCCTACGCCGCGTCACCGACGCCGCCTCTCCACCGTGGGGCGCTGCTCTTCTCACAAACATCGTCGTCGCACCTCGGCGACACGGACGCGACGGAGGCCGACATGAACGACATCATCACGACCGGCTCGGCCGCCGCCGCCGCCTTCCCCGGGTTCCCCACCCAAGACGACGCAATCGATCTCAACGAAGGCATGGACGGCGACCTCGACTATGGTGAGGAGGAACCAGAGGGGGAGGAGGAGGAGGAAGAGGAGGAGCCGGCGCCTGCTCAAGCTAGCAAAGGGAAGAAGAAGAAGAAGAAGAGGGCGGCCAGGACCAGCGAGCCGCGCATCAAGTGGGCATCCAAGGAGGACGAATGCCTCGCCGAGGCGTGAAAAGTCGTCTGCCTCGACCCGATCACCAGCACGAACCAGAGCGTCAACACATATTGGGACCGGATCAAGGTCGAGTTCGACGAGCGCAAGCTCGTCGACCCCTACTTCAAAAGCGTCTACATGCAGCGTGGGTCGAAGGCGATCGATGTTGAACCATTGGGGCTCATCCAAACGGCGTGCAACAAATGGCATGGGATCGTCAAAGAGGTCGCAGCTTGTCCGGAGAGCGGCGCCAGCATCGAGGATCAGCTGGTGCGGATGTTCGCCATGTTTCGCCAGGGCAACAACGACTAAGACTTCAAGTACCTTGATACGTCCAAAATGCATCACTATTTTGTATCATAATTTATCCTTATTCATTGATATATTTCACATTACGTTGATGTTCTTATGTTGTTTTGGCCTATTTTACACAGTTTGCAACTTTCCGGTGCCGAAGCAGCAGACGCAGGATTCAGCGGTAAAAAGTGGACGCTGAGTTGCTGAAGAAGAATACCTCCAAATTACCTGAAAATCGACGGAGAGTATTTTTCAGACGAATCACGAAGACACGCGAAAGGGCAACCAGAGGGGGGCCACAGGGCGTCCAGGCGCCCTGGGGGCGCCCCCC
>LR738709.1:5538715-5624460 GCA_902687465.1 Secale cereale
TGGGGCCCCTGTGCCCCCCCCCAGGCTCCCCTTCGGAAGCAGTGTCGTTCCCGATACGCTGATTTTTTATATATTTTTTCTGGATTTTTCTGGGCAGTTCTCGAAACGTGAAAACCTGAAATACAAAAACAGCCGAAAACAGAAACTGGCACTGGGGTGCACTGGATTAGTAAGTTAGTCCAAATATGATCGAAAGTGTATGGAAGTGTATGAATATCATAGCAATATCACCCAAAAGTGGCATGGAGCAAGCAGAAATTATAGATACGTTTTGGACGTATCAGCCGCCGCTCCGTGGCGGAAACCTACAGAGAAGAAAAAGCCATCTCCGGCGGGCAGATTCCGTCGGGGAGATCACCTCCCGGAAGGGGAGATCATCGCCATCGTCATCACCATCATCACAGGCATCATCGAGATCATCATCAACATCATCCCCAACATCAACACCATCTCCATCTTCATCCAAATCTCATCTCACAACTGCAACCTGTGTTGTAACCCATACTATCTATCCTCTCTACTCCATCGGTGTTGATTACTGCTTTGTGGTGAATGCTATTGAGTTTTGTTGGAGAAATATTATTATGTCCAGATTGTTTATCATCCATTTATCCCCGCTGATCATGATCTCTTTTATGTCTTGTGAGTAGTTACCTTAGTTCTTGAGGACATGGGAAAAGTCTTGTTGTTAGTAGTCATATGTTGTTGAAGTAATATGTGTTGTTTGATACTTAAGTTGTGTTGTCATTCTACTAGTGGTGTTGTGTGAGTCGAACACTCAACACTTCGCCTTATTAAGGACCTAGGGGAATACATTGTGTACAAAGAATGCTTACGGTGGGTTGCCGGAGTGACAGAAACCTGAACCCCAGTTCGCACGCTTTTGCACAAGGGAACAATGGATCATCGATCGTATTGCTATGGTTAGGCTTTTGCCTTAAATACTATCTTGTATTTGCGGATGCTTGCAAGGTGTTTAATCATAAGAGTGCACGCATCTTAGTCTAGAGAGTGTACTAGCATAGATCCACCCACTCAACACTTATCAACACATAACATAGTACCGATACGGGATATGACGAAAGCACATGACTACCTCTCCCGTGTGTCCTCAGGAACGCTTTAGCCTTTATAAGTTCAGTTGCTAGGCCTCTCCTTTGCTCAGAAAGGATTGGGCCACTTGTCACTCTCAGTACCTTTTACTTTGCTTGCTTTTACTCTCCTGTTGCTTATATCAAGAAAACCCCTAAAAAGTTATCTTTCAGTGCTTGCAGTAATTCCTTGCTCAGAATCGCTTATCAATACCTTCTGCTCCTCGTTGGGTTCGACACTCTTACTTATCGAAAACGCTGCAATAGATCCCTTACGGTTGTGGGTCATCAAGTACCGTTTTTTGGCGCCGTTGCCGGGTAGCGTAGCGCTATTGGTAAAGTGAAACTGGTAAGGAAGTTTTTATAATTCTGTTTTTTTTTGCTGTTGCTGCTCTTTGTCCTTATGGACAACCGTGCTATTGGATCATTGCTTGCGGGAAGACGCCCCACACCTGTGGTGGTTGCTCCTCCCCCTACTGAAATTGTACCCTATAAAATACCAGCTGGTATTATCGATTATGTTTTGATTAATCGCTATGCAGGAGACAGACACCCCGGTGAACACTTGCTATATCTGTCACAATTATGTTCATTATTTAAGCTTGCAGGTGTATCAAGGGAGTTTGTCATGAGGAAATTGTTCGCCGTATCACTTATAGATAAAGCTTCAGATTGGTATAAGCTACTCGATAACTCGCACTTGCTTGATTGGCAAGAGCTTATGTCTCTCTTTTATACTAAGTTTTATCCTCTTCATGAAATTCATCGAGACAGGAATTATATCTATAACTTTAGGTCTCGTGACGGAGAAAGCATTGCTCAAGCTTGGGGGAGATTGAAGTCCCTAATGCTCAAATGTCCTATTCATGAGCTCCCCAAGGAAATTATACTTACAAATTTTTATGCCAGACTTTCTCGTCAGGATAAGGAGATGCTGGATGCCTCCTCTAGTGGGGTATTTCAGACGAAGAGTGTTGAAGAAAGGTGGGATCTCATTGAAAAGATCCAGAGGAATACCGAAGATTGGGAAATCGATAAAGGTATTGAACCCGCTATAAATTATGAACATGATTATATTGAGAGCTATGTGGAAACTGATTACTTCAATATTTTTTGCTCTAAGATTGGTCTTGATTCCCATCTAATGATTGATTTCTGTAAGAATTTTGCCACTCACGTTGATTCTTTTAAAAAGAAGAGAGACCAGCATCATGAACCTTTTAAAGAGCTACCTGTTGATATTCATGTCGCTGACCCTATTTTGCCTGCAGTTATATATGAACAGCCTCCTTTTCCTGCAAGGATAAGGGAGCACTCTCTTGTGACAGGCGTAATAAATAAAAGTGAGAGAAGAGTTGATGAGCCTGAGGACCAGATCAGGGTCGATCCTCAAGTTGCATTGATTAAAGACCTTGTTACTAATGATGTTTTGGATTACAATATAAATTTTTGTGCTGTTTCCACTAACCTTGTCACAGCCAAGAATAAAGGCCCAATTTCAGGTACTCCAGTGGTATCTGTTAAAATAGGAGATCACAATTATTATGGGCTATGCGATTTGGGATCGAGTGCAAGTGCTATCCCCTATTCACTTTATGAAGAGATCATCGGTGAGATTTCCCCTTGTGAACTTGAAGAAGTTGATGTTACCATTCATCTTGCAAACAGAACAACTATCTCTCCTATCGGAATTGTGAGGGACGTTGAAGTCCTATGTGGAAAGGTAAAATACCCTACCGACTTTCTAGTACTTGGTTCAGAGAGGGACAATTTTTGTCCAATTATAATGGTAGACCTTTTCTTAGAACTTGTGGAGCTATAATAGATTGCAAGAAAGGTAAAGTTTCTGTTGAATTTAATGGTGAGCCATATGAATTTAATTTCTCTAAGTTCTCTAAGCAGCCTCGTGGTACCGATTTACCTGGTGATGATAAAATTATTGAAAGTATTGCTTCTATTGCTATTCCCCCTAATGATCCTTTGCAGCAATATATGGAGGACCACGAGAATGATTTGCATATGCAGGAAAGAAATGAACTAGATGAAATATTCTTGAGGCCACCTGCTATCCCGAAGCACAACCTTCCGGTTGAACCTTTGGGAATTTTATCAAACCCAAAAGAAGACCCGGTGTTCGATCTTAAACCCCTTCCCGATACGCTCAAGTATGCTTATTTAGATGAAAAGAAAGTATATCCTGTTATTATCAATTCTAACCTTTCAGGATATGAAGAAGAGCGACTATTGGAAGTACTTCGTAAACACCGAGGCGCAATTGGCTATACCCTTGATGACCTTAAAGGGATTAGTCCATCTATCTGTCAACATACTATCAACCTTGAGCCTGATGCTAAACCAGTTGTTGATCATCAACGACGGTTGAACCCGAAGATGATGGATGTTGTAAGAACTGAGATTCTCAAGCTTCTAGCCGCAGGTATTATCTACCCTATAGCTGATAGTAAGTGGGTAAGCCCGGTACATTGTGTTCCTAAGAAAGGAGGTACAACTGTGGTTCCTAATGATAAGAATGAACTAATACCTCAGAGAATTATTATTGGATATAGAATGTGTATTGATTACAGGAAGCTGAACAAGGCAACCAGGAAGGATCACTACCCGTTGCCGTTCATCGACCAAATGCTTGAAAGGTTATCCAAAAATACCCACTTTTGTTATCTCGATGGTTATTCTGGCTTCTCTCAAATTCATGTTAACACTGCTGATCAAGAGAAGACCAATTTTACTTGTCCCTTTGGTACTTATGCTTACAGGCGTATGCCTTTTGGTTTATGTAATGCCCCTGCTACTTTTCAAAGGTGTATGTCTGCTATCTTTCATGGTTTCTGTGGGGATATTATGGAAGTCTTCATGGATGATTTCTCCGTCTATGGAACTTCCTTTGACCATTGTCTCCACAACCTTAATAAAGTTTTGTAGAGATGTGAGGAGACAAATTTGGTACTCAACTGGGAGAAGTGCCACTTCATGGTTAACGAAGGAATTGTTCTTGGTCACAAGATTTCCGAAAGGGGAATTGAGGTGGACAAGGCCAAGATCGAAGCAATTGAAAGGATGCCCTATCCAAGGGACATCAAAGGTATTCGCAGTTTTCTTGGTCATGCTGGTTTCTATAGAAGATTTATTAAAAACTTTTCTAAGACTTCGAGGCCCCTCACTAATCTTCTCCAGAAGGACGTTCCTTTTGTATTTGATAAGGATTGTAAGGAAGCTTTTGAAGTTCTTAAGAAAGCCTTAATAACCGCTCCTATAGTACAACCACCTCACTGGAATTTACCTTTTGAGATTATGTGTGATGCAAGTGATTTTGCTGTTGGAGCTGTTTTAGGACAAAGAGTTGATAAGAAATTGAATGTTATACATTATGCTAGTAAAACCCTTGATAGTGCTCAAAGGAATTATGCTACTACTGAGAAGGAATTCTTAGCTGTAGTATTTGCTTGTGATAAGTTTAGGCAGTATATTGTTGATTCCAAAGTTATTATTCATACTGATCATGCTGCCATTAAGTACCTTATGACAAAGAAGGATGCCAAGCCAAGGCTTATCAGATGGGTACTCCTTCTTCAAGAATTTGATTTGCAGATTGTTGATAGGAAAGGAGAGGACAATCCGGTGGCGGACAATCTTTCAAGGATGGAAGATATACCGCATGATCCCATCCCAGTCAACGATAGTTTTCCAGACGAGTAACTTGCCGTTGTAAAAGTACAATCTCTTTCCGATCCTTGGTACGCAGATTATGCTAATTTTATTGTTGCAAAGTATTTGCCTCCAGGTTTAACATTTCAGCAAAGGAAGAAGTTCTTTCATGATTTGAGGCACTACTTTTGGGATGACCCACATCTTTTCAAAGAAGGTCCCGACGGGATCGTGAGAAGGTGCATACCGGAACATGAGCAGAAGGACATTCTCAGACGGTGTCATGATAGTCCCTATGGGGGACATCATGCCGGTGAGAGGACTGCACATAAGGTTCTTCAATCAGGTTTTTATTGGCCTACTCTCTTTAAGGATGCTAGAAATTATGTTTTAGCCTGTGATAAATGTCAGAGAGTTGGTAACATTAGTAGAAGGAATGAGATGCCTATGAATTACTCACTAGTGATTGAACCTTTTGACTGTTGGGGTTTTGATTTTATGGGTCCTTTTCCTTCTTCGCACAAGTACACTCACATTTTAGTGGCTGTTGATTATGTGACCAAGTGAGTTGAAGCAATCCCCACTGAAAGTGCTGATCACAAGACATCTTTGAAAATGCTCAAAGATGTAATTTTTCCTAGGTTTGGTGTACCTAGGTATCTCATGACTGATGGAGGATCACACTTCACGCACGGAGCTTTTAGAAAAGCTTTAGCCAAATACGATGTCAATCATAGAATCGCTTCACCATACCATCCTCAAACTAGTGGGCAAGTTGAGCTCACCAATAGAGAGATTAAGTTGATCTTGCAGAAGACAGTAAACAAAAATAGAAAGGACTGGTCAAATAAGTTAGGAGATGCTTTGTGGGCATATAGAACTGCTTACAAAAACCCCATGGGCATGTCCCCCTATAAGATGGTGTATGGCAAGGCTTGCCATTTGCCATTAGAGTTAGAGCACAAAGCTTTCTGGGCTGTTAGAGAGCTTAATGCTGACCCAAAATTAGCTGGTGAGAAGCGTCTCATGAACTTGACTTCTCTAGATGAATGGAGAAGTGAAGCTTACGAGAGCGCTAAAATGTTCAAGGAAAAGGTAAAGAAGTGGCATGATAGGAGGATTCTGAAACGTGAATTTAATGTTGGTGATAAAGTTTTGTTGTTTAGATCCCGTTTCAGGTTTTCTCTAGGCAAACTACTTTCCAGGTGGGAAGGGCCATTTCATATTGAAGAAGTTTATCGGTCTGGTGCAATTAAGATTAACAATTTTGAAGGCACCAAGCCTCAAGTTGTGAATGGGCAAAGACTGAAGCATTACATAGCAGGAGACCCTGTCAATGTTGATGTGAATATAATATACACAACAACTCACGAAGAACATGTTGCAGCCCTGTTTCAGACGCCAGCAGAAGCGGAATAAAGAAAAGGTATGTATTACGGTAAGGAGACATCGCGAACCGTCATAAAAGTTCCGTATTATGAGTTTTTGCAACATTAGTAAAATTCTGAGCCTAAGTGGAGCCGGAGACGAGCTCCAGGGGTCCAGGCGCCCCCCTGGCGCGCCCTACCTCCTGGCCACGCCGCCAGGGCGCCTGGACACCCGGAAGTCCGTCTCCGACCCCGCTTTAGCCTGTTACCTACCTTTCTGTGCATAAATTTTTGCTATATATTTGCCCGGATTGTTCCGGCAATGTATCTCGCGATTTCGTGTGTTTTCCTTTCGATCTGTTTCTGCCAGGAATCTTTCAGCTGAATCTAGGTGCCATGGCTTCTCCAAGTTCCCCCAAGGACAAGTTCGTCGTCAACGTCATCAACCCTTACCTCGCTGAGGTGAAGAAGCACCCTCAGGTTGTTCAGATGGAGGACGGTGTCCTTCATCAAGAAGATCTGAAGGGACCTATCAAGGAGGGGAGCATCCAGGCCAGGCTGGAAGAAGTGGAGCAGGAAGTCTTCAAGTACAAGAAGATGATCGAGCGTGGTGTTGAAGCTAACTTTGACATCATCAATGAGCTGAAGACCTACTTCCTGAAGGAGATGAAGGAGATGTGGGAAAACATCACCGCATCTGAAGAAAGAATTAAAGAGCTCCAAGGGCAAATTTATGATCTACATCGCCAGAACTGTGAGTATGAACTAAGGTTTATGCGCATGGGTATGGGTGCTGCATGCAGGATTCAGGAGACAGACTTCTCATATGAGACTGGAGAACCCCTTCCATGGAAGCGTTTCGCCGAGGACTATGTGATCAACGCCAACAAGGATGAGGAGTGAAATCTCCTTGGGTAACGGCATTCCCTTGGCTTGTTCCAAGCTTGGGGGAGTGCCCGGTATCTTTATCTTTACCTTTGTCTTTTAGAGTCAAGTAGAGTCGTATCATGTCTAGGGAGGTTATTATATGAAATAGGTGTGTGCATTGAGGTGTATCACTCCTTCGGTGGAGAGATTGTATCCGTGAGTGTGGAGTCGTCTATGATGGAATAGTAATGAGAAGTCTATTGGTCCCTTTGCTGCACTCGGTATTCTCTTCACGCAATCGACCTTATATGATGATTCTTATGGGGAGTATTGACCTTATATCAGGTATGTCTATGAAAACTTTATTTAATCTTGGCAAACATAGCTTTGGTCATAACAACAAGCATGATTTTCTTAAAATATCGACATAGCCAAAATCTTTATGTTATTATGCTTGAAGTGTTATGCTGACAAGGAAGACAACTTGATGTGTTATACTTATTTCAATGCTTATACTTTATATTTTTTTGCATCTTAGTCATCATCAATTGTCTGTTCTCTCAAAACCTTTGCTAGCCTAGCTCTGTACCAAGCGGAATTCTGCTTGTGCATCCATACCCTTAAGCCAACACCTTTCATATGAGTCCACCATACCTTCCTATTCGTGGTATTCCACTACCACCTCCTAAAGTATAGAATTTATGTGTTATCCTTAAATGTTCAAAATCTTTTATTTTGTGCCTCTGCTTTAGCTCATGAGGAAGTAATAGTTAATTCATGGTATTTTTGAGTTAGACAAGTTTCACCCCGGGATTGCATGTCTAATGTGCAAACCCATAATACGAGAAGGAACTGGCATAGAGTGCGCCCGGCTCATTAAAAAAAATACAACAAACAAACCCTCCTTCACGCTTTGTTCATGAGAAATCAGAAAACTTTGGCAGTGATAAACAAAGGAGATTAAGAGGATGTGATCGTCCTCGTGCGGGAGCCGTTCCTCGAAACTTGTCCATCTCGAGAAGTAATTGAGTTACCTATTAGCATTCGTTGACAAATCATGCACCTCTCAAAACTTGTTTTCATTCTGTTTGATTTAAGGATAGCACATGAGTTTTCCCTACTTCCCTAGAGCTGGGCCTATCTTTTAATTTTAGATTGAGTCAGTTATTCCTACTTCCTTCTATTTCTTAAAGAGAGCAGACATTTGATGTTGACAAGGATTCATTAATATAAAGTTCCATTATGATTTGTCATATCATATCCTTGTTGACATTATCATTTGATAAGTAAGTTGTCTGTCAAGCCCAGCTAAGGCAGACATCTTCCTTTGTGTTAACACTTTCACTTCTTGCCTAATAACATGTTCTTTCAAAAAGCTTCAGTTAATCTCATCAAAACATAAAGAAAGAGCAAAAGTAAAAGCTATTAGTTGTTCTTTGACCAAAGGACATGTTTGCCATGATTTGATGAGTTTCCTTAGCCCTACTTCCGAATATAAGTGTTTCCACTCTTTTATAAGGGCCTTATGAGTTGAAGATTGCTGTTGAGGATATTTGAGTTGGTGAAGAAACTGTGATGCTTCTTGTCCGTATTCTATTTATCGACACTTCACTCTCTAAACTTGTGGACAGGTTTACCGAGCTCAGTATTCGCTTGGGGACAAGCGAGGTCTAAGCTTGGGGGTGTTTATACGTCCAAAATGCATCACTATTTTGTATCATAATTTATCCTTATTCATTGATATATTTCACATTACGGTGATGTTCTTATGTTGTTTTGGCCTATTTTACATAGTTTGCAACTTTCCGGTGCCGAAGCAGCAGACGCAGGATTCAGCGGTAAAAAGTGGACACTAAGTTGCTGAAGAAGAATACCCCCAAATTACCTGGAAATCAACGGAGAGTATTTTTCAGACGAATCACGAAGACACGCGAAAGGGCAACCAGAGGGGGGCCACAGGGCGTCCAGGCGCCCTGGGGGCGCCCCCCCCCCTGGCCGCGCCGGGGGGGCGCCTGGAGCCCCTGGCCCACCTCCGGCCGCCCCCTTTTGCCTATATACTCTCCGTTATCCAAAAACCCTAAAGACGATAGTTTTTATGGAGTTCCGCCACCGCTCCGTGGCGGAAACCTACAGAGAAGAAAAGGCCATCTCCGGCGGGCAGATTCCGTCGGGGAGATCACCTCCCGGAAGGGGAGATCATCGCCATCGTCATCACCATCGTCACAGGCATCATCGAGATCATCATCAACATCATCCCCAACATCAGCACCATCTCCATCTTCATCCAAATCTCATCTCACAACTGCAACCTATGTTGTAACCCGTACTATCTATCCTCTCTACTCCATCGGTGTTCATTACTGCTTTGTGGTGAATGCTATTGAGTTTTGTTGGAGAAATATTATTATGTCCAGATTGTTTATCATCCATTTATCCCCGCTGATCATGATCTCTTTTATGTCTTGTGAGTAGTTACCTTAGTTCTTGAGGACATGGGAAAAGTCTTGTTGTTAGTAGTCATATGCTGTTGAAGTAATATGTGTTGTTTGATACTTAAGTTGCGTTGTCATTCTACTAGTGGTGTTGTGTGAGTCGAACACTCAACACTTCTCCTTATTAAGGACCTAGGGGAATACATTGTGTACAAAGAATGCTTACGGTGGGTTGCCGGAGTGACAGAAACCTGAACCCCAGTTCGCACGCTTTTGCACAAGGGAACAATGGATCATCGATCGTATTGCTATGGTTAGGCTTTTGCCTTAAATACTATCTTGTATTTGCGGATGCTTGCAAGGTGTTTAATCATAAGAGTGCACTCATCTTAGTCTAGAGAGTGTACTAGCATAGATCCACCGACTCAACACTTATCAACACATAACATAGTACCGATACGGGATAGGACGGCACATGACTACCTCTCCCGTGTGTCCTCATGAACGCTTTAGCCTTTATAAGTTCAGTTGCTAGGCCTCTCCTTTGCTCAGAAAGGATTGGGCCACTAGTCACTCTCGGTACCTTTTACTTTGCTTGCTTTTACCCTCCTGTTGCTTATATCAAGAAAACCCCTAAAAAGTTATCTTTCAGTGCTTGCAGTAATTCCTTGCTCAGAATCGCTTATCAATACCTTCTGCTCCTTGTTGGGTTCGACACTCTTACTTATCGAAAACGCTGCAATAGATCCCTTACGGTTGTGGGTCATCATACCTCCACATCTTCCGGCGGATCTACAAGTGTGAGAAGTGCGCGGAAGTTCGTCACACCCTCACCAAGGCCAAGGAGACGTACAAGCTGGACGCGCCGACGCCGGGCGTGTCCGATGGCCGTCCTGATGGCCACAAAGGGGCCAAGAAGGGGAAACACGCCGACGTGGCTGCCGCGCGTGTGCACGAGTCCATCGAGCATTGCCTCGCTGATGCCAAGACCCGGGCCGCCCTGCGGGAAGAGAAGACCAAGGCGCGGTTGTCGGCGTTGATGATGAACAACGCCGTCAAGCTCGACCTGCTCCGCACCAACGTCGCCGCGAAGAAGAGGAACACCGACCTATCATTCCTGATGGGAGGGGCGGACATGCTCCTGAGCGACGACCCACAGCTGAAGGCGTGGTACCTGGTGGAGCGCGGCCTCATCCTGAACCAGATGCCGTCGAAGGCACCACCAACTCCAACGCCCACGCCCACGCCGCCAACAAGCATCGTCAATGATGCATCTGTGACGCCCAGTAGCACAGAAGTTGCGCCGATGCCTCCCAGCACTAAAGCTGCGCCGACGCCCATACCCGAAGCCGCGCAGATGCCGCGCAGCAGCCCTCGCACGCCGACCACCCCGACGGCGGTCGACAACAACGCCGTTTGATGCAGTTGCCTACGTGCCCTTCCTTTTTGTGGACGAACTTCTCATTTTGATTGCCGAACTGTGGCAACGTGAGCGCCGATGTGTGGCACTGTGATCGCCGTACTTGTGGCATTTTTTTAGAGCGGGAATGGACAAAGCTTGAAATTTATTCGCCTTGGGGGCGGCACCTGGAGGCGTGGCTGGGGCCTATATCGCCCCAGGGCCAAATATTCGCCCGGAAGTAGCCCAAAATAGCACCGCCATATGCGCTAGGGGGCGAACGGCCAGAGATGCTCTTACCAACAACAAGTTAAGCACATATGCATTGGAGGCTTTAGTTACTATTTTTTTAATGTGCTTAGCACCTCATGTAAGCACCGATGCATTTGGAAAAGACCGAGTATGTATGCTTAGATGAGGTGCTAAATGTATCAAAGGGTGCTACTTCTCGAGCTTGCGTTGTATTCCCTCGAAGAGGAAAGGGTGATGCAGCACAATAGCGTAAGTATATCCCTCAGTTTTTGAGAACCAAGGTATCAATCCAGTAGGAGACCACGCGTGAGTCCCTCGCACATGCACAAACAAATAAGAACTTTGCAGCCAACGCGATAAGGGGTTGTCAATCCCTTTACGGTCACTTACGAAAGTAAGATCTGATAGAGATGATAGTTTGATATTTTTGGTATTTTTGGATATAAGAACAGAAAGTAAAAGCGGAAAAGTAAAGTAGATTGTAGATTGATATGTTGAGAATAGACCCGGGGGCCATAGTTTTCTCTAGTGACTTCTTTCATGATAGAGGTATTCTACGGCGGGTAAACAAATTACTGTCGAGCAATTGATAGAAAAGCGAATAATTATGAGACTATCTAGGCATGATCATTATATATAAGCATCACGTCCGAGACAAGTAGACCGAAACGATTCTGCATGTACTACTATTACTCCACACATCGACCGCTATTCTGCATGCATCTAGAGTATTATGTTCATAATAACAGAGTAACACCTTAAGCAAGATGACATGATGTAGAGGGATAAACTCAAATATAGTGATATAAATCCCATCTTATTATCCTCGATGGAAACAATACAATACGTGCCTTGCATCCTCTACTGTCACAGGGAAAGGACACCGCAAGATTGAACCCAAAGCCAAGAACTTCTCCCGTTGCAACAATTCGAAGAGACTTGTAAGGATATTATAATCATACATCAAGAGTTTAGAAAAGAACCAAATATTTCTCATAGATAATCTTGATAATAAACCCACAATTCATCGGATCTCGACAAACACACCGCAAAAAGAGATTACATCGAATAGATCTCCTCGAAGACCGAGAAGAACATGGTATTGAGATCCAAAGAGAGAGAAGAGGCCATCTAGATATTAGCTATGGACCTGAAGGTCTGTGGAAAACTACTCACAACTCATGGTGAGACGATGATGATGCTGTAGAAGCACTCCGTGGAAGATCCCCCCCTCCAGCGGAGCTCCGAAACAGGCCCCAAGATGGGATCTCACGGGAACAGAAGGTTGGGGCGGTGGAACTAGGGTTTTCTCTGTTGTTCTGATGGTTTTGGGGTACGTAAATATATATGGCAAGAAGGAGGGCACCGGGGGCCAGACGTGGTGCCCACGAGGCAGGGGGCGCGCCCCCCACCCTCGTGGACGCCACGTCAGCCCTACTCCGTGGTTCTCAAGTCTCCCGTGCGTATTTTGCTCAAAAAATATCTCTCCCGAAGGTTTCATTCCGTTTGGACTCTGTTTGATATTCCTTTTCTGTAAAACCCTAAAATAGGCAAAAAAAATAGCAATCTATACTGGGCCTTTGGGTTAATAGGTTAGTCCCAAAAATAATATAAAAGTGTATAACAAAGCCCATTAAATATCCAAAACATCATAAATAATAGCATGGAACAATAAAAAAATTATAGATACGTTGGAGACGTATCAAACATCCCCAAGCTTAATTCCTGCTCGTCCTCGAGTAGGTAAATGATAAAAACAGAATTTTTGATGTGGAATGCTAAACAACATAATTTTCAATGTAGTTCTCTTAATTGTGGCATGAATGTTCAGATCCGAAAGATTCAAGACAAAAGTCTGTATTGACATAAGAAATAATAATACTTCAAGCATACTAACAAAGTAATCATGTCTTCTCAAAATACTATGGCTAAAAAAAGTTATCCCTACAAAATCATATAGTCTGGCTATGCTCCCTCTGCATCACACAAAATATTCATATCATGCACAACCTCAGTTTCAGCCAAGCACTTGTTTTCATACTCTATTCTTTCAAACCTTTCAACTTTCACGCAATGCATGAGCGTGAGCCATGGACATAGCACTATGGGTGGAATAGAATGGTGGTTGTGGAGAAGACAAAAAGGAGGGAGATAGTCACACATCGACTAGGCGTATTAACGGGCTATGGATATGCCCATCAATAGATATCAATGTGAGTGAGTAGGGATTGCCATGCAACGGATGCACTAGAGCTAAAAATGTATGACAGCTCAGCAAAAGAAACTAAGTGGGTGTGCATCCAACTTGCTTGCTCATGAAGACCTAGGGCATTTGAGGAAGGCCATCGTTGGAATATACAAGCTAAGTTCTATAATGAAAATTCCCACTAGTATATGGAAGTGACTAAACATGAGACTCTCTATCATGAAGAACATGGTGCTACTTTGAAGCACGAGTGTGGAAAAAGATAGTAGCAATTGTCAATTTTTCCTTTTGTTTTCTTTTTTTTTGGGCCTTCCTTTTTTTCTTTGGCCTTCCCTTCTTTTTCGGAGGGGCTTTCTTTATTTAGCCTTTCCTCACATGGGAGAATGCTCTAATAATGATGATCATCACACTTATATTGATTTACAACTTGATATTACAAATTGATACTAGAACAAAGTATGACTCTATATGAATGCCTCCGGCGGTGTACCGGGATATGCAATGAATCAAGAGTGACATGTATGAAAAATTATGCATGGTGGCTTTGCCACAAATACGATGTCAACTACCTTATCATGCATGGCAATATGACAATATGAAGCGTGTCATATGAACGGAACGGTGGAAAGTTGCATGGCAATATATCTCGGAATGGCTAAGGAAATGCCATGATAGGTAGGTATGGTGGCTGTTTTGAGGAAGGATATATAGTGGGTGTATGGTACCGGCGAAAGTTGCGTGGTACAAGAGAGGCTAGCATTGGTGGAAAGGTGAGAGTGCGTATAATCCATGGACTCAACATTAGTCATAAGAACTCATATACTTATTGCAAAAATTTACGAGTCATCAAAACAAATCAATCAACGCATGCTCCTAGGGGGGAGGTTGGTAGGAGTTAACCATCGTGCGCCCCCGACCTCCACACAAACGATGACACTCTACAAATACCTCATGCTCTCAAAATTACCATGCTGTTTTAATACTCTCAAAAGGATATAAGTGAAGCATCAGAGATCAACAATTTCTACAAAATATAATCACCATCGTGCTCTAAAAGATATAAGTGAAGCACTAGAGCAAAAACTATTCAACTCAAAAGATATAAGTGAAGCATATAGAGTGTTCTAACAATTCCTAGGCCATATTTAACTCTCTCAAATAGGTGTGTCCAGCAAGGATGATTGTGGCAAACTAACATGCAAAGACTCAAATAACACACGACGCTCCAAGTAAAGCACATATCATGTGGTGAATAAAAATATAGCTCTGAGTATAGTTACCGATAGATGAAGATGAAAGAGGGGATGCCTTCTCGGGGCATCCCCAAGCTTAGGCTTTTGGTTGTCCTTGAATTTTACCTTGGGGTGCCTTGGTCATCCCAAAGCTTAGGCTCTTGCCACTCTTTGTTCCATAGTCCATCAAATCAATACTCAAAACTTGAAAACTTCACAACACAAAACTTAGACAAAAATCTCGTGAGCTCCGTTAGTATAAGAAAACAAACCACTACTCAAAGGTACTGTAATGAACTCATTCTTTGTTTATATTGGTGTTAAACCTACTATATTACAACTTATCTATGATTCATATCCTCCAATACTACTCATAGATTTATCAAAATAAGCAAACAACACACGAAAAACAGAATCTGTCAAAAACAGAACAGTCTGTAGTAATCTGTAACTTTCGCATACTTATGTAACTCCGAAAAAATTGAATTAAATTGGTAAACATGAGGAATTTGTCTATTAATCATCTGCGAAAAGAATCAACTAAATAGCACGCTCCAGTAAAATCTGGTGACCATTCTAGCGAGCGCTAACGATTCTGTTTTTCACAGCACGATCATATAAACTTCACACAAGTCTTCCCAAAGGTTCTACTTGGAACAAACACTAATTAAAACACAAAACCACATCTAAACAGAAGCTAGATGCAATATTTATTCCTAAATAGAAGCAAAAACAAAGAAAATAAAATTGGGTTGCCTCCCAACAAGAGCTATCGTTTTACGCCCCTAGCTAGGCACGATACATGGATAGATCTAAGTATTGCCATCTTTGGAAGGCAATCCATAAGTGGCTCTCATAATAGATTCATATAGTAATTTGATTTTCTTTCTAGGAAAGTGTTCCATGCCTTTCCTTAACGTAAATTGGAATCTAATATTTCCTTCCTTCATATCAAGAATTGCACCAATAGTTCTAAGGAATGGTCTACCAAGAATAGTAGGACACGAAGGATTGCAATCTATATCAAGAACAATGAAATCTTCGGGCCAAGGGCAAAGTACAACTGCGGTGAAAGACGATACATCTCATCAGAGGCATTCCAAGCTCCTATACATTATTTAACTACACCTTCGCAACTCAGTACTAGCTAAGTCATATTCCACAAGACACGCAGGACTGTGGGAATACAACTACTACGATACTACTACTACCACGGTCTAGCTCAGACATTCCCGTAGTAATCTTCGTAAAGATTACCACCATAGCCTGGAAGTGGAACAGATGGATCTTGAAACTCTCGAGCACTCGAAGACTGTGGACCATAGGGACATGGTCGTGGCCTCGGTCCCGATGCTGGTGGTAACCGACGCCCACGTGGAGGTGTAATACCCCCAACGTCACGCCAATCCTTACGATCAGGCAGACGAGTCCGCACGGGATACAAATCCCGCATATCCAGATATCCGGCGTGCATAGCAGGTGCAAGCCGTGTCAAAGTAGTCCAGTGGGCGGCTTGAGTGTTATACAGCTCCGTCCGGAGGGCACGGACCTCATGGTCCCTATCCTCCAGCATCTGGAGAGTAGTCTGAAGCAGTGGCTCCTCATGAGCAGCATCAGTATACAGACCATTGTAGTAGCCTTCCTCTCCGGGAAGTGAGGCTTGTTGGGGAACGCAGCAGAAAATAAAAATTTCCGACCTACGCACCAGCCCAGGACCACTATGAAGACTGCATACAAGGTTTGATCTGTTTCGTTACCGACTCGTAGCGCAGCGGAAGTAGAGTCGATGACGATCGTCGGTGCAGATCCCCGCAGCTAGGATTTACAACCTCCCAACCGCGAGGATGTATACCCTCATCCGTTCCTCGGACAGCCCTCCGGGAGACGGTCGAACAGTCCCCCGGACGGTGTCGCGGACAGCCCTCCGGGAGGACCTTCGAAACTCGAACGGTCACCCGGACAGCCCTACGGGAGGACTCACAGAACTCGGACCGTCACTTGGACAGCCCTTCGGGAGGCACTCACGAACAGCCCCTCAGGGCACTAAGATCGAAACTACGACCTCTCTACAGAGTTGCACACATACGGTGTCAGCTATCCGGCAGGGCTTCGCCGTCCAGAACTAGTCCCTGCCGGAACCCAGACAGCCTTTCGGCTCTACGAAACTCTTTTCGTGGGAGGGAGAGAAGAATGCCAGATCATGCATGGCTTGTGTGAGAGCAAGGGATGAAGGAGATGGCAGCCCCAACTCCTCCTTTTATAGGAAATCCCAAGGGGTAGGGTAGTTTCACACAAAAACCCAAAATGCACTTGAATGAAGTCCTTCCACAAGGACCTAGGAGTGAAACCATGGAACAAGAGGGTCCCCAAGGGGGGATACCCCATGTGGCCGGCCACAACCCCATGAGGGGCCCAAAAAATGGCTCCTATCCATCCAAGTCATCCCCAAGATCTTTTGGAGCAAAGCCCCAAAAGGTGGCTTTCCATAAAGTAACCATAAAGCTGATTTTCACTATTCACGACGACATTTTTCAGCGTCTGATCGAACTGAAAATATTCATGTGGGTTTAGAACATTTCCAATACCCACCATAATTATTTTCAACGCGTTCTGGAACAATTCCAGTTTAGTGATTTTCATCTGCGAAAAGCATCTGAAGCGATTCCGGCAGCTCCGGGACATTCCCGGTTTTCATCTCCGAAAATTTCAGAAAGTTTCCAGAACGATTCTGGCATCCTCCAAGAATTGTCAGGCATGTGCCAAAACCAATTTGACTTTATGGTATCCTCTGAAACAACTTTTCAGTTTCACCGGAACTCATCCGGTGACCTCTCTTGTCGGAACTTTTCCGCTGTCTCCGAAAAACTTTTTCCGGAAACTTTCTCTCAGACTCCCTGTCTAGTATTCAGCAGATAGATGACCCTTAAGCGTGTGACCCTATAGGTTCGGTGAAGTATAGACATGACACGGAACCTCTTCCGATCAATGATCAACATCGGAGCCGTGGACACCCATATTGACCCCCTATACCCACACGAATGAATATTCGAGTGAACCTCCAGATGCCGTGAGCTATTCCTTTTGCTTCATGATATGTCACAAACACCCGAGGTGAGATTTATTTCATCCCCGTGGGCAAACACTTTGTCCACTATGCAAGTTACCTCGTTACCGGTTTTGTTCTCTTTTCTCGTTTTCGTGTTCCGGCATCCCAGTGATCAAATCACCCTGTGTCTGGCCAGACGATGATGGATACCGTTACACCGAGAGGGCCCGAGTATATCTCTCCATCGTCGGAGGAGCAAATCCCAATCTTGAGCTATCTCGTTACTTGCCATACTTTTCCATGAACCCGTAAGCCGCCGTAATAGCCACCCATTTACGGATGACGTTTAACAAACCCCAAAGTTCATGAAGCAAGCATGAAGAAACTCGATACTCTCATGGTCTAAGGAATTATGCAAACATTAACTTCCTGTGTTATTAACCATAAACTTGTGACGAATGTATCTCATAGCATAACATCAATCGGGTCGATTCAACACAAATGTTCTGCTAACATTGTGCCCTCAAAGTTGCTGGCATAGACATGCCCATGATTGGGAAAACATAATCATCATGCAACACTTGAGCTAGTCTTAGAGGCACGACTAGGAATACAATTCACCGTTTATTATACCACACGTGCACATGGGTTTTCCCCAGAGCCTTTATGGATATACGGGCTCGGGAACCATAGCAGTTATAGCATGGAATATAAACTTAATTATGAACAGGGAGATAATAAATAACATTTGTTATTGCCTCTAGGGCATATCTCCTACAGACTCCCACTTGCACTAGAGTCAATATCTAGTCAATGCTAATGCACTTTACACCTATGATACATTGGTGTAAATATGCTTCGCTTGTGGTATAGCCTGATGTCCTACGGATCTGACGACTTCAGCTCCGTGTGTATCTTTGCATATCCCTCGCGTTTTCACGCCTTCACAAAATTCATATTTTGTGTGGACTTGGCTTTGTATGTATGCGAATCACAGGTCGAACCTGGATTCCTCAGACTGAGTTATGGAGCAACTACCTGCAGTAGTGTCCCATTGACAAAAGCCATCTTGGAACCATACTAAGTTCATGAATGAACTATATGATTCAACATCTTGTTTGTCGCTTCTAAAGCGTCAACATACTTAGCCCTTGTTATAGAAATCGCCACAGTATCTTGTTTGGAACAATTTCCAACAAACTGTGCCACCACATTGTGTGCAACACAAAGCCCTTAATTTAAATCAAAAATCGCATGGAGCATTGATGAAGACTGTGTCGATGTAATTACTTACAACGAGCTCTTCATAATCTCTGCCCGCGAGAAAACATGTCATCAGTACTACTCTGGTACTAAATGACATCTTTCACTGTTGTCCTATGATCAGTACTTTGATCACTTTGGTATCCATACTCGCAACACCTTTGGAGTATTGGACATATCTGGTTGTTTTACATACCATGGAATACATGATTAATCCAAACACAAGAGTGTGTGGAATCTCCATCATGTATTTTGCTCATCAGTGTTTTTGGGACACCGAGTCTTGCAAAAACTCTTTCCATGTGACTTCGGCAAGAATCACTCCTTGGCATTTGTAATGCTAAAAGATTTTAGCATCTTGTCAATATGTATCCATTGCTTAGCCCCATTAGGTAAATCTATCTCCATAGATCATCATGCCTAATATCAAGGCTATTTAGCCTAAGCACTTCATCGGAAAACTATTTTCAAATGAAGTCCTAATTCGTGTCAAGAAATTTATTTCCAATTACCAATGTGTCGAGCACACAAGGTTTTTAGAAATATTATTTCGCTCCCACTTACTTTCTTGAATTACAAGCATCTTCGTTACCCATTGATGAAGTCAAAACCCCTTTTGACAATTTCATCAAAACACGAAGATTCCAACTCCATTTTGCTCTCTTCTGTCCATTGCTGGAACTCTGAAGTTTGCATACCTACTAGCATCCTCTGGATCGACAAATTACTTTGGACTGTATCACATACAAGTCCTAGGTTTCATTTCCATTAGATGGAAATTGTTTTGTCATCCATGTTTCATATCTCAAGATTGAAATATTTATTAATTGCTAGTTCAACCCGAACCGACTTTAAGCATCGCTACGGTGAGACAATCTCATCGTAGTCAACTCCTTGAACTTGTTTATTGCAACAAGTCGAGCTTTATGGATAAAACATTTTATCTGTATCAGTTTTAAGTTCCATAAATATTCGTCAGACTCTAAGTCTTCCGAAAGGTGTATCAAGGTTTTAATCTTGAATCACTTATATGGAAACTAACTCGGGTTGTATTGGCATTCAGCCAATTCCGGAGTCAGGGCCCATCAACGCTTCCTTGTGTATCGTAGGTATATTGTTGTCTAACAACAATATCTCGTCTGCGCACCTGAGAGGTTTGCACGAGCCTTGCCTACGTGGTTCAGCTGCAAGTTCGACCAAGGTCCATACATTTTATTGTAGAGACTTCCGTATCAGTCGCAGTAGGAAACTCTGGAATTACTTCCAAGGTTCCTTTCCTTTGACCTGATGACGAAGATACTGTTATCTCGTCGAGTTTGCACTATTCTCCCACTCACCTTTTTGAAAGAACCATTCTCTTTAAAAGCATACCGTTTCATGGCAAAACTATTTGCCTCGGTATAGTGAGGGAGGAATACCCAATTCCTTGGGATAACCTACAAAGTAGCACTTGTCTGATTTGGAATAGGTTTGTAACCTTTTACACAAGCCCCATATTCCAAATGTTAAGAAAAGATATAACATGGTTGGGCGTACCATACCATGGTGTCATTTCAACAGACCCGATGGAGCTCTTTTCAGTATAAAAGCCGCAGTCTCTAAAGCATCACTCCTTAAAAGGGATAATGGCAAATTTATTTATGTCATCTTTGATCTCACCATGTCTTAAATGGTTCGATTACATCTCCACGGACTTTCCACTTGCAGTGGTGTTCCGGGAGGTGTAAGTTATGAAACCCCTTTCACAACTCATCAGACATTCGCTAAACTTGTAACTCAAATATTACTTTCTGCAATCGAATTGTAGAAACATAATTTTCTTGTTACAATAACTTCTACTTCATTTTTGAAAACCTTTCGAATGATTTCAAAAAGATCCAGACTTACGTCTCATCAAGTAAATATCCATATATCTACTTGAGTCATTTTTGAAGATAGATAAATCCACTACTAACAACATTTATCGGACTACACACATCAAATGTATGATCACCAATAAGTTTGTTACTCGTTCCTTATGGCCTGTGAACGGTATTTCAGTCACTTCACTTTTCGGAGGAAAGTTGCAAGTGTCAGATGATTCAAAATCAAACGACTTCAAAAACCATCATAATGGAATTTCCATGCGGGTTTCTCCAATGTGACCAAATGTAGTGCCACACTTGTGCGGTATTCTTTTAGTCTTGCGACATTTAGCGTCAGTGTTTATGGATGTATCATATTACCATCAATATTCATAACATACATCCCATCTCGGATGGAAGCATGGCCCTTCATGTTATTCATAATACTGAACAACAATTGTTCTTCTATGAACAACCCTTTTGCAACAAACTTGTGCAATTTGGCTAGAGTGTATGAAACTCTAAAATGAATTATGAAAGTAAATCTAGAGGTAATGTATTATTATCAATATTCATAACATACATCTCATTCATAATGAAAGTATGGCCCTTATGTTATTCATAACACCGAACATCAAAAGTTCTCTTATGAACAACCTTCTTGCAAGATACCTTATGCAATGGGCTAGAGTTTGTAAAACTCTAAATGAATTATGAAAATAAATACAGACGGTAATACACCGATGGAAGGTATAGTAACATTTACTATGTTCCCTGTGTATACCTAAACCTCATTCCTGGCTAGTCACTTAGGCCATAGTAGTCCTTACATCGAGTTGCATCAGAATGCAATCGAGCGGGTATCTTTGTGATTTAACTCACAACACCCAAGAATCAGTGATCAACAAATTAATCATAATTCCCAAGGACTATATCTTTGACCAGCCTTCTATACATCAAAAACTTGTATGACATTCATACATGAGCTGGATATTCCAGTCTTCTTTCTTTTTGCCATTATACTTCTAATAGTTTAACTTTTAGTATTTCTCCTACTCTCAGAAGAAGCACCCAACTTAAGAGTGGCGTTAGCCCCGGACTTCCTAGGCGTGAAAGTCTTACTAACACCCTTCGGACACTTCCTTTCTCTTTAAGTTGTTGTTTTATTCACCTTTCATCATATGACAGGCGTTCTACTGGATCCCTCTCTTATCAGTCTAATGCATAGTAAAACTCCTTTACTAATAGTTTGCAAACAAACACTGCTTTGGATATCTCATATCTGTTAGCCTTTGTTTGTGTCTGAAAATGATTTTCAGGTTCCATGAATATCACATAACTATCCAAACTTTCGAAGTTCGGGTCTCATGGAAGCAAACATATTGCACTTGACTGAAAACGGAATTCTAGCTTTTGGATCGAAGGACGAGAGTCACATGATCCATAGCATTAGCGGGAGAATACCGAAAGTATGCGATAGGACAAAGTCCTTCTCGGCACTCTTGAGGATAATCCTCACATTACGTTACCAACCATAAAGTTGTAACCAGATATTTAACAGCTATTCAATTTTAATAGGGAAGGTGGAAATGCGAGCCATTATTCTACAACTATTATGCAAAAAAACACTTAGACAGTGTTCAAAATTAATTGCACTGAGAATTAAACAAGTTAATTCAATAGTGCGCTCCCACTCAAATCAATATCTCTCATAATTGATTGTGAGTGATTCAAGATCCACATTTCAATTCAACGCCATTGATGGTAGCATCACTGATGACGAGAATCTCAATCGGTAGGCAAACTTACCAATCACATCTCTATGTGACTCTTGTTCATCTTTCGATGCGTGTGTTCCGAGCTCATGACTTTCATGCCTGAACGTCAAGACAACCAAGTGATCTCGCTGCGAGGTCTCAACTCACCCGCCTCACACATCCCTAATCGTTCGTACCCATGTTAGCATGTGATACCCCGAAAAGTTAGGTGCCGTGACGGTGCTACACTTGGGAGAACACTAACTACTTGATATTATGGTGAGAGATCACCCTAATAAAAGCGACTACCGCGCAATCAAGAAGGGTGCATCATAAGGGATAAACATCTCAGGCAATTCATAATTAGCATGATATGGTATAGCCCTTTCTGACGGAGAAGTCTTTCATTTCTTCGTCTTCGGCACTCGCGTCGGTGTTCACCTTCGCGAAGATTGCCACCACCTTGTCAATGCACCAGATAATATTGCTATCTCTATAGCAAATAAAATAATGCATTACACAAGGTTGACACGCAGGTCATTAAAGTGCAATCATATGGCTCCAGCCATCATGCCGAATCATGACACGCAGGTCATGTTAATTAATTTACATCATATAGTCATCTCATACATAATCAAATTATTATGAGCTCTGCTATACCACATCACATGCACATGCAAAACCTCCTGCAAAACCAAGTTAGACGCCTCTAATCGGTTCATACAAAAGTTTATCTTACGTGGCTTCTAAGGTTTCGAAACAAACCGAAGCTACCAACGTCCATCATCAAGCATGATAATTCAAGTCGCTAGATTAACTTTTGCGGGGTGTATGAAACACGAGATAATAAAATCTCGAGCCCCATACTGAACTTCGTCATACGCATGACCCCCGTGCAGATCATATCTGCATTGCCCTTTCGTCTGCGAAACATCCATCTTTCTTTGACTAAAGTGGAACCCAAAGAACTGTTAGCACTTCGTTGATCTGTCAATCAGCATACTCAGGAGTAGCATGAAAGGATCGCGGATTGCCAGAACTTTGTCAGATTCCACAATGCTGTCAAGATCAGGACTACGCAAATTTAAGGGAAGCAACAAGAACATCAGGTAACAGATTTCATCTGCTACCCGCACAAATAATTTTTAGTAATAGATCTTATCTACTACCTAATTATATTGTGCAACACCCATACATCTCCATGTATTCTAGATCGCAACCTGCATCTACGCATAGCACGGCTCTTGATGCAACTGTTGGGGAACGCAGCAGAAAATAAAAATTTCCGACCTACGCACCAGCCCAGGACCACTATGAAGACTGCATACAAGGTTTGATCTGTTTCGTTACCGACTCGTAGCGCAGCGGAAGTAGAGTCGATGACGATCGTCGGTGCAGATCCCCGCAGCTAGGATTTACAACCTCCCAACCGCGAGGATGTATACCCTCATCCGTTCCTCGGACAGCCCTCCGGGAGACGGTCGAACAGTCCCCCGGACGGTGTCGCGGACAGCCCTCCGGGAGGACCTTCGAAACTCGAACGGTCACCCGGACAGCCCTACGGGAGGACTCACAGAACTCGGACCGTCACTTGGACAGCCCTTCGGGAGGCACTCACGAACAGCCCCTCAGGGCACTAAGATCGAAACTACGACCTCTCTACAGAGTTGCACACATACGGTGTCAGCTATCCGGCAGGGCTTCGCCGTCCAGAACTAGTCCCTGCCGGAACCCAGACAGCCTTTCGGCTCTACGAAACTCTTTTCGTGGGAGGGAGAGAAGAATGCCAGATCATGCATGGCTTGTGTGAGAGCAAGGGATGAAGGAGATGGCAGCCCCAACTCCTCCTTTTATAGGAAATCCCAAGGGGTAGGGTAGTTTCACACAAAAACCCAAAATGCACTTGAATGAAGTCCTTCCACAAGGACCTAGGAGTGAAACCATGGAACAAGAGGGTCCCCAAGGGGGGATACCCCATGTGGCCGGCCACAACCCCATGAGGGGCCCAAAAAATGGCTCCTATCCATCCAAGTCATCCCCAAGATCTTTTGGAGCAAAGCCCCAAAAGGTGGCTTTCCATAAAGTAACCATAAAGCTGATTTTCACTATTCACGACGACATTTTTCAGCGTCTGATCGAACTGAAAATATTCATGTGGGTTTAGAACATTTCCAATACCCACCATAATTATTTTCAACGCGTTCTGGAACAATTCCAGTTTAGTGATTTTCATCTGCGAAAAGCATCTGAAGCGATTCCGGCAGCTCCGGGACATTCCCGGTTTTCATCTCCGAAAATTTCAGAAAGTTTCCAGAACGATTCTGGCATCCTCCAAGAATTGTCAGGCATGTGCCAAAACCAATTTGACTTTATGGTATCCTCTGAAACAACTTTTCAGTTTCACCGGAACTCATCCGGTGACCTCTCTTGTCGGAACTTTTCCGCTGTCTCCGAAAAACTTTTTCCGGAAACTTTCTCTCAGACTCCCTGTCTAGTATTCAGCAGATAGATGACCCTTAAGCGTGTGACCCTATAGGTTCGGTGAAGTATAGACATGACACGGAACCTCTTCCGATCAATGATCAACATCGGAGCCGTGGACACCCATATTGACCCCCTATACCCACACGAATGAATATTCGAGTGAACCTCCAGATGCCGTGAGCTATTCCTTTTGCTTCATGATATGTCACAAACACCCGAGGTGAGATTTATTTCATCCCCGTGGGCAAACACTTTGTCCACTATGCAAGTTACCTCGTTACCGGTTTTGTTCTCTTTTCTCGTTTTCGTGTTCCGGCATCCCAGTGATCAAATCACCCTGTGTCTGGCCAGACGATGATGGATACCGTTACACCGAGAGGGCCCGAGTATATCTCTCCATCGTCGGAGGAGCAAATCCCAATCTTGAGCTATCTCGTTACTTGCCATACTTTTCCATGAACCCGTAAGCCGCCGTAATAGCCACCCATTTACGGATGACGTTTAACAAACCCCAAAGTTCATGAAGCAAGCATGAAGAAACTCGATACTCTCATGGTCTAAGGAATTATGCAAACATTAACTTCCTGTGTTATTAACCATAAACTTGTGACGAATGTATCTCATAGCATAACATCAATCGGGTCGATTCAACACAAATGTTCTGCTAACATTGTGCCCTCAAAGTTGCTGGCATAGACATGCCCATGATTGGGAAAACATAATCATCATGCAACACTTGAGCTAGTCTTAGAGGCACGACTAGGAATACAATTCACCGTTTATTATACCACACGTGCACATGGGTTTTCCCCAGAGCCTTTATGGATATACGGGCTCGGGAACCATAGCAGTTATAGCATGGAATATAAACTTAATTATGAACAGGGAGATAATAAATAACATTTGTTATTGCCTCTAGGGCATATCTCCTACAAGGCTGGCATGTAACAGAACTCAGTGTTCAGCAGTAGGGCATGCCTAGCCCGGATGATGGTCATCATCGAATAAGCGGCATCCTGCACGGCCATCTCGATAGTAACCCCGAGTCCATAAGACCAATGGATGGGGTCGTTAACTCCGGGATATGAGGGGTATATCCGGACTGTGCAGAAATACTGACTCTGATTGAAATCCCGGAACTGTTCCTCCACGGTGTACTCAGGATACCAGCAGTAGCCGGTCTCAGTCAACACACGGACTAGCATGGCCGTGTGACCGGGCACATTAATGCACCGAGTCAAACGAACCACTTGGTGAGGTGTGCGGCCAGACATCTGAAACACGAAGTAATGCAAAGGCATTTGAATTTCAGGAAGAAATCGGGCAGCATAACAACTGTAAATGCTCAAAAATATTTTGAGACATCATACAAATGATAGCATAGCCACTCAACAATATCATATCAAGGTTCCGGGTCCAACTAATCATCATACTAAAAGGGTAGAAACTGAACTGAGGCTTAGAACCAACAATCCTAAGAGTCTACGGATTAGTAACACGTGAACCTAGTAAGGATGAGAGGCCTAGTCCTAAACCCCCGTAGAAAGAATAGGCTGACTCAGATCAGAATTGCATAAGGTAAAGAAGTAAAAAGAGCCTTACGTTCCCTTCCACAATCAATTCCCCTACATATAACTAAGAATTTTTCTAGACTCAACATCGACTAGTTTGGCTTGAGAAACCTACAGGCAGTCCGGCTCTAATGCCAACGCTGTCAGGCCCCGATCCTAAGTCACACCGATCTAGCTTGTAACACGTCATATCACTTTGCGGCCTCACGCACGGTAACCCCATGGGTGCCACAGTACCTGGCCCGGGACCGTTTGCGCATTTTGGCACACGTATATGACGGTGTCGCTAGCATCCATATGACAGAGAACCCGGGCCGACATGGCTAGTTATAAACCAAAAGTGGCACTAAAGTACAGAGACAGGCATCCATGACCCAGCAACGAACGTGTTGGTCATCAACGTATGAACCCAAGTCATAGCAAGCTACATGGACTTAAAGGAACAACGCGTGACATTTCCCCTAAGGGACGGACACATGAACGAAGGAGGGCACATGCCGGCCAGCCTACGTGTTCCGAGCAGTAGCAAGCTACCAAGGCTCATTGGAAGCACTAGGAGGCATTTCCCTGTAAGATAGGCTACCAAAGGAATACAACTAGGTGTCGGATCCCACACATACCAAGCATTTCAATCATACACACAATATGCTCAATATGTGCAAATACAACATTGCATCACAACAAAACTCTATGACTCAAAGTACTTTATTTAAGAGGCTCCGAAGAGCCATACATAACATATCCATACAGGTAGGGGTCACAAGACCCAACACTCAAGTCATACAATCATACAAGCACAAGCGGAAGCTAACATGTCTGAGTACAGACAACTTAGAAAATAAAACAGGCTTGGTGTAGCCTGACTATCTACAAGGCCCTTCACAAGCTCCAGATCTCCGCCTGGGTAGCAAGCTACTCGTCGACGTCAACGTCTATGTAGAACCCATCAGAAGGGGCAGGGTTCTCCTATGCAACATTTATTAAGCAAACATGAGTACAAAGGTACTCAGCAAGACTTACAACAGAACCTATCATACATGCAACATTATCAACAAGGGTAGTGGAGTTCATAGCAGAAAGCCAGCTTTGACTCTTGGCTAACCTATGCTACGACTCTCAACAGATTGCAAGATAATACCACGTACACGAGTCCTCTACTCACCACAACAATACACCACCGTGGATTCTCTTCCGTCATCCTACGGAAGGGCCATCCACGGCACTCACACTTGTGTTGAGGCTTTTAGTAGTATCCATCAACTTGTCTATGAACTGTAAGAGTAACCAAGTAGTGCGTACCGCGAACAACGGCTATTCGAATAGATTGGTAACCCTGCAGGGGTGTACTTCTTCACACACGCTTTCACCACTTATCGCCGTTTACTCGACATGTACTCGGCAACCTTCAAGCGGAAGCCCAGCGAGGGTGTCGGCCACGACCTGACTAACTACACAAGTCTCTCGTCCAGGTTTATCGCCTATTTGGGTTCCATCCGTGGGGACATCCGGCCGGGGTGTCGCTCACGGCCCCAAACGATGTGTACAGGGTTCCCGAGTCACCAAACGGGAAACCGTTACACCGTGCCACGTACCTGTCGCATCACAGCCCACCGCGAGGGTCAGCGCTGTGCACGACCACCAGTAAACTACAAACACCAGAAACTAGTTGCAACTCCTGGACAGAGTACAAGGGCAGTTAATAAGCCGAGAGGGTCCATTGGTTTCGGGCCCAATGCATGGTAGTAGCTGAAACTTGAACCACACATACAGATCTCGGGTCCTATGGATGGTTCCAATGAAACAACCCACCATGTACTCCTACATGGCCTTTCATCGATACCTTTACCAAACATGTTTCGCACTTCCCTTTCTTTATCGAGTATGATCATTTCACTCTGATCCATCACCCAGATGAACCAGACCTGACACAACTCTAAGCATAGCAGGCAACATAAACAAATAGCATGGTGGATCACACATCACATGGCTCAATCAACTCCTACACATGCTAGTGGGTTTCAACTATTTACTGTGGCAATGACAGGTCATGCAAGGGAATAGGGTTAAACTACCGCAGCAAGTAGCAGTTCACATGCTGTTGCCTTAATGCAGTAAAAGAGAGCAGGAGCGAGAATATGGGTTTGTATCGGAATGATCAATGATTGCATGCCTGATGGAGTGGTTGTCGGGTACTGCTCTTCAGTTGGATACACAGAAGTATCCTTGGGAGCAGTACCTAACACGGAGAACACCGGCGATACAATCAGTAAGCAAACAGATGCAACAATATGATGCATGCTCATGATATGGCAAGATGCATGTGTTCTGGGCTAATGCATCTATAAACAGAAGGGTTTGAGCCCATTTCAATCACAGATTCAAATTGAAACACAAACTATTATTTATTTAAGTGCATTATCATGTTTTAATGTAAACAGCAAGGTTAACTTGCTCAAACATGCATGAAACCAGTGCCATTGGATAGATTGGATTTTTCTGATCAATTTCCATATATAAATCTTTTCCATCTGAGCTACTGTTGAATTTATATGATTTTTTGCAGTTTAAAGCATTTTCTGGAATTTCCTGAATTGTTTTAAATCAAATAATCCCAAAAAAGCATTTACTGCGTCAGCATGACATCATGCTGACGTCAACAAGTCAACAGGTTGGCCCAGGTCAAACCTGACCAGTGGGACCCACTGGTTAGTGTCACAGTTAGTTAACTAACTAATTAAGATTAGATTAGACACTAACCTAGGTTTGACTAACAGGCAGGGCCCACATGTCAGTGACCCAAGGGGGTCAAACCCTTGTCAATCGGGGCTAACTCACCGGCGTTTAGCCGCCGGCGAGGCCAAATGCGGCGGTGAGGTGCGGGATTTGTGCTCCGGCTACCAAAACGACGGCGGAGCACACCTACGGGCAGCTGGGAGTGAGCCGCGTCGAGTGGTGGTGGTGGCTGGCCTCGGGGTCGCCGGAAACGACGCCGGCGACGAGTCCAGCGGCCGCCGGAGTTCGAGCGAGGACGAACTCGTCGGTGCGGTGCTCGTGGAGGCGCGTGGAGTGATCCTACAGCACCTACGCGGGACGGTGAAGCTGGTGGGCACGATGGCTGGGCCGTTAGGTGGCCGGAGCCTCGTCGGCGACGAGCTTCGCGGCGGCGCATGCAGGTGAGCATCGTGCAGTGTGTACGGTCCAGGAGAGAGCTAATGGAGAGGGGGAGGACGGAGCTGAGCTGACGGCGGTTGCAGTAAACGTCGAGGCGGGCTCAGGGACGGTCGGAGCTGAGCGGGGCGGCGATGGCGATCTCTGCGGCCGGAGTTGGGGAAGACGGGGTCGGGGGCGACTCCAGATCGGGCGAGCGCTCGGGGATCAGCCTGCTCAACGTAATTGATGACGACGGAGCGGACAAACACGCTGACGGAGCACGGGGACGGCAGTGGACGCGGCTATCGCGACGGCGCGAGCGCGGCGGCGTCGGCCATGGTGCGGGGAAGGCGAGGGAGAGGAGCTGGGGAGGGTTGAGCGTGTCTGCGAGCTCGGGGAAGGAGTGGGTGGTCGATCCCGACCACCAGAACGGCAAGGGGAGGAAGCAGGGCGGCGGGCAGCTGCGTGGCGCGCGCTGCGGCCGCCGTCGAGCACCTGCCTACGTGCCTGGCCGAGCCAAGCAGCTCGCTGGAGCGGTGGCTGGGCTGGGCCGGCAGGTGGGCCTGTTAGTGGCGCCAGGTAAGTTTTTCTCTCTCTCCTCTCTTTTCTATTTTCTTTCTATTTCATTTCTTTTGTAAATTTGTTGAATTAATAAAAATGCTAGAGCATTTTATAAATCACAAAACTAGTCATGTCCATTGTATATAATATGCACAGCATGGAACATTTTAGTTTATGATTATTTGGGCACATAAAATATTTTATAGCATTTAAATGCCCAAATGCAATTACAATATGAATTAATCTAGAGACCTTTGGATGTCCTAGAAAATTGTGCACCATTTCTGGCAGAGGTTTAAGACCAAGGCAAAGATGATGAACATTTTTGAAGGGCATTTTGGGTACATTGGAAAAGTTTTTATTAAACCCTAGTTGTTAGAAGAGGGGTGCTGGGGGTTTCTGTCATTCCCATTTCAACTTTCCGTGGAAAGTAAACATGATGCACACTCTAGCTAGCCCTAAAGCAAGCACTGACTAGGGATGTGACAACTCACCCCCACTCAAAAGAATCGCGTCCCGAGATTCGGGTTCCTCCGGAAAGAGGGTGGGGTACTCAAGTCGAAGACGATCCTCCCTTTCCCAAGTAGCTTCACTCTCGGAATGATGTGACCATTGAACCATGAGAAACTTGACATTACGACGTCGAGTGGTACACTCGGTTTGATCAAGAATACGGACGGGGTATTCTCGATATGTGAGATTGTCCTGGAGATCAAGCGTTTCGTGGTCTACTCCGCGGATAGGATCCGAGAAGCAACGCCTGAGTTGAGAAACGTGGAAGACATCATGAACTCTAGATAGGTGCGGAGGTAGTTCCAATTGGTAGGCAACTTCTCCTCATTTGGCAAGAATGTGAAAAGGACCGATGTAACGAGGAGCCAATTTGCCTTTGATACCGAAGCGATGGGTTCCTTTAAGAGGGGTAACCCGAAGGTAAGCTTTATCTCCGACTTCAAAAGTCACAGCCTTATGATGACTATCATATTGGCTCTTCTGGTGAGACTGGGCTGTTTTCAATTTCTCACGAATGATGAGAACTTGCTCTTCTGCTTCCTGGATCATATCCGGACCAAAGAATTGTCTTTCCCCGGTTTTTGTCCAGTTAAGAGGTGTTCGACACCTTCGACCATATAGAACTTCGAAGGGAGCTTTGCCCAAGCTGGCTTGATAACTATTGTTATAAGAGAATTCGGCAAATGGAAGACACTTCTCCCATTCCATACCGAAAGAGATGACAGAGGCTCGAAGCATGTCTTCCAGAATTTGATTGACTCGTTCCACTTGACCACTTGACTGAGGATGAAAGGCGGTGCTAAAAGAGAGATGAGTCCCCATAGCATTCTGGAAACTTTCCCAAAATCATGAAGTGAAAAGACTTCCTCGGTCGGAGTTGATCTCCAACGGCACACCATGAAGTGATACTATCCGAGAGATATACAAGTCTGCTAGCTGGCTAGCGGTTATACTCTCTCGAACAGGTAGGAAATGGGCTACTTTGTATAGGCAGTCGATAACGACGAAGATAGCATTATTCCCTTTCCTGGTCCTGGGAAACCCGGTGATGAAATCCATACCGATCTTGTCCCATTTCCATTCAGGAATAGCTAAAGGTTGGAGGGTGCCAGCAGGCCGTTGATGCTCCGCTTTAACTCGACGACAAATGTTGCAATTAGCAATGAATTGAGCGATTTCTCTCTTCATCCTAGTCCACCAGAACCTCTGGCGTAGGTCCTGATACATTTTGGTACTACCGGGAAGAATCATGAGAGGACATTCATGAGATTCCTTAAGGATCAACCGTCTCAGGTTTCGTACCTTAGGAACCACTAAGCGGTTTCTAAATAGCACGACTCCTTGATCATCAATTGAGAAACATCCCGCGACTCCTTTCTTGATGTTCCTCTTGATACGGGAGATTCCCGGATCAACCTTCTGTGCTTTGATGACCTGATCCGTAAGGGTAGGTTCCGCCACCAAGGTGGAAAGGAATCCTCGAGGAACAATGTGAAGGTTAAGCTTACGAAATTCCTCGTGGAGAAGTGGTTTCCCTTGTTGTAACATCAAGTTGTTACAATAAGACATACGACTTAGTGACATTGGCCTTCCCAGGGGTGTAAGTGATTCCTAAGTCGTAATCTGTGAGCAACTCAACCCAACGTCTTTGCCTGAGATTCAAATCCGGTTGGGTGAAGATGTATTTCAGACTTTGGTGATCGGTGAAGATTTCACAGCGATTACCAAGAAGGTAATGTCGCCATGTTTTGAGTGCGTGGACTACAGCTGCAAGCTCAAGATCATGTGTAGGATAGTTATCCTTATGTGGACGCAACTGTCGAGATGCGTATGCGATCACTTGACGATCTTGCATGTGTATACAACCTAGTCCCTGTCGCGAGGCATCGCAGTAGATAATAAAATCCTTGGAAAAGTCTGGTGATACCAGTATGGGTGCAGATGTCAGGCGTCTTTTCAGTTCCTGAAAGCTGGACTCGCACTGTGGGGTCCATTCAAACTTTCTATCTTTCTTGAGGAGTTCAGTTAGAGGATTAGCAACCTTGGAGAAATTCTCGACGAAGCGTCGGCAATAGCTCGCTAAGCCAAGGAAACTCCTAACTTGCTTGACCGATACAGGGGGAGTCCAATCAAGGACGGCTTGAACTCGCTCGGGATTGACGGCAATACCCTTACCAGAGATCACATGGCCTAGATAGGTCACTTCTGGCAACTAGAATCCACACTTGGAGAATTTGGCATAAAGGCGGTGCTCTCGAAGTTTCGTCAATACCAGCCTTAGATGCTCGGCATGATCTTCCTTGTTCTTGGAGTAAATGAGTATATCATCGAGGTATACCATGATGAATTTATCCAAGTACTCCATGAATATAGAATTCATTAGCCGGGAGAAAGTGGCTGGGGCATTGGTTAACCCGAAGGACATGACGGTGTATTCGTATTGGCCATAACGAGTAACAAAGGCCGTCTTGGGAATGTTCCCGTTCTTGATTTTGATTTGATGGTAACCCAACCTCAAATCCATTTTGGAAAAGACTGAGGATCCAGCAAGCTAATCATATAGATCGTTGATCCTGGGGAGCGGATACTTGTTCTTTATGGTGACCAGATTGACAGGTCGATAATCTACAACCATCCGTTCCGTTCCATCCTTCTTCTAGACGAAGAGGACGGGACAAGCCCAAGGGGATGAACTAGGACGGATGAAACCCTTTTTCAAGGACTCATCGAGTTGTTTCTTAAGCTCAGCTAATTCTAGGGGTGCCATCTTATAAGGTCTCCTAGAGATTTGGACAGTTCCTGGAATAAGATCTATCACGAACTCGACATCTCTGTCCGGTGGAACACCTGGCAGTTCTTCTGGAAAGTCACGGACTACCGGAATATCTTCGAGTTCTGGTAGAGAGCTGGCATTAAGAGAGTAGAGCTGACGCTCAGCTATTCGGGTCAAGACATTGACTGTCTTGCCGGATGGATGTGTAAGTTGAATGGTCCTAGTGTAGCAATCAATCTTGGCGTAATGAGCCGTCATCCAGTCCATACCCAAGATGATGTTTATGTCCGAGGACTTGAGAGAGATTAGTGATGCAAGGAAAACAAGTCTATCGACAAGAATTTCATTTCCATGGCTTACCCTAGAGGTTTGCCACTTTGAACCAAGAGTTTGAATAACCATGGAAGTAGGCATGTCGCAAAAAGTCATGTTGTGCATTCGAGCATAGCTCTCAGATATGAACGAATGAGATGCTCCAGTATCGAAAAGAACAGATGCCGGATGTCAGTTAACGAGAAGCTTACCAAGGACGACGTTAGGATCCTCATAAGCTTCCTCAGCAGAGACATAGTTGACATGACCACGTGTAGTGGGGATTGGCTTGACATAGTTCACCTTGCTGGTTGGCTTACCACGGCCAGTGGGCTTTCCTGGCTGGTTCTGAGGACACTCATGCATATAGTGACCTGGTTCTCCACACTTGAAGCATGTCACAGTGCCAGTGCGTGGAGCAAAGTTGGTAGGTGGTCCTCCATAAGTCTTGGCAGGTGCATACTGTTGAGTTGGGCAAGGCGCCTCATAGGATGGCCTCGGTGTGTACTTGGGTGGCAGAGCAGTGTTAGGAACCCACACACGGCGCTTGTGAGAGCCAGAGCCGGATTAGGAACCAAAGTCACGAGGATGCTTGTGTGTGGCTTCGAAATCAGTCTGGCCTGTCTCAGCACTGATAGCTTTGTTCACTAGCTTCTGCAAGGAGGTGCACTCGTGCAGACGTAGATCTCGGCGAAGTTCAGGGCTGAGTACCTTGCGGAACCTCGCCTGCTGATGGCTTCTCGCCCCTCGTTGGTTACCCCAAGTGGAAGGTTTCAGATGCAGTGTTGCGGTAGTTTTCCCTTGGCAAAGATACCAAGGATCGAATTCCCCTGAGACTCCAAGGTTCAACAAGAAGGTGTCAACTGCTAACGGCGCCAGATATTTAGCGGCTGACTGGACCTGCACACAGATACAAATAACTTTGCTCCCAACGAGTACAGAGAGGTTGTCAATCCCTCCGGCCTTGTCGTTTACAAAGGATCAAACGCAAGAGATAATAGTGATAGGTATAACTGCAACTAGTAAGTAAAAACATAAAGTAAATAGCAGATGTGATCAGTGATGGTAATATGGACCGGGGTCCCATGATGTTCACTAGTGATGTCTCTCTCCCAAAAGACGATAAAACAGCTATGTGAGGTAAACGAATTACAGCTGGGCAATTGATAGAATTATGTGCGCAAACGAATGCTAACTATGCTGCAAGAAAGGTTGAGGCTCAAAAGCATGGGCGGTACGCCAAGGTAAGTAGACCGAAATCCATCTGCATCTACTACTAATCATCCACCTTGAGATATCTATCCAGAACATCTCGCTGGTATTAAGTTGCGAGTCCCACCCATAGTGTAAACTCAAAGCAACAGACAACTACATTAAAAGAACTTTGTTGGAAATATGCCCTAGAGGCAATAATAAAAGTATTATTATTATATTTCCTTGTTCATGATAATTGTCTGTTATTCATGCTTGAATTGTATTGTACGGAAACAGCGATACATGTGTGAATACACAGACCACAATGAGTCCCTGGTAGGCCTCTAGTTACCAGCTCGTTGATCAACAGATGGTCACGGTTTCCTGACCATAGACATGAGATGTCAGTGATAACGGGATCACATCATTAGGAGAATGATGTGATGGACAAGACCCAAACTTGAGCATAACACGAGATCGTATAGTTCGTAATGCATAAGCTTTTCGGTGTCAAGTATTTATTCCTTAGACCATGAGGTTGTACAACTCCCGGATACCGTAGGAGTACTTTGGGTGTGCCAACCATCACAACGTAACTGGGTGGCTATAAAGGTACGCATCGGGTATCTCCGAAAGTGTCTGTTGAGTTGGTACGAACCGAGACTGGGATGTTGTCACTCCGTATGACGGAGAGGTACCTCTGGGCCCACTCGGTAAGACATCATCATAATGAGCTCAATGTGACTAAGTAGTTAGTCACGGGATGATGAATTACGGATCGAGGAAAGAGACTTGCCATGACGAGATTGAACAGGGTATCGGGAATACCGACGATCGAATCTCGGGCAAGTAACGTACCGATGGACAAAGGGAATAACGTACGGGATTAAGTGAATCCTTGACACGGTGGTTCATCCGATGAAGATCATCGAGGAACACGTGGGAACCAACATGGGTATCCAGATCCCGCTGTTGGTTATTGACCGGAGAGTTGTCTCGTTCATGTCTACGTGTCTCCCGAACCCGTAGGGTCTACACACTTAAGGTTCGGTAACGCTAGGGTCATAGAGATACATGCACGTGGAAACCCGAAAGTTGTTCGGAGTCCCGGATGAGATCCCGGACATCACGAGGAGTTCCGGAATGGTCCGGAGGTAAAGATTGATATATAGGAAGTCCAGTTTCGGCCAACGGGTGATCTCCGGGGGTCACCGGGAGTGTCCCGCCACCGGGTGGGGCCACCCATCCCGGTGGGGCCCCTAGGCCGCAAGGGGAAGTGTCCAGCCCCTCTGGGCTGGCGCACCACTAGTGGCCCACCTCCCCATGCGCCTAGGGTTAAAACCCTAAGGGGGAGGGGGGCCACCACTTGCCTTGGGGGGCAAGGACTCCCCCCTGGCCGCCGCCCCCCCTGCAGATTGGATCTGCAGGGGCCCTGGCGCACCCCCTGGCCCCCTATATATATGTGGGTGGGGAGAGGGCTGCCGCACCTTTGCCCTGGTGCCTCTCCTTCCCCCGTCACACCTCCATACTCCCACGCAGGGCGCCAGGCAAAGCCCTGCTGCGATCTCCACTGCATCCGTCATCACGCCGTCGTGCTGCCGGATCTCTGACGACTTCTCCTCCCCCCTTGCTGGATCAAGAAGGAGGTGACGTTGCTGCACCGTACGTGTGTTGAACGCAGAGGTGCCGTCCGTTCGGCGCTGGATCATCTGTGACGAAGAACGTGAAGAGTACGACTACTTCATCCACGCTTCTTCGAAAGCTTCCGCTCGCGATCTACATAACGGTATGTAGATGCACTCTTACTTGCTCGTTGCTAGATGTCCCCATAGTTGGATCTTGGTGAAAGCGTAGAATTTTTTTGAATTATGCTACGTTCCCCAACAGTGGCATCTAAGCCTAGGTTTTATGCGTAGCATCTTGCACGAGTAGAACACAAAGCAGTTGTGGGCGTTTGGTTTTGTTCAACTTTCTTATCGTTACTAGTCAATCTTGATTCGGCGGTATTGTGGGATGAAGCGGCCCGGACCGACTTTACACGTACGCTTACGTGAGACTGGTTCCACCGACAGACATGCACTAGATGCATAAGGTGGCTGGCGGGTGTCTGTCTCTCCTACTTTAGTCGGATCGGATTCGATGAAAAGGGTCCTTATGAAGGGTAAATAGAAGTTGACAAATCAAGTTGTGGTTTTGGCGTAGGTAAGAAACGTTCTTGCTAGAAATCCTATAGAAGCCAAGTAAAACTTGCAACAACAATTAGAGGACGTCTAACTTGTTTTTGCAGCATGTGTTATGTGACGTGGTATGGCCAAAAACGAAGATGTGATAAATGATATATGTGATGTATGAGATTGATCATGTTTTTGTAATAGGGAATCACGACTTGCATGTCGATGAACTTGACAACCGACAGGAGCCATAGGAGTTGTCTTAATTATTGTATGACCTGCGTGTCACTGAATAACGCCATGTAATTACTTTACTTCATTGCTAAACGTCAGCTATAGTAGTGGAAGTAATAGTTGGCGTGACGACTTCTTCAAGACACGATGATGGAGATCATGATGATGAAGATCATGGTGTCGAGCCGGTGACAAGATGATCATGGTGCCCCGAAGATGGAGATCCAAGGAGCAAGATGATATTGGCCATATCATGTCACTTTAATTGATTGCATGTGATGTTTATCATGTTTATGCATCTTGTTTACTTAGAACGACGGTAGTAAATAAGATGATCTCTCACTAAAATTTCAAGTATTGTGTTTCCCCTAACTGTGCACCGTTGCTAAAGTTCGTTGCTCCGAAGCACCACGTGATGATCGGGTGTGATAGGTTCTAACGTTCGCATACAACGGGTGTAAGACAGATTTACACGTGCGATACACTTAGGGTTCACTTGACGAGCCTAGCATGTACAGACATGGCCTCGGAACACAGAAGACCGAAAGGTCGAACACGAGTCGTATAGAAGATACGATCAACATGAAGATGTTCACCGTTGATGATTAGTCCGTCTCACGTGATGATCGGACACGGGCTAGTCGATTCGGATCGTGTATCACTTAAGATGACTAGAGAGATGTCATTCTGAGTGGGAGTTCATTAAAATTTGATTCAGATGAACTTAATTATCATGAACTTAGTCTAAATTCTTTACAATATCTCTTGTAGATCAAATGGCCCACGCTCCAGTTTCCCTCAACTTCAACACGTTCCTAGAGAAAACCAAGCTGAAAGACGATGGTAGCAACTATACGGATTGGGTCCGTAACCTGAGGATTATCCTCATAGCTGCCAAGAGATCATATGTCCTTGAAGCACCGCTAGGTGATGCACCTGCTCCCGATGCGGCCCAAGACGTTTTGAACATCTGGCAGTCGCGTAGTGATGATTACTCCCTGGTTCAGTGCGGCATGCTTTACAGCTTAGAGTCGGGGCTCCAAAAACGTTTTGAGCACCACGGAGCATATGAGATGTTCGAAGAGCTAAAAATGGTTTTCCAAGCTCATGCCCGAGTCGAGAGATATGATGTCTCCGACGCATTCTACAGCTGTAAGATGGAGGAGAACAGTTCTGTCAGTGAGCACATCCTCAAGATTTCAGGATTGCACAATCGCTTGTCTCAGCTGGGAATGAATCTCCCAGAAGAAGCAATCGTTGACAGAATCCTCCAGTCGCTCCCACCAAGCTTCAAGAGCTTCGTGTTGAACTTCAATATGGAGGGGATGGAGAAGTCCATTCCCGAGGTGTATTCGATGCTGAAATCAGCGGAGGTGGACATCAAGAAAGAACATCAAGTGTTGATGGTCAATAAAACCACTAAGTTCAAGAAAGGCAAGGGTAAGAAGAACTTCAAGAAGGACGGCAAGGGAGTTGCCGCGCCTGGCAAGCCTGTTGCCGGGAAGAAGCCAAAGTATGGACCCAAGCCTGAGACAGAGTGCTTTTATTGTAAGGGAACGGGTCACTGGAAGCAGAACTACCCCAAATATTTAGCAGACAAGAAGGCCGGCAACGTCAAAGGTATATTTGATATACTTGTCATTGATGTGTACCTTACCAGCGCTCGTAGTAGCTCCTGGGTATTCGATACCGGTGCAGTTGCTCACATTTGTAACTCAAAACAGGAACTGCGGAATAAACGGAGACTGGCGAAGGATGAGGTGACGATGCGCGTCGGGAATGGTTCCAAGGTCGATGTGATCGCCGTCGGCACGCTGCCTCTACATCTACCCTCTGGATCAGTTTTAAACCTCAATAATTGTTATTTAGTACCAGCTTTGAGCATGAACATTGTTTCTGGATCTCATCTTATGCGAGATGGCTACTCTTTCAAATCGGAGAATAATGGTTGTTCTATTTATTTGAGAGATATATTTTATGGTCATGCCCTGCTGGTCAATGGTTTATTTTTGATGAATCTCGAACGTAGTGATACACATATTCATAGTGTAGATGCCAAAAGATGTAAAGTTGATAATGATAGTCCCACATACTTGTGGCATTGCCGCCTTGGTCATATTGGTGTCAAACGTATGAAGAAGCTCCATTCAGATGGACTTCTAGAGTCTCTTGATTATGAATCATTTGACACGTGCGAACCATGCCTCTTGGGCAAGATGACCAAGACTCCGTTCTCCGGAACAATGGAGCGAGCAACCAACTTATTGGAAATCATACATACCGATGTGTGCGGTCCAATGAGTGTTGAGGCTCGCGGAGGCTATCGTTATGTTCTCACCCTCACGGATGACTTGAGTAGATACGGGTATATCTATTTGATGAAACACAAGTCTGAGACCTTTGAAAAGTTCAAGGAATTTCAGAATGAGGTTGAGAATCAACGTGACAGAAAAATAAAGTTCTTGCGATCGGATCGTGGGGGTGAATATTTAAGTCATGAATTTGGCACACACCTTAGGAGCTGTGGAATTGTTTCACAATTGACACCACCCGGAACACCTCAACGTAACGGTGTGTCCGAACGTCGAAATCGTACTCTGTTGGACATGGTGCGATCTATGATATCCCTCACCGATTTACCGCTATCTTTTTGGGGTTATGCTTTAGAGACTACCGCATTCACTTTAAATAGGGCTCCGTCGAAATCCGTTGAGACGACTCCGTATGAACTTTGGTTTGGCAAGAAACCGAAGCTGTCGTTTCTAAAAGTTTGGGGTTGCGATGCTTATGTCAAGAAACTTCAACCTGAAAAGCTCGAACCCAAATCGGAGAAATGCGTCTTCATAGGATACCCAAAGGAAACAATTGGGTACACCTTCTACCACAGATCCGAAGGAAAGTCTTTATTGCCAAGAATGGATGCTTTCTGGAGAAAGAGTTTCTCTCGAAAGAAGTGAGTGGGAGGAAAGTAGAACTTGATGAGGTGACGGTCACCCCTCCTGAACCAGAAAGTAGCGCAGCGCAGGAAACTGTTCTTGAGGTGCCTGCACCGACAAGGGAGGAAGTTGATGATAATGATCATGAAGAAACAGATCAAGTTACTACTGAACTTCGAAGGTCCACGAGGGCACGTTCCGCACCAGAGTGGTACGGCAACCCTGTCTTGGAAATCATGTTGTTAGACAACGGTGAACCTTCGAACTATGAAGAAGCGATGGCGGGCCCAGATTCCAATAAATGGCTTGGAGCCATGAAATCCGAGATAGAATCCATGTATGAAAACAAAGTATGGACTTTGGTGGACTTGCCTGATGATAGGCACGCCATAGAAAACAAATGGATATTTAAGAAGAAGACAGACGCGGATGGTAATGTGACCATCTATAAGGCTCGGCTTGTCGCTAAGGGTTATCGACAAGTTCAAGGGATTGACAACGACGAGACTTTCTCTCCCGTAGCGATGCTGAAGTCAGTCAGAATCATGTTAGCTATTGCCGCATTCTATGATTATGAAATATGGCAAATGGACGTCAAAACAGCATTCCTTAACGGCTTCCTCAAGGAAGAGTTGTATATGATGCAACCGGAAGGTTTTGTCGATCCAGAGAACGCTAACAAGGTATGCAAGCTCCAGCGCTCGATTTACGGGCTGGTGCAAGCATCTCGGAGTTGGAATATTCGCTTTGATGAAGTGATCAAAGCGTTGGGATTTATACAGACTTATGGAGAAGCCTGTATTTACAAGAAAGTGAGTGGGAGCTCTGTGGCATTTCTCATATTATATGTGGATGACATATTGCTGATGGGAAATGATATAGAATTCTTGGAAAATGTAAAGGTCTACTTGAATAAAAGTTTTTCAATGAAGGACCTTGGAGAAGCTGCTTATATATTAGGCATCAAAATCTATAGAGATAGATCGAGATGCCTCATTGGTCTTTCACAAAGTACATACCTTGACAAAATATTGAAGAAGTTCAATATGGATCAGTCAAAGAAAGGATTCTTGCCTGTTTTGCAAGGTATGAGATTGAGCAAGGCTCAGTCGCCGACCACGGCAGAAGATAGAGAAAAGATGAGTGTCATTCCCTATGCCTCGGCCATAGGTTCTATCATGTATGCCATGTTGTGTACTAGACCTGATGTGAACCTTGCCATAAGTTTGGTAGGGAGGTACCAAAGTGATCCCGGTACGGAACACTGGACAGCGGTCAAGAACATCCTGAAGTACCTGAAAAGGACTAAGGATATGTTTCTTGTTTATGGAGGTGACAAAGAGCTCGTCGTAAAGGGTTACGTCGATGCTAGCTTCGACACAGATCTGGATGACTCTAAGTCTCAAACCGGATACGTGTATATTTTGAATGGAGGGGCAGTCAGCTGGTGCAGTTGCAAACAGAGTGTGGTGGCAGCATCTACATGTGAAGCGGAGTACATAGCTGCTTCTGAAGCAGCGCAGGAAGGAGTCTTGATGAAGGAGTTCAACACCAACCTAGGAGTCATTCCAAGCGCGTCATGCCCGATGACTCTCTTCTGTGACAACACTGGTGCTATTGCCATTACCAAGGAGCCCAGGTTTCACAAGAAGACCAAGCACATCAAGCGCCGTTTCAACTCCATCCGGAATTATGTTCAGGATGGAGACATAGATGTTTGTAAAGTGCATACGGATCTGAATGTCGCAGACCCGTTGACTAAACCTCTTTCACGAGCAAAACATGATCAACACCAGAACTCTATGGGTGTTCGATTCATCACAATGTAACTAGATTATTGACTCTAGTGCAAGTGGGAGACTGTTGGAAATATGCCCTAGAGGCAATAATAAAAGTATTATTATTATATTTCCTTGTTCATGATAATTGTCTGTTATTCATGCTTGAATTGTATTGTACGGAAACAACGATACATGTGTGAATACACAGACCACAATGAGTCCCTGGTAGGCCTCTAGTTACCAGCTCATTGATCAACAGATGGTCACGGTTTCCTGACCATGGACATGAGATGTCAGTGATAACGGGATCACATCATTAGGAGAATGATGTGATGGACAAGACCCAAACTTGAGCATAACACGAGATCGTATAGTTCGTAATGCATAAGCTTTTCGGTGTCAAGTATTTATTCCTTAGACCATGAGGTTGTACAACTCCCGGATACCGTAGGAGTACTTTGGGTGTGCCAACCGTCACAACGTAACTGGGTGGCTATAAAGGTACGCATCGGGTATCTCCTAAAGTGTCTGTTGAGTTGGTACGAACCGAGACTGGGATGTTGTCACTCCGTATGACGGAGAGGTACCTCTGGGCCCACTCGGTAAGACATCATCATAATGAGCTCAATGTGACTAAGTAGTTAGTCACGGGATGATGAATTACGGATCGAGTAAAGAGACTTGCCATGACAAGATTGAACATGGTATCGGGAATACCGACGATCGAATCTCGGGCAAGTAACGTACCGATGGACAAAGGGAATAACGTACGGGATTAAGTGAATCCTTGACACGGTGGTTCATCCGATGAAGATCATCGAGGAACACGTGGGAACCAACATGGGTATCCAGATCCCGCTGTTGGTTATTGACGGGAGAGTCGTCTCGGTCATGTCTACGTGTCTCCCGAACCCGTAGGGTCTACACACTTAAGGTTCGGAAACGCTAGGGTCGTAGAGATACATGCACGTGGAAGCCCGAAAGTTGTTCGGAGTCCCGGATGAGATCCCGGACATCACGAGGAGTTCCGGAATGGTCCGGAGGTAAAGATTGATATATAGGAAGTCCAGTTTCGGCCAACGGGTGATCTCCGGGGGTCACCGGGAGTGTCCCGGGACCACCGGAGGGGCCCCGGGGGTCCACCGGGTGGGGCCACCCATCCCTGTGGGGCCCCTAGGCCGCAAGTGGAAGTGTCCAGCCCCTCTGGGCTGGCGCACCACTAGTGGCCCACCTCCCCATGCGCCTAGGGTTAAAACCCTAAGGGGGAGGGGGGCCACCACTTGCCTTGGGGGGCAAGGACTCCCCCCTGGCCGCCGCCCCCCCTGTAGATTGGATCTGCAGGGGCCCTGGCGCACCCCCTGGCCCCCTATATATATGTGGGAGGGGAGAGGGCTGCCGCACCTTTGCCCTGGCGCCTCTCCTTCCCCCGTCACACCTCCATACTCCCACGCAGGCCGCCCGGCAAAGCCCTGCTGCGATCTCCACTGCATCCGTCATCACGCCGTCGTGCTGCCGGATCTCTGACGACTTCTCCTCCCCCCTTGCTGGATCAAGAAGGAGGTGACATTGTGATGGGCCTCGAACCCCTCATTGGTTACCCCAAGTGGAAGGTGTAAGATGCAGTAAGTAGAAGTGTTTTCCCCTAGCAAAGATGCCAAGGATCGAATCCCCAGAGACTCCTAGGTTCAACAGGTAGGTGTCAACTGCTAACGGCGCAATTAGCAATCAACGTGGACCTGCACACAGATACAAATAACTTTGCTCCCAACGAGTACAGAGAGGTTGTCAATCTCTCCGGCCTTGTAGTTCACAAAGGGTTAAAAGCAATATGATAGTAGTGATAGATAGTGTTTTGCAATAGTAAGTAAAATAGCGAAAAGTAAATAGTGTATGTGATCAATGATGGTAATATGGACCGGAGTCTCATGATGTTCACTAGTGATGTCTCTCTCCCAAAAGACGATAAAACAGCTATGCGAGGTAACAAATTACAGCTGGGCAATTGACAGGACCACGAACGCAAACCAATGCTGACTACATTGCAAGAAAGGTTGAGGTTCAAAGCATGGGCGGTACGCCAAAGTAAGTAGACCGAAATCCATCTGCATCTACTACTAATCATCCACCTTGAGATATCTATCCAGAACATCTCGTTGGTATTAAGTTGCGAGTCCCACCCATAGTGTAAACTCAATGCAACAGACAACTGCATTAAAAGAACTTTGCGTAAAGTAAACAATCCTTGCACCCGCGGGCACAAGCACCGTTGTTTTACCCCTTGTGGCAACAGCACATCCCCTAGACTCATGTTTCTGTCACTCAAGCTAGTCATCGAGGGGCATGAACCCACAATCGAGCATAACGTTCCCTCTTGGAGTCACTACCTATTACTCGGCCAAAGCAATAAATAACAACGGAGAACATGCAAGAATTACTTATAAACTGAAATATAAAAGGGGTGAATCAAATATATTACTCAAGATCAATCTGAACATAATCTCATAATCCATTGGATCCCAGCAAACTCAACATAGCAACAACATAAGGATTACATAGGTGCCTCGATCATGTAGGGCAGCTCACGAGGACTAATTAGTGAAGCACAAGAACGGGAGGAGAACATCACATAGCTACTGGTCATGGACTCATGGTCCAAGGGAGACTACTCACGAGTCATCCGGGAGGCGTCCATGGTGGTGGAGAAGCCCCCGGTGGTGATCCTCCCCTCCGGCAGGGTGCCGGGAAGAGTTCTCCTGGTGCTCCCGATCTTGGAAGCGGCGGCGGCGGCGGAACAGAGATGGGATTGCGAAAAGAAGTCCTGTTTCAAGGGTTACGAGGAACCCTTTAAATATATGCCAAAGTAGGGCACCGGGGGGCTCTCGGGGGGCCGAGGCGCCCCCCCGGCGCGGCCCAGGGGGGGCGCGCCCACAGAGCGCCTGGAGCCCCTATGCCCCCCCCCAGGCTGCCCTTTGGAGGCAGTGTCGTTCCCGGATCGCTGATTTTTTATATATTTTTTCTGGATTTTTCTGGGCAGTTCTCGAAACATGAAAACCTGAAATACAAAAACAGCCGAAAACAGAAACTGGCACTGGGGTGCACTGGATTAGTAAGTTAGTCCAAATATGATCAAAAGTGTATGGAAGTGTATGAATATCATAGCAATATCACCCAAAAGTGGCATGGAGCAAGCAGAAATTATAGATACGTTTTGGACGTATCACGTTGCTGCACCGTACGTGTGTTGAACGCGGAGGTGCCGTCCGTTCGGCGCTGGATCATCGGTGACGAAGAACGTGAAGAGTACGACTACTTCATCCACGCTTCTTCGAAAGCTTCCGCTCGCGATCTACATAACGGTATGTAGATGCACTCTTACTTGCTCGTTGCTAGATGTCTCCATAGTTGGATCTTGGTGAAAGCGTAGAATTTTTTTGAATTATGCTACGTTCCCCAACAAACTTTGCGTAAATTAAACAATCCTTGCACCCGCGAGTACAAGCACCGTTGTTTTCCCCCTTTTGGCAACAGCACATCCCCTAGACTCATGTTTCTGTCACTCAAGCTAGTCATCGAGGGGCATGAACCCACAATCAAGCATAACGTTCCCTCTTGGAGTCACTACGTACTACTTGGCCAAAGCAATAAACAACAACGGAGAACATGCAAGAATTACTCAAGAACATAAATATAAAAGAGGTAAATCCAATATATTACTCACACACAATCTGAACATAATCTCATAATCCATCGGATCCCAGCAAACTCATCATAGCAACAGCATAAGGATTACATATGTGCCTCGATCATGTAGGGCAGCTCACGAGGTCTAATTAGTGAAGAACAAAAAGGGGAGGAGAACATCATATAGCTACTGGTCATGGACCCATGGTCCAAGGGAGACTACTCACAACTCATCCGGGAGGCGTCCATGGTGGTGGAGAGGCTCCCGGTGGTGATCCTCCCCTTCGGCAGGGTGCCGGGAAGAGTTCTCCTGGTGCTCCCGATCTTGGAAGCGCGGCGGCGGCGGAACAGAGATGAGATCGCGAAAAAGGGTTCCGTCCTGGAGGGTTTCGGGACGCGGTGTAAATATATGCCAAAGGGGGGCATCAGAGGGGGGCTGGAAGGCCCAGGCGCCCTGGCGGCGCGGCCTAGGGGGGGGGGCGCGCCCCTTGGCCGCCTGGAGGCCTGGTGGCCCCCCTCCATCCCTACTTTGGCCGCATGGAAGCTTCCGGAACACTGATTTTTTATATATTTTTCCCGGAATTTTTCTGGCAGTTTACGTAATGGGAAAACCTGAAATACAAAAACAGCAGAAAACATAAACTGGCACTAGGGTGCACTGAGTTAATAGGTTAGTCCAAATATAATCAAAAGTGTATGGAAGTGTATAAATATCATAGCAATATCACACAAAACAGGCATGGAGCAAGCAGAAATTATAGATACGTTTTGGACGTATCACCTGCTTCTTGGCATCGGTGGATACTTCCTCAGGTGCATAGCGTGCCAAGTTGCCAAACTCGCGACTATAGCCATCCACTGTTAACCGGCCCTGGGTGAAATTGTAGAATTCCACCCGCTTGCGATCCATGAGACCTTCCGGAATGTGATGTTCACGGAATGCCTCACTGAACTCAGCCTAGGTAGGGATTTGGCCAGCAGGACGCATAGCCTCAAAGTTTTCCCACCAAAGACTGGCAGGGCCCTCAAGATGGTAGGCGGCGTAGATAACCTTGTTAGCTTCGGCCACACAGGCAGAGTGTAGCTTGTGGGTGATACTACGAAGCCAGTCATCCGCATCCAGAGGTTCAGTGGAGTGATGGAACTTCGGTGGGCACATCTTGATAAAATCATTGATTGACACCACGTCATTCGTCTGACGAAACCAAGTGTTCTGCTCTATGCGTTCCAGCAAGCGGTTGGTCTCTCTCTTGTTCCGTTCTGCCTCGAGCATAACTTCAGCCAAGGAGGGTGGCTGGGGCAGATTCTCATCTCTAGCCCCACTAGCCTCACCCTGCTCTTGAGCAGCAGGAGTGCTGCGAGTGTTGACCATCCTAGGAAAACTAAACAACGGTTTAGATAAGGATGGCAAAAACTTGACATAGGAGTGCAGAATGTAATGGATGACACGGAATGCAGAGATGTTCATCCGTATGACATGGTAATATAGAAACTGCCATATATACACCAGTGGGCATACACACAATACATAGTTTAGTTCAAGCCAAGGCCAAAGTACAACTGCGGTGAAAGACGATACATCTCATCAGAGGCATTCCAAGCTCCTATTCATTATTTAACTACACCTCCGGAACTCAGTACTAGCTAAGTCATATTCCACAAGACACGCAGGACTGTGGGAATACAACTACTACGATACTACTACTGCCACGGTCTAGCTCAGACATTCCCATAGTAATCTTCGTAAAGATTACCACCATAGCCTGGAAGTGGAACAGATGGATCTTGAAACTCTCGAGCACTCGAAGGCTGTGGACCATAGGGACATGGATGTGGCCTCGGTCCCGATGCTGGTGGTAACCGACGCCCACATGGAGGTGTAATACCCCCAACGTCACGCCAATCCATACGACTAGGCAAACAAGTCCGCATGGGATACAAATCCCGCATATCCAGATATCCGGCATGCACAGCAGGTGCAAGCCGTGTCAAAGTAGTCCAGTGGGCGGCTCGAGTGTTATACAGCTCCATCCGGAGGGCACGGACCTCACGGTCCCTATCCTCCAGCATCTGGACCGTAATCTGAAGCAGTGGCTCCTCATGAGCAGCATCAGTATACGGACAAGTGTAGTAGCCTTCCTCTCCGGGAAGTGAGGCTGGCATGTAACAGAACTCAGTGTTCAGCAGCAGGGCATGCCTAGCCCGGATGATGGTCATCATCGAATAAGCGGCATCCTGCACTGCCATCTCGATAGTAACCCCGAGTCCATAAGACCAATGGATGGGGTCGTTAACTCCGGGATATGAGGGGTATATCCGGACTGTGCAGAAATACTGACTCTGATTGAAATCCCGGTACTGTTCCTCCATGGTGTACTCAGGATACCAGCGGTAGCCGGTCTGAGTCAACACACGGACAAGCATGGCCGTGTGACCGGGCACATTAATGCACCGAGTCAAACGAACCACTTGGTGAGGTGTGCGGCCAGACATCTGAAACACGAAGTAATGCAAAGGCATTAGAATTTCTGGAAGAAATCGGGCTGCATAACAACTGTAAATGCTCAAAAAGATTTTGAGACATCATACAAATGATAGCATAGCCACTCAACAATATCATATCAAGGTTCCGGGTCCAACTAATCATCATACTAAAAGGGTAGAAACTGAACTGAGGCTTAGAACCAACAATCCTAAGAGTCTACGGATTAGTAACACGTGAACCTAGTAAGGATGAGAGGCCTAGTCCTAAACCCCCGTAGAAAGAATAGGCTGACTCAGATCAGAAGGGCATAAGGTAAAGAAGTAAAAAGAGCCCTACGTTCCCTTCCACAATCAATTCCCCTACATATAACTAAGAATTTTTCTAGACTCAACATCGACCCGTTTGGCTTGAGAAACCTACAGGCAGTCCGGCTTTGATGCCAACGCTAGCAGGACCCCGATCCTAAGTCACACCGATCTTGCTTGTAACACGTCATATCACTTTGCGGCCTCACGCACGGTAACCCCACGGGTGCCACCTTACCTAGCCCGGGACCGTTTGCGCATTTTGGCACACGTATATGACGGTGTCGCTAGCATCCATATGACAGAGAACCCGGGCCGACATGGCTAGTTATAAACCAAAAGTGGCACCAAATTACATAGACAGGCATCCATGACCCAGCAACGAACGTGTCGGTCATCAACGTATGAACCCAAGTCGTAGCAAGCTACATGGACTTAAAGGAACAACGCGTGACATTTCCCCTAAGGGACAGACACAGGAACGAAGAAGGACACATGCCGGCCAGCCTACGTGTTCCGAGCAATAGAAAGCTACCAAGGCTCATTGGAAGCACTATGAGGCATTTCCCTGTAAGATAGGCTACCAAAGGAAAACAACTAGGTGTCGGATCCCACACATACCAAGCATTTCAATCATACACACAATATGCTCAATATGTGCAAATACAACATTGCATCACAACGGAACTCTATGACTCAAAGTACTTTATTTAAGAGGCTCCGAAGAGCCTTACATAACATATCCATACAGGTAGGGGTCACAAGACCCAACACTCAAGTCATACAATCATACAAGCACAAGCGGAAGCTAACATGTCTGAGTACAGACAACTTAGAAAATAAAACATGTTTGGTGTAGCCTGACTATCTACAAGGCCCTTCACAAGCTCCAGATCTCCGCCTGGGTAGCAAGCTACTCGTCGACGTCAACGTCTATGTAGAACCCATCAGAAGGGGCAGGGTTCTCCTCTGCAACAGTTATTAAGCAAACATGAGTACAAAGGTACTCAGCAAGTCTTACAACAGAACCTATCATACATGCAACATTATCAACAAGGGTAGTGGAGTTCATAGCAGAAAGCCAGCTTTGACTCTTGGCTAACCTATGCTATGACTCTCAACAGATTGCAAGATAATACCACGTACACGAGTCCTCTACTCACCACAACAATACACCACCGTGGATTCTCTTCTGTCATCTTACGGAAGGGCCATCCACGACACTCACACTTGTGTTGAGGCTTTTAGTAGTATCCATCAACTTGTCTATGAACTGTAAGAGTACCAAGTAGTCTGTACCGCGAACAACGGCTATTCGAATAGATTGGTAACCCTGCAGGGGTGTACTTCTTCACACATGCTTTCACCACTTATCACCGTTTACTCGACATGTACTCGGCAACCTTCAAGCGGAAGCCCGGTGAGGGTGTCGGCCACGACCTGACTAACTACACAAGTCTCTCGTCCAGGTTTATCGCCTATTTGGGTTCCATCCGTGGGGAGATCCGGCCGGGGTGTCGCTCACGGCCCCAAACGATGTGTACAGGGTTCCCGAGTCACCAAACGGGCAACCGGTACACCGTGCCACGTACCTGTCGCATCACAGCCCACCCCGAGGGTCAGTGCTGTGCACGACTGATACGTCCAAAATGCATCACTATTTTATATCGTAATTCATCCTTGTTCATTGATATATTTCACATTATGATGATGTTCTTATGTTGTTTTGGCCTATTTTACACAGTTTGCAACTTTCTGGTGCCGAAGCAGCAGATGCAGGATTCAGCGGTAAAAAGTGGACGATGAGTTGCTGAAGAAGAATACCTCCAAATTACCTGAAAATCGACGGAGGGTATTTTCCAGAAGGATCACAAAGATATGCAAAAGAGCAACCAGAGGGGGGCCACAGGGTGCCCAGGCGGCCACCTGGCGCGGCCCCCATCCTGGCCGCGCCGGGAGGGCGCCTGGAGCCCCTGGCCCACTCCAGGCTGCCCCCTCTGGCCTATATACTCCTCATCATCCAGAAACCCTAAAAAAGAGAGAGTTTACCGAGTTCCGCCGCCGCTCCGTGGCGGAAACCTACAGAGAAGAAAAAGCCATCTCCGGCGGGCAGATTCCGACGGGGAGATCACCTCCCGGAAGGGGAGATCATCGCCATCGTCATCACCATCGTCACGGGCATCATCGAGATCATCATCAACATCATCCCCAACATCAGCACCATCTCCAACTTCATCCAATCTCATCTCACAATTGCAATTTGTGTTGTAATCCGTACTATCTATCATCTCTACTCTATCGGTGTTGATTACTACTTTGTGGTGAATGCTATTGAGTTTTGTTGGAGAAATATCATTGTGTCCAGATTGTTTATCATCCATCTATCTCCGCTGATCATGATCTCTTTTATGTCTTGTGAGTAGTTACTTTAGTTCTTGAGGACATGGGAGAAGTCTTGTTGTTAGTAGTCATATGATGTTGAAGTAATATGTGTTGTTTGATACTTAAGTTGTGTTGTTATTTTCCTAGTGGTGTTGTGTGAGTCGAACACTCAACACTTCTCCTTATTAAGGACCTAGGGGAATACATTGTGTACAAAGAATGCTTACGATGGGTTGCCGGAGTGACAGAAACCTGAACCCCAGTTCGCACGCTTTTGCACAAGGGAACAATGGATCATCGATCGTATTGCTATGGTTAGGCTTTTGCCTTAAATACTATCTTGTATTTGCGGATGCTTGCAAGGTGTTTAATCATAAAAGTACACTCATCTTAGTCTAGAGGGTGTACTAGCATAGATCCACCCACTCAACACTTATCAACACATCACATAGTACCGATAAGGAATATGGCGAAAGCACATGACTACCTCTCCCGTGTGTCCTCAAGAACACTTTAGCCTTTATAAGTTCAGTTGCTAGGCCTCTCCTTTGCTCAGAAAGGATTGGGCCACTTGTTACTCTCCAGTGCCTTTTACTTTGCTCGCTTTTAGTTTCCTGTTGCTTATATCAAGAAAACCTCTAAAAAGTTATCTTTCAGTGTTTGCAGTTATTCCTTGCTCAGAATCACTTATCAATACCTTCTGCTCCTCGTTGGGTTCGACACTCTTACTTATCGAAAACGCTGCAATAGATCCCTTACGGTTGTGGGTCATCAAGTACCGTTTTCTGGCGCCGTTGCCGGGGAGTGTAGCGCTATTGGTAAGTGAAGTTGGTAAGGAAGTTTTTATATTTCTATTTTTATTTTGTTGTTGCTGCTCTTTGTCCTTATGGACAACCTTGCTATTGGATCGTTGCTTGTGGGAAGACGCCCCACATCTGTGGTGGTTGCTCCTCCCCCTACTGAAATTGTGCCCTATAAAATACCAACTGGTATTATCGATTATGTTTTGGCTAATCGTTATGCAGGAGACAGACATCCCGGTGAACACTTGCTATATCTGTCACAACTATGTTCATTATTTAAGCTTGCAGGTGTATCAATGGAGTTTGCCATGAGGAAATTGTTCTCCGTATCGCTTACAGATAAAGCTTCAGATTGGTATAAGCTTCTCGATAACTCACACTTTCTTGATTGGCAAGAGCTTATGTCTCTCTTTTATACCAAGTTTTATCCTCTTCATGAAATTCATCGAGACAGGAACTATATCTATAACTTTAGGTCTCGTGACGGAGAAAGCATTGCTCAAGCTTGGGGGAGATTGAAGTCCCTAATGCTCAAATGTCCTATTCATGAGCTCCCCAAGAAAATTATACTTACAAATTTTTATGCCAGGCTTTCTCGTCAGGATAAGGAGATGCTGGATGCCTCCTCTAGTGGGGTATTTCAGACAAAGAGCGTTGAAGAAAGGTGGGATCTCATTGAAAGGATCCAGAGGAATACCGAAGATTGGGAAATCGATAAAGGTCGATCCTCAAGTTGCATTGGTTAAAGACCTTATTACTAATGATGTTTTGGATTCCAATGTAAATTTTTGTGTTGTTTCCACTAACCTTGTCACAGCCAAGAATAAAGGCCCAATTTCAGGTACTCCAGTAGTATCTGTTAAAATAGGAGATCACAATTATTATGGGCTATGCGATTTGGGATCGAGTGCTAGTGCTATCCCCTATTCACTTTATCAAGAAATCATCGGTGAGATTTCACCTTGTGAACTTGAAGAAGTTGATGTTACCATTCATCTTGCAAACAGAGCAACTATCTCTCCTATCGGAATTGTGAGAGACGTTGAAGTCCTATGTGGAAAGGTAAAATACCCTACCGACTTTCTAGTACTTGGTTCAGTGAGGGACAATTTTTGTCCTATTATTTTTGGTAGACCTTTTCTCAGAACTTGTGGAGCTATAATAGATTGCAAGAAAGGTAAAGTTTCTGTTGAATTCAATGGTGAGCCATATGAATTTAACTTTTCTAAGTTCTCTAAGCAGCCTCGTGGTACCGATTTACCCAGTGATGATAAAGTTATTGAAAGTATTGCTTCTATTGCTATTCCCCCTAATGATCCTTTGCAGCAATATATGGAGGACCACGAGAATGATTTGCATATGCAGGAAAGAAATGAAATAGATGAAATATTCTTGAGACAACCTGCTATCCTGAAGCACAACCTTCCGGTTGAACCTTTGGGAATTTTATCAAAACCAAAAGAAGACCCGGTGTTCGATCTTAAACCTCTTCCCGATACGCTCAAGTATGCTTATTTAGATGAAAAGAAAGCATATCATGTTATTATCAACTCTAACCTTTCAGGATATGAAGAAGAGCGACTATTGGAAGTACTTCGTAAACATCGAGGTGCAATTGGCTATACCCTTGATGACCTTAAGAGGATTAGTCTGTCTATCTGTCAACATACTATCAACCTTCAGCCCGATGCTGAACCAGTTGTTGATCATCAATGACGGTTGAACCCGAAGAGGATGGATGTTGTAAGAACTGAGATTCTCAAGCTTCTAGCCGCAGGTATTATCTACCCTATAGCTGATAGTAAGTGGGTATGCCCGGTACATTGTGTTCCTAAGAAAGGAGGTACAACTGTGGTTCCTAATGATAAGAATGAACTAATACCTCAGAGAATTATTATTGGATATAGAATGTGTATTGATTAAAGGAAGCTGAACAAGGCAACCTGGAAGGATCACTACCCGTTGTCGTTCAACGACCAAATGCTTGAAAGGTTATCCAAAAATACCCACTTTTGTTTCCTCGATGGTTATTCTGGCTTCTCTCAAATTCATGTTAACACTGCTGATCAAGAGAAGACCACTTTTACTTGTCCCTATGGTACTTATGCTTACAGGCGTATGCCTTTTGGTTTATGTAATGCCCCTGCTACTTTTCAAAGGTGTATGTCTGCTATCTTTCATGGTTTCTGTGAGGAGATTGTGGAAGTCTTCATGGACGATTTCTCCGTCTATGGAACTTCCTTTGACCATTGTCTCCACAACCTTAATAAAGTTTTGCAGAGATGTGAGGAGACAAATCTGGTACTCAACTGGGAGAAGTGCCACTTCATGGTTAACGAAGGAATTGTTCTTGGTCACAAGATTTCTGAAAGGGGAATTGAGGTGGACAAGGCCAAGATCGAAGCAATTGAGATGATGCCCTATCCAAGGGACATCAAAGGTATTCGCAGTTTTCTCGGTCATGCTGGTTTCTATAGAAGATTTATTAAAGACTTTTCTAAGATTTCGAGACCCCTCACTAATCTTCTCCAGAAGGACGTTCCTTTTGTATTTGATGAAGATTGTAAGGAGGCTTTTGAAGTTCTTAAGAAAGCTTTAATAACCGCTCCTATAGTACAACCACCTGACTGGAATTTACCTTTTGAGATTATGTGTGATGCTAGTGATTTTGCTGTTGGAGCTGTTTTAGGGCAAAGGGTCGATAAGAAATTGAATGTTATACATTATGCTAGTAAAACCCTTGATAGTGCTCAAAAGAAATATGCTACTACTGAGAAGGAATTCTTAGCTGTAGTGTTTGCTTGTGATAAGTTTAGGCAGTATATTGTTGATTCCAAAGTTATTATTCATACTGACCATGCTGCCATTAAGTACCTTATGACAAAGAAGGATGCCAAGCCAAGACTTATCAGATGGGTACTCCTTCTTCAAGAATTTGATTTGCAGATTGTTCATAGGAAAGGAGAAGACAATCCGGTGGCGGACAATCTTTCAAGGATGGAAGATATACCGCATGATCCCATCCCAGTCAACGACAGTTTTCCAGACGAGCAACTTGCCGTTGTAAAAGTACAATCTCTTTCCGATCCTTGGTTTGCAGATTATGCTAATTTTATCGTTGTGAAGTATTTGCCTCCAGGTTTAACATTTCAGCAAAGGAAGAAGTTCTTTCATGATTTGAGGCACTACTTTTGGGATGACCCACATCTTTTCAAAGAAGGTCCAGACGGGATCGTGAGAAGATGCATACCGGAACATGAGCAGAAGGACATTCTCAGACAATGTCATGATAGTCCCTATGGAGGACATCATGCCGGTGAGAGGACCGCACATAAGGTTCTTCAATCAGGTTTTTATTGGCCTACTCTCTTTAAGGATGCTAGAAATTATGTTTTAGCCTGTGATAAATGTCAGAGAGTTGGTAACATTAGTAGAAGGAATGAGATGCCTATGAATTACTCACTAGTGATTGAACCTTTTGATTGCTGGGGTTTTGATTTTATGGGTCCTTTTCCTTCTTCGCACAAGTACACTCACATTTTAGTAGCTGTTGATTATGTGACCAAGTGGGTTGAAGCAATCCCCACTGAAAGTGCTGATCACAAGACATCTTTGAAAATGCTCAAAGATGTGATTTTCCCTAAGTTTGGTGTACCTAGGTATCTCATGACTGATGGAGGATCACACTTCACGCATGGAGCTTTTAGAAAAGCTTTAGCCAAGTACGATGTCAATCATAGAATTGCTTCACCGTACCATCCTCAAATTAGTGGGCAAGTTGAGCTCACCAATAGAGAGATCAAGTTGATCTTACAGAAGACAGTAAACAGAAATAGAAAGGACTGGTCAAATAAGTTAAGAGATGCTTTGTGGGCGTATAGAACTGCTTACAAAAACCCCATGGGCATGTGTGATGGCTTCTCGCCCCTCGTTGGTTACCCCAAGTGGAAGGTTTGAGATGTAGCGTAACGGCATGTTTCCCTTGGCAAAGATACCAAGGATCGAATCCCGTGAGACTCCGAGGGTCGACAAGTAGGTGTCAACGGCTAACGGCGCCAGATACTTAGCAGCTGACAGGACCTGCACACAGATACAAATAACGTTGCTCCCAACGAGTACAGAGAGGTTGTCAATCCCTCCGGCCTTGCTGTTTACAAAGGATCAAACACAAGAGGTAATAATGATAGCTATGACTGCAACTAGGGAATAAAAACAGGAAGTAAATATAGGGTGTGATCAGTGGTGGTAATATGGACCGGGGTCCCATGATGTTCACTAGTGATGTCTCTCTCCCAAAAGACGATAAAACAGCTAAGCGAGGTAAACAAATTACAGCTGGGCAATTGACAGGATTATGTGCTAAAACCAAAGGTAACTATGCTGTAAAGAAAGGTAGAGGCTCAAAAGCATGGGCGGTACGCCAAGGCAAGTAGACCGAAATCCATCTGCATCTACTACTAATCATCCACCTTGAGATATCTATCCAGAACATCTCGCTGGTATTAAGTTGCGAGTCCCACCCAAAGTGTAAACTCAAAGCAACGGACAACTGCATTAAAAGAACTTTGCGTAAAGTAAACTATCTTTGCACCCGCAAGTACAAGCACCGTTGTTTTCCCACTTGTGGCAACAGCACATCCCCTAGACTCATGTTTCTGTCACTCAAACTAGTCATCAGGGGGCATGAACCCACAATCAAGCATAACGTTCCCTCTTGGAGTTACTACCTACTACTTGGCCAAAGCAATAAACAGCAACGGAGAACATGCAAGAATTACTCAAGAACTAAAATATAAAAGAGGTGAATCAAATATATTACTCACACACAATCTGAACATAATCTCATAATCCATCGGATCACAGCGAACTCAGCAGAGCAACAGCATAAAGATTACATATGTGCCTCGATCATGCAGGGCAGATCACGAGGTCTAATCCATGAAGAACAAAGAGGGGAGGAGAACATCACATAGCTACTGGTCATGGACCCATGGTCCAAGGGGGACTACTCACAACTCATCCGGGAAGCGTCCATGGTGGTGGAGAAGCTCCCGGTGGTGGTTCTCCCCTCCGGCAGGGTGCCGGGAAGAGTTCTCCTGATGCTCCCGATCTTGGAAGCGTTGCGGCGGCGGAACAGAGACGAGATCGCGAAAAAGGGTTCCGTCCTCGAGGGTTTTGGGACGGGAGCAATATATATGCAAAAGGGGGTCACCAGAGGCGGAGGTGGGGCCCCAGGCGCCCCCTTGGCGCGGCCAGGGGTGGGGCCGCGCCGGGTGGCCGCCTGGGCCACCCCAGGCTCCCCTCTGGCCCTGCTTTGGTTTTTCTGGAAGCTCCCGATACGCTGATTTTTCCTGTATTTTTCCCGGAATTTTTAGGGCACTTTTAATATGGGGGAAACCTGAAATAGAAAAACAGCAGAAAACAGGAACTGGCACTGTGGTGCACTGAGTTAATAGGTTAGTCCAAATATGATCAAAAGTGTATGGAAGTGCATAAATATCATAGCAATATCACACAAAAGAGGCATGGAGCAAGCAGAAATTATAGATACGTTTTGGACGTAGCAACATCCCCAAGCTTAATTCCTGCTCGTCCTCGAGTAGGTAAATGATAACAAGCATAATTTCTGTGGTGACATGCTATCAACCATATAAGAACTTTTAAGTAAAGTAATCAAGGCATGTAATTTAATTCAAGTCATAACAAGCAAGAGTCTATATTAGCATTGTAACAAGTAACATAAGAACATAAAGGTGCAAGAGCTCTCGCTGTCCGTGACTCGAATGTCTCCAAATGGTGTTTGCGTGCAAGAAAGGGGATAGGGATATATGAGAGAGTAAAACATAGTTTTTGTATTGTTGAGAAATTAATCTACTAAAGTTTCACACTTGGTCTTCTTTGGAATCTTATCTTGACTCATCCCCAGACCGTCAGCCAGGTACAAGTCAAAATGATCCACTCCCTTTCGATATTTTGAGCACTCATGCAATGGATGAGCGTAAACAAGAAAGTCGACACTTAGGATGGCAAAGAGAGAAAAATGATAGAGGGGGAAGACAAAAAAAAGGTGTGAAAGGCTCACATCAATGAGGACAATCATCGGCGAGAGAAAGCCAAATGATAGATATGATGTGAGGAGTAGGGATTGCCATGCAACGGATGCACATATGAGCTAAGATAAGCTCTCCAATGGAACTAGTGGGGGTGCATCCAACTTGCTTGCTCAAGAAAACCTAGAGCTCTTTTGAGGAGGCTCATCATTGGAATATACAAGCCAAGTTCTATAGTGTAAAGGTCCCCACATAGCTATATGCATGAATGATAATCTCTATGGAGCACAAGGTATAAGATGGAGTACGGGTGTGGATCTCTCAAAAGAAATAGTAGTGTGCCCCCTTCTCTCTTTTTATTTCTTTTTCTCTTTTTTCTATTTTTTTAATTTTTTTTGTGGCCTCAATGGCTCTTTCTATTTATCTCTCATTTGTCCTCTTTGGGATCTTTTGATTTTGTCCTCTTTGGGATCTTTTGATTTGTCCTCTTTGGGATCTTTTCCTCACTTAAAGGGCAACACTCTATGTATTACAAGAAGTATAGAAGATATTTCACACTTTACAAAAGTACTCAACATAAAGAAAATGAAACTATCATGATGTATGCAAATGTATGCCTCTGCCAGTGTAGCAGGATATGCAATGATACTAGCGCGTCATGTAGCAATGATTAGGGCAAGGCCCAACTAGCATGCGGCTCATCGATCAAGCAAAAAGCATGTATGACATGAAGATCAAGTCATGAGAAGATGGATGTTGCATGGCAATGTATCTCGGAAAGGCTATGGAAATGCCTTAATAGGTAGGTATGGTGGCTGTTTTGAGGAAGGATATAATGAGGCTTATGATGACAGAGCGTATCGTGCCAAGGATTTGGATGCACCGGCGAAGTATGTGCCAACTCTCGAGGTGAGAAAGGGCAATGCACGGTACCGAAGAGGCTAGAAAAATATGGTTAGGTGGAAGTGTCAACTTTTGAATACTCACATTAGTCCGAAGAACTCATGCACTTATTATCGGTAAATCTCAATCTAATTAGGAGGTTCACAAAGAGACAAGTACCCCGAGGAGGAGTGTATGGGGATTTGGTTATCCTTGCGCATCCTCGGCTCATGGTACGTGAGTGTACTCTAATATTCGATCCCTCCAAAGATTAGTGATCCATTTAGTAGCTAAAGTTCTCAACTATTTTGTAGGTTTTCGAAAATAAACACGGATTGCCCAAAATACGACATCTATCACTAATAGGCTAAAGCTCTTGGCACCAAAAGTTCAGACATTACTCATGGCAATACCTCAAAACTATTGCAAGTTACTACTAAAATTAAATAGCAACCTCAATTACCTACTTTAAGTTAAGACACACAACTCAGTGCAACAGGCAAACTCTCTTAACAAGATAAACGTGAAAACTCAAGAGAGTTCAACAACCAACTAAACAAAAGCTCTTTAAAAAGAAAAGCATGAAAACTAAGAGCTAAACATGACAGTAGCTATGGAAAGACAAAGAACACACACAGCAAAGATAAGCATGAAAATCCTATGTTGTGTTCTAGGTTGGAGTGGAGTGTGTTTCTCTCCCACACAAAGAAAGCTGGGTTCTAACTCGTTATGAACAGCAAGCAAAGCTAAAGAAAACTAAAAAGGAAACTAAAAGCAAGACGCTCCAAGCATAGCACATAACGCATGAAGTGATTAAAATATAGTGGAACGAAAGACGAACTGATAATTGTTGATGGAGAAGGGGATGCACGGGGGCATCCCCAAGCTTAGACGCTTGAGTCTTCTTGAATATTTCTTGGGGGTGCAAGGGGGCATCCCCAAGCTTGAGCGTTTGACCCTCCTGAATCTTTTTATCATCTTCCCTCGCACACTTGAAAACTCCCTTCATACATAACTCATCATAATCTGATTAGCGAGGTTAGTACCAATAATAAAATAATTTTTCCTTGCTGGAAATAAAGATAATCTTGAAGAGCTACTGTTTCTCAAGATTGCCAAAAGGTTTTTGCAAAGAAAAAGCAAGCTCAAGGTTTGCAAAACGAAGAAAAGGCAAAACAGGACAGAATCTGTGAAAAACAGACCAGCAGGTAGTAAATAATTTTTTCGGGGCACTTCTGCAACTCAAATCAAAAAACTCAGAACAGACGCCCGAAAGCCAATTGTATAGAGCACGCTGTCAAAAAAATTCAGATCAAAAAGATGATCTGGTGATTTTATACGAATTTTTCTGTCCAAGGACAGAATCTGTCTTCTGGACTGCACGTCACAACTTTTGAACTTTCTTGCAATCGGAGGCTAAACTTGGCACAAAGCTGAAAAGAAAAGATACAATGATGATGCTACTGTAGTAACAAACATCAAGATACAACAAAAACAAAATAAAACTTTATTCATTGTGGGCTGCCTCCCAAAAGCGCTTTCTTTTATGCCTTTAAGCTAGGCATAATGCAAAAAGAGAGGATCAGGTTTTATCAAGAGTAAAAAAATAGCTAGCCCATGTAACGGACTCAAAAGGCAACTTAATCTTCTTTCTAGGGAAGTGTTCCTTTCCTTTCTTGAGAGGGAATTGGAATTTTATATTCCCCTCTTTCATGTCAATGATAGCACCAACGGTGCGAAGAAAAGGACGTCCCAAAATAATTGGACAAGAAGGTTCACATTCAATATCCATAATAGTAAAATCAACGGGAACATAATTGTCATTGACAATGATAAGAACATCGTCGATCTTCCCCAAAGGTTTCTTTAAGGAAGAATCAACAAGACGAACACCAAAGAACAAGGATCAAAAGATTTCAATTTAAGCATATCATACATTCTTTTGGGCATAACGGAGGTACTAGCTCCAACATCACATAAAGCATAGCAAGAGAAGTTATTCAACTTAATTTTAATCATAGGATCCCAACCGTCCTCTAGCTTTCTAGGTATGGAGGCTTCTACCCTAAGCTTCTCCTCCCTAGCTTTGATAAGAGCATTAGTGATATGCTCTGTGAAGGCAAGATTAAGTGTGCTAGTGTGGGGGTCTCTAAACATCTTGTGAAGAAAATCAATAACTTCAGAAAGGGTGCAATTATCAAAATCAAGGTCACTACTATCAAGTAAAGTGGTAGTGGTGTCCTTTAGGCTCACTTGTTTGGTAGCTTCTATGATCATAGGAGTTTCTTCTACGGTTAAGGTCATAGCATCACCACTAATAGGTCCAATGGGACCAGGAGTGCATTGGGTGCTAAGAGTTTGGATATCCTCAACAACTTGGATAGTAGCAACAGTGTGGTGGGTAGGAAGGCTCTTAATTCTATCTTCTTCCTCCTTTTCTCTAGCCCATCTCTCTTTAAGTTTAGCCATCATCCTAATGTTTTCATTAATTTGCACTTGAATAGTGTTCATAGGAGTGGTCTTCCTCTCCTCAAGAGGAGAAGTTCTAATTTTAAGCAACTCTACCTCATGGGCTAAATTGTCTACCTTCGAAGGGAGATTATCTAGTTTGGCTAGTTTTTCTTCTACACTCTTATTGAAGGCTTTTTGGGTAGTGATAAAGTCTTTAAGCATAATCTCTAGTTCAGAAGTGGAGTTCTTGGTGTTAGGATAAGCATTGTTATTGAAATTGTTTCTAGAGATAAAGTTCACATCTACTTGATCTTGAGCAATCAAAGAATTTAAAGGAACATCATGATGATCAATAGAAGATTGCTTGGAAAGTAGAGACATGATCAAGTCAACTTTTTCATTTAGGGAGGAAATCTCCTCGACAGAGTTTACCTTCCTACCTGTTGGAGCGCGTTCGATGTGCCATTGGGAATAGTTGGTCATCATCTCATCGAGAAACCTTGTGGCAGCACCAAGTGTAGTTGACATAAAGGTTCCTCCCGCGGCCGAATCTAACAAGTTCCGCGAGGTAAAGTTCAAGCCTGCATAAAAAGTTTGGATAACCATCCAAGTAGTCAAACCATGAGTAGGACAGTTCTTGACAAGAGATTTCATGCGTTCCCAAGCTTGGGCAACGTGTTCATTATCCAATTGTTTAAAATTCATTATGTTACTCCTTAGTTGGATAATTTTAGCAGGGGGATAGTACTTCCCAATAAAGGCATCCTTGCACTTGTCCCAAGAATCTATGCTATTCCTAGGCCAGGATTGAAACCAGATTTTAGCTCCTCCTCTCAAGGAGAAAGGAAAAAGCTTAAGCTTAACAATATCACTATCTACTTCTTTGTACTTTTGCATATCACAGAGCTCAACAAAATTAATTAAATGCAAAGCAGCATCATCACCAGCACCGGAGAATTGATATTTCATAACTAGGTTCAGTAAAGCAGGTTTAATTTTATAAGAAGGTGCTGAAGTGGCAGGTGTAGTAATAGGCGTGCAGATAAAGTCATCGTTGTTATGACTAGTGAAGTCACACAACTTGATGTTCTCGGTGGAACCCATAGCAGCAGCAAGCAAGATAACTATTTTTGTGATTTTTGGTAAAGGAAACTAAAGCAAAAACTGAAAGGTAAACTAACAGGACTAAAAAGCAAAGATAAAAGATAGCGTGCAACTCCCCTATCTTGAAGAGTGGAGTCCCCGGCAACGGCGCCAGAAACTTTGCTTGATAGCTTCTCGCCCCTCGTTGGTTACCCCAAGTGGAAGGTTTGAGATGTAGCGTAACGGCAAGTTTCCCTTAGCAAAGATACCAAGGATCGAATCCTGTGAGACTCCGAGGGTCGACAAGTAGGTGTCAACGGCTAACGGCGCCAGATACTTAGCAGCTGACAGGACCTGCACACAGATACAAATAACTTTGCTCCCAACGAGTACAAAGAGGTTGTCAATCCCTCCGGCCTTGCTGTTTACAAAGGATCAAACGCAAGAGGTAATAATGATAGCTATGACTGCAACTAGGGAATAAAAACCGGAAGTAGATATAGGGTGTGATCAGTGGTGGTAATATGGACCGGGGTCCCATGATGTTCACTAGTGATGTCTCTCTCCCAAAAGACGATAAAACAGCTAAGCGAGGTAAACAAATTACAACTGGGCAATTGACAGGATTATGTGCGCAAACCAATGCTAACTATGCTGTAAAGAAAGGTAGAGGCTCAAAAGCATGGGCGGTACGCCAAGGCAAGTAGACCGAAATCCATCAGCATCTACTACTAATCATCCACCTTGAGATATCTATCCAGAACATCTCGCTGGTATTAAGTTGCGAGTCCCACCCAAAGTGTAAACTCAAAGCAACGGACAACTGCATTAAAAGAACTTTGCATAAAGTAAACTATCCTTGCACCCGCAAGTACAAGCACTGTTGTTTTCCCCCTTGTGGCAACAGCACATCCCCTAAACTCATGTTTCTGTCACTCAAACTAGTCATCAGGGGGCCTGAACCCACAATCAAGCATAACGTTCCCTCTTGGAGTTACTACCTACTACTTGGCCAAAGCAATAAACAGCAACGGAGAACATGCAAGAATTACTCAAGAACTAAAATATAAAAGAGGTGAATCAAATATATTACTCACACACAATCTGAACATAATCTCATAATCCATCGGATCCCAGCAAACTCAGCAGAGCAACAGCATAAAGATTACATATGTGCCTCGATCATGTAGGGCAGCTCACGAGGTCTAATCCATGAAGAACAAAGAGAGGAGGAGAACATCACATAGCTACTGGTCATGGACCCATGGTCCAAGGGGGACTACTCACAACTCATCTGGGAAGCGTCCATGGTGGTGGAGAAGCTCCCGGTGGTGGTTCTCCCCTCCGGCAGGGTGCCGGGAAGAGTTCTCCTGATGCTCCCGATCTTGGAAGCGTTGAGGCGGCGGAACAGAGACGAGATCGCGAAAAAGGGTTCTGTCCTCGAGGGTTTCGGGACGCGAGCAATATATATGCAAAAGGGGGTAACCAGAGGCGGAGGTGGGGCCCCAGGAGCCCCCCTGGCGCGGCCAGGGGTGGGGCCGCGCCGGGTGGCCGCCTGGGCCACCCCAGGCTCCCCTCTGGCCCTGCTTTGGTTTTTCTGGAAGCTCCCGATACGCTGATTTTTCCTGTATTTTTCCCGGAATTTTTAGGGCACTTTTAATATGGGGGAAACCTGAAATAGAAAAACAGCAGAAAATAGGAACTGGCACTGTGGTGCACTGAGTTAATAGGTTAGTCCAAATATGATCAAAAGTGTATGGAAGTGCATAAATATCATAGCAATATCACACAAAAGAGGCATGGAGCAAGCAGAAATTATAGATACGTTTTGTACGTATCAATGTCCCCCTATAAGATGGTTTATGGCAAGGCTTTCCATTTGCCATTAGAATTAGAGCACAAAGCTTTCTGGGCTGTTAGAGAGCTTAATGCTGAACCAAAGTTAGCTGGTGAGAAGCGTCTCATGAACTTGACTTCTCTAGATGAGTGGAGAAGTGAAGCTTACGAGAGCGCTAAAATGTTCAAGGAAAAGGTAAAGAAGTGGCATGATAGGAGAATTCTGAAACGTGAATTTAATGTTGGTGATAAAGTTTTGTTGTTTAGATCCCGTTTCAGGTTTTCTCCAGGCAAACTACTTTCCAGGTGGGAAGGGCCATTTCATATTGTAGAAGTCTATCGGTCTGGTGCAATCAAGATTAACAATTTTGAAGGCACCAAACCTCATGTTGTGAATGGGCAAAGACTTAAGCATTACATAGCAGGAGACCCTGTCAATGTTGATGTGAATATGATATACACAACAACTCACGAAGAACATGTTGCAGCCCTATTTCAGACACCAGCAGAAGCAAAATAAGAAAAGGTATGTATTATGGTAAGGAAACATCGCGAACCGCCATAAATGTTCCATATTATGAGTTTTTGCAAAATTAGGAAAATTCTAAGCCTAAGTGGAGCCGGAGACAAGCTCCAGGGGGCCCAGGCGCCCCCCTGGCGCGGCCTACCTCCTGGCCGCGCCGGGAGGCCGCCTGGGCACCCAGGATTCCGTCTCCGACCCCACTTTAGCTTGTTACCTTTCTTTCTGTGCAGAAATTTTTGATATATATTTGCCCGGATTGTTCTGGCAACGTATCTCGCGATTTCTTGTGTTTTCTTTTCGATCTGTTTCTGCCAGGAAATCTTTTGGCTAGACCTAGGTGCCATGGCTTCCCCAAGTTCCCCCAAGGACAAGTTCGTCGTCAACGTCATCAACCCTTACCTCGCTGAGGTGAAGAAGCACCCTCAGGTTGTTCGGATGGAGGATGGTGTCCTCCATCAAGAAGATCTGAAGGGACCGATCAAGGAGGGGAGCATCCAGGCCAGGCTAGAAGAAGTGGAGCAAGAAGTCTTCAAGTACAAGAAGATGATCGAGCATGGTGTTGAAGCTAACTTTGACATCATCAACGAGCTGAAGACCTACTTCCTGAACGAGATGAAGGAGATGTGGAAAAGCATCACCGCATCTGAAGAAAGAATTGAAGAGCTCCAAGGGCAAATTTATGATCTACATCACCAGAACTGTGAGTATGAACTAAGGTTTATGCGCATGGGTATGGGTGCTGCATGCAGGATTCAGGAGACAAACTTCTCATATGAGACTGGAGAACCCCTTCCTTGGAAGCGCTTTGCCGAGGACTACGTGATCAACGTCAACAAGAATGAGGAGTGAAATCTCCTTGGGCAATGGCATCCCCTTGGCTTGTTCCAAGCTTGGGGGAGCGCCCGGTATCTTTATCTTTATCTTTTGTCTTTTAGAGTCAAGTAGAGTCGTATCATGTCTAGGGAGGTTATTATATGAAATAGGGGTGTGCATTAAGGTCTATCACCCCTTCTGTGGAGAGATTGTATCCGTGAGTGTGGAGTCGTCTATGATGGAATATTAATGAGAAGTCTATTGGTTCCTCGGTATTCTCTCCACGCAATCGACCTTATATGATGATTCTTATGGGGAGTATTGACCATATATCAGGTATGGCTTTGAAAACTTTATTTAAGTTATTATGCTTGAAGTGTTATGCTGACAAGGAAGACAACTTGATGTGTTATGCTTATTTTAATGTTCATGCTTTATATTGCTTTGCATCTTAGTCATCATCAATTGTCTGTTCTCTCAAAGCCTTTGCTAGCCTAAACTCTGTACTAAGCGGAATTCTGCTTGTGCATCCATACCCTTAAACCAATGCCTTCCGTATGAGTCCATCATACCTTCCTATTCGTGGTATTCCACTACCACCTCCTAAAGTATAGAATTTGTGTGTTATCCTTAAATGTTCAAAATCTTCTATTTTGTGCCCCTGTTTTAGCTCATGAGGAAGTAGTAGTTAATTCATGATCTTTTTATGTTGGACAAGTTTTACTCCGGGATTGCATGTCTAATCTGCAAACCCCTAATACGAGGAGGAACTGGCATGAGTGCGCCCGGCTCATAAAAGATAATACAACAAACAAACCCTCCTTCACGCTTTGTTCATGAGAAATCAGAAAACTTTGGCAGCGATAAACAAAGGAGATTAAGGGGATGTGATCGTCCCCGTGCGGGAGCCGTTCCTCGAAACTTGTCCAGTTCGAGAAGTAATTGAGTTATCTATTAGCATTCGTTGACAAATCATGCACCTCTCAAAACTTGTTTTCATTCTGTTTGATTTAAGGATAGCACATGAGTTTTCCGTACTTCCCTAGAGCAGGGCCTATCTCTTAGTTTTAGGTTGAGTCAGTTATTCCTACTTCCTTCTATTCTTAAAGAGAGCAGACATTTGATGTTGACGAGGATTCATTCATATAAAGTTGCATTAAGATTTGTCATATCATATCCTTGTTGACATTATCATTTGATAAGTAAGTTGTTTGTCAAGCCCAACTGAAGCAAACATCTTCCTTTGTGTTGACACTTTCACTTCTTGCCTAATAACATGTTCTTTCAAAAGCTTCAATTAATCTCATCAAAACATAAAGAGAAAGAGTAAAAGTAAAAGCTATTAGTTGTTCTTTGACCAAAGGACATGTTTGCCATGATTTGATGAGTTTCCTTAGCCCTACTTTCGATTATAAGTGTTACCACCCTTTTATAAGGGCCTTATGAGTTGAAGATTGCTGTTGAGGATATTTGAGTTTGGTGAAGAAACTGTGATGCTTCTTGTCCGTATTCTATTTATCGACACTTCACTCTCTAAACTTGTGGACAGGTTTACCGAGCTCAGTATTCGCTTGGGGACAAGCGAGGTCTAAGCTTGGGGGTGTTGATACGTCCAAAATGTATCACTATTTTATATCGTAATTCATCCTTATTCATTGATATATTTCACATTACGATGATGTTCTTATGTTGTTTTGGCCTATTTTACACAGTTTGCAACTTTCCGGTGCCGAAGCAGCAGACGCAGGATTCAGCGGTAAAAAGTGGACGATGAGTTGCTGAAGAAGAATACCTCCAAATTACCTGAAAATCGACGGAGGGTATTTTCCAGAAAGATCACAAAGATACGCAAAAGAGCAACCAGAGGGGGGCCACAGGGTGCCCAGGCGGCCACCTGGCGCGGCCCCCACCCTAGCCGCGCCGGGAGGGCGCCTGGAGCCCCTGGCCCACTCCAGGCTGCCCCCTCTGGCCTATATACTCCTCGTCATCCAGAAACCCTAAAAAAGAGAGAGTTTACGGAGTTCCGCCGCCGCTCCGTGGAGGAAACCTACAGAGAAGAAAAAACCATCTCCGGCGGGCAGATTCCGCCGGGGATATCACCTCCCGGAAGGGGAGATCATCGCCATCGTCATCACCATCGTCACGGGCATCATCGAGATCATCATCAACATCATCCCCAACATCAGCACCATCTCCATCTTCATCCAATCTCATCTCACAATTGCAATTTGTGTTGTAATCCGTACTATCTATCCTCTCTACTCTATCGGTGTTGATTACTACTTTGTGGTGAATGCTATTGAGTTTTGTTGGAGAAATATCATTGTGTCCAGATTGTTTATCATCCATCTATCTCCGCTGATCATGATCTCTTTTATGTCTTGTGAGTAGTTACTTTAGTTCTTGAGGACATGGGAGAAGTCTTGTTGTTATTAGTCATATGATGTTGAAGTATTATGTGTTGTTTGATACTTAAGTTGTGTTGTTATTTTCCTAGTGGTGTTGTGTGAGTCGAACACTCAACACTTCGCCTTATTAAGGACCTAGGGGAATACATTGTGTACAAAGAATGCTTACGATGGGTTGCCGGAGTGACAGAAACCTGAACCCCAGTTCGCACGCTTTTGCACAAGGGAACAATGGATCATCGATCGTATTGCTATGTTTAGGCTTTTGCCTTAAATACTATCTTGTATTTGCAGATGCTTGCAAGGTGTTTAATCATAAGAGTACACTCATCTTATTCTAGAGGGTGTACTAGCATAGATCCACCCACTCAACACTTATCAACACATCACATAGTACCGATAAGGAATATGGCGAAAGCACATGACTACCTCTCCCGTGTGTCCTCAAGAACACTTTAGCCTTTATAAGTTCAGTTGCTAGGCCTCTCCTTTGCTCAGAAAGGATTGGACCACTTGTTACTCTCCAATGCCTTTTACTTTGCTCGCTTTTACTTTCCTGTTGCTTATATCAAGAAAACCTCTAAAAAGTTATCTTTCAGTGTTTGCAGTTATTCCTTGCTCAGAATCACTTATCAATACCTTCTGCTCCTCGTTGGGTTCGACACTCTTACTTATCGAAAACGCTGCAATAGATCCCTTACGGTTGTGGGTCATCAACGACCACCAGTAAACTACAAACACCGGAAACTAGTTGCAACTCCTGGACAGAGTACAAGGGCAGTTAATAAGTCGAGAGGGTCCATTGGTTTCGGGCCCAATGCATGGTAGTAGCTGAAACTTGAACCACACATATAGATCTCGGGTCCTATGGACGGTTCCAATGAAACAACCCACCATGTAATCCTACATGGCCTTTCATCGATACCTTTACCAAACATGTTTCGCACTTCCCTTTCTTTATCTAGTATGATAATTTCACTTTGATCCATCACCCAGATGAACCAGACCTGACACAACTCTAAGCATAGCAGGCAACATAAACAAATAGCATGGTGGATCACACATCACATGGCTCAAGCAACTCCTACACATGCTAGTGGGTTTCAACTATTTACTGTGGCAATGACAGGTCATGCAAGGGAATAGGGTTCAACTACCGCAGCAAGTAGCAGTTCACACGCCGTTGCCTTAATGTAGTAAAAGAGAGCAGGAGCGAGAAGATGGGTTTGTATCGGAATGATCAATGATTGCTTGCCTGACAGAGTGGTTGTCGGGTACTGCTCTTTAGTTGGATACACAGAAGTATCCTCGGGAGCAGGACCTAACACGGAGAACACTGGCGATACAATCAATAAGCAAACAGATGCAACAATATGATGCATGCTCATGATATGGCAAGATGCATGTGTTTTGGGCTAATGCATCTATAAACAAAATGGTTTGAGCCCATTTGAATCAAAGATTCAAATTGAAATACAAACTATTATTTATTTAAGTGCATTATCATGTTTTAATGTAAACAGCAAGGTTAACTTGCTCAAACATGCATGAAACCAGTGCCATTGGATAGATTGGATTTTTCTGATCAATTTTCATATATAAATCTTTTCCATCTGAGCTACTGTTGAATTTATATGATTTTTTGAAGTTTAAAGCATTTTCTGGAATTTCCTGAATTGTTTTAAATCAAATAATCTCAGAAAAGCATTTACTGCGTCAGCATGACATCATGCTGACATCAGCAAGTCAACAGGGTGGCCCAGGTCAAACCTGATCAGTGGAACCCACTGGTCAGTGTCACAGTTAGTTAACTAACTAATTAAGATTAGATTAGACACTAACCTAGGTTTGACTAACATGCAGGGCCCACATGTCAATGACCCAAGGGGGTCAAACCCTTGGTCAAACGGGGCTAACTCGCCGGCGAGGCCAAACGCGGCGGTGAGGTGCGGGATTTGTGCTCCGGCTACCAAAACGACGGCGGAGCACACCTACGGGCAGCTGGGAGTGAGTGCGTCGAGTGGTGGTGGTGGCTGGCCTCGGGGTCGCCGGAAACGACGCCGGTGACGAGTCCAGCGGCTGCCGGAGTTCGAGCGAGGACGAACTCGTCGGTGCGGTGCTCGTGGAGGCGCGTGGAGTGATCCTACATCACCTACGCAGGACGGTGAAGCTGGTGGGCACGATGGCCGGGCCGTTAGGTGGCCGGAGCCTCGTCAGCGACGAGCTCCGCGGCGGCGCGTGCAGGTGAGCATCGTACGGTGCGTACGGTGCACGAGGGAGCTAACGGAGAGGGGGAGGACGGAGCTGAGCTCACGGCGGTTGCAGTAAACGTCGAGGCGGGCTCGGGGACGGTCGGAGCTGAGCGGGGCAGCGATGGCGATCTCTGCGGCCGGAGTTGGGGAAGACGGGGTCGGGGGCGACTCCAGAGTGGGCGAGCGCTCGGGGCTCAGCCGGCTCAACGTAGTCGATGACGACGGAGCGGACGGACACGGTGACGGAGCACGGGGACGGCGGTGGACGCAGCTATCACGACGGCGCGAGCGCGGCGGCGTCGGCCATGGTGCGGGGAAGGCGAGGGAGAGGAGCTGGGGAGGGTTGAGCGTGTCTGCGAGCTCGGGGAAGGAGTGGGTGGTCGATCCCGACCACCAGAATGGCGAGGGGAGGAAGCAGGGCGGCGGGCAGCTGCGTGGCGCGCGCTGCGGCCGCCGTCGAGCACCTGCCTGCCTGCCTGGCCGAGCCAAGCAGCTCGCTGGAGCGGTGGCTGGGCTGGGCCGGCAGGTGGGCCTGTTAGTGGCGCCAGGTAAGTTTTTCTCTCTCTCCTCTCTTTTCTATTTTCTTTCTGTTTCATTTCTTTTGCAACTTTTTGAATTAATAAAAATGCTAGGGCATTTTATAAATCACAAAACTAGTCATGTCCACTGTATATAATATGCACAGCATGGAACATTTTAGTTTATGATTATTTGGGCACATAAAATATTTTATAGCATTTAAATGCCCAAATGCAATTACAATATGAATTAATCCAGAGACCTTTGGATGTCCTAGAAAATTGTGCACCATTTTTGGCAGAGGTTTAAGACCAAGGCAAAGATGATGAACATTTTTGAAGGGCATTTTGGGTACATTGGAAAAGTTTTTATTAAACCCTAGTTGTTAGAAGAGGGGTGCTGGTGGTTTCTGTCATTACAATTTCAAGTTTCTATGGAAAGTAAACATGATGCACACTCTAGCTAGCCCTAAAGCAAGCACTGACTAGGGATGTGACATTCATACTAGAAAACAAGGATCTAATAGGAGACACATCAATAACTTCCAGATCTTCATCTTTATTTTCATGATCTTCCGGTTTAGCAGCCATCTTATTAACTAAGGTAGACTGTTTATCCGAAATTTGGGCTATTAAGTTCTCAAGATGAGCAAACTGAGATTTCAAACCATAAAATTCCTTAGACATATCATCAAGGTCTTTATTCATGTATTCCATAAAAAATTTCTGTTCTTTAAGCTCATTTCTGAAGAAATCATTGTGCTCAAATTGTATAGTCATAAAATGTCTAACATTGTTTTCAATCTCTTCCAGCCTCTTGAGGTGAGGGTCAACACCGATAGGGAGAGCCATAGTGACTGGCAAGCAATCCAACACACAAGGAAACAAGAAGCAAGTGGACGATAGACACACGACAAAAAGAAGGGCAAATAAAACTGCAAGGGTGAAGTGGGGGAGAGGATAATGAGAGGCAAAAAATGTAATGCGAAGGATAAGGGTTTGTGATAGGTACTTGGTATATGACTTTTGCGTAAGCCTCCCCGGCAACGGCGCCAGAAATTCTTCTTGCTACTTCTCGAGCTTGCGTTGTATTCCCTCGAAGAGTAGAGGGTGATGCATCACAGTAGCGTAAGTATTTCCCTCAGTTTTTGAGAACCAAGGTATCAATCCTGTAAGAGACCATGCGGGAGTCCTTCACACCTGCACAAACAAATAAGAACTTTGCAGCCAACGTGATAAGGGGTTGTCAATATCTTTACGGTTACTTACGAAAGTGAGATCTGATAGAGATGATAGTTTGATAGTTTTGGTATTTTTGGATATAAGAATGGAAAGTAAAAGCGAAAAAGTAAAGTAGATTGTAGATTGATATGTTGAGAATAGACCCGGGGGCCATAATTTTCTCTAGTGGCTTCTCTCATGATAGCGGTATTCTACGGCGGGTAAACAAATTACTGTCGAGCAATTGATAGAAAAGCAAATAATTATGAGACTATCTAGGCATGATCATTATATATAGCCATCACGTCCGAGACAAGTAGACCGAAATGATTCTGCATCTACTACTATTACTCCACACATCGATCGCTATCAAGCATGCATCTAGTGTATTGAGTTCATAAGAACAGAGTAACGCCTTAAGCAAGATGACATGATGTAGAGGGATAAACTCAAGCAATATGATATAAACCCCATCTTTTTATCCTCGATGGCAACAATACAATACGTGCCTTGCTGCCCCTACTGTTACTGGGAAAGGACACCGCAAGATTGAACTCAAAGCCAAGCACTTCTCCCATTGCAAGAACTATAGATCTAGTAGGCCAAACCAAACCAATAATTCCAAGAGACTTGTAAGTATAAACAATCATACATAAAGTGTTTAGAAAAGAACCAAATATTTCTCATAGATAATCTTGATCATAAACCCACAATTCATCGGATCTTGACAAACACACCGCAAAAAGAGATTACATCAAATAGATCTCCTCGAAGACCGAGAAGAACTTGGTATTGAGATCCAAAGAGAGAGAAGAGGCCATCTAGATATTAGCTATGGACCCGAAGGTTTGTGGAAAACTACTCACAACTCATGGTGAGACGATGATGATGATGTAGAAGCACTCCGTGGAAGATCCCCCCTCCGGCGGAGCTCCGGAACAGGCCCCAAGATGGAATCTCATGGGAACAGAAGGTTGCGGCAGTGGAACTAGGGTTTTCTCTGTTGTTCTGATGGTTTTGGGGTACGTAAATATATATAGCAAGAAAGAGGGCACCGGGGGCCAGACGTGGTGCCCATGAGGCAGGGGGCGCGCCCCCCACCCTCGTGGACGCCACGTCAGCCCTACTCCGTGGTTCTCAAGTCTCCCGTGCGTATTTTGCTCCAAAAATATCTCTCCCGAAGGTTTCATTCCGTTTGGACTTTGTTTGATATTCCTTTTCTGTAAAACCCTGAAATAGGCAAAAAAATAGCAATCTAGACTGGTCCTTTGGGTTAATAGGTTAGTCCCAAAAATAATATAAAAGTATATAACAAAGCCCATTAAATATCCAAAACATCATAAATAATAGCATGGAACAATAAAAAATTATAGATACGTTGGAGACGTATCAAACATCCCCAAGCTTAATTCCTGCTCGTCCTCGAGTAGGTAAATGATAAAAACAGAATTTTTTATGTGGAATGCTAAACAACATAATTTTCAATGTAGTTCTCTTAATTGTGGCATGAATGTTCAGATCGGAAAGATTCAAGACAAAAGTCTGTATTGACATAAGAAATAATAATACTTCAAGCATACTAACAAAGCAATCATGTCTTCTCAAAATACTATGGCTAAAAAAAGTTATCCCTACAAAATCATATAGTCTGGCTATGCTCCCTCTTCATCACACAAAATATTCATATCCTGCACAACCCCGGTTTCAGCCAAGCACTTTTTTTCATACTCTATTCTTTCAAACGTTTCAACTTTCATGCAATACATGAGCGTGAGCCATGGACATAGCACTATGGGTGGAATAGGATGGTGGTTGTGGAGAAAACAAAAAGGAGGGAGATAGTCTCACATCGACTAGGCGTATTAACGGGCTATGGATATGCCCATCAATAGATATCAATGTGAGTGAGTAGGGATTGCCATGCAACGGATGCACTAGAGCTAAAAATGTATGAAAGCTCAACAAAAGAAACTAAGTGGGTGTGCATCCAACTTGCTTGCTTATGAAGACCTAGGGCATTTGAGGAAGCCCATCGTTGGAATATACAAGCTAAGTTCTATAATGAAAATTCCCACTAGTATATGGAAGTGACTAAACATGAGACTCTCTATCATGAAGAACATGGTGCTACTTTGAAACACGAGTGTGGAAAAAGATAGTAGTAATTGTCACTTTTTTCTTTTTTTTCTTTTTTTTGGGCCTTCCTTTTTTCTTTGGCCTTCCCTTCTTTTTTTCGGAGGGGATTTCTTTATTTAGCCTTTCCTCACATGGGACAATGCTCTAATAATGATGATCATCACACTTATATTGATTTACAACTTGATATTACAAATCGATACTAGAACAAAGTATGACTCTATATGAATGCCTTCGGCGGTGTACCGGGATATGCAATGAATCAAGAGTGACATGTATGAAAAATTATGCATGGTGGCTTTGCCACAAATACGATGTCAACTACCTTATCATGAATGGCAATATGAAAATATGAAGCGTGTCATATGAACGGAACGGTGGAAAGTTGCATGGCAATATATCTCGGAATGGCTATGGAAATGCCATGATAGGTCGGCATGGTGGCTGTTTTGAGGAAGGATATATAGTGGGTGTATGGTACCGGCGAAAGTTGCGTGGTACAAGAGTGGCTAGCATTGGTGGAAGGGTGAGAGTGCGTATAATCCATGGACTCAACATTAGTCATAAGAACTCATATACTTATTGCAAAAATTTACGAGTCATCAAAACAAAGCAATCAACGCATGCTCCTAGGGGGGAGGTTGGTAGGAGTTAACCATCGCGCGCCCCCGACCTCCACACAAAGGATGACACTCTACAAATACCTCATGCTCTCAAAATTACCATTCTGTCTTAATACTCTCAAAAGGATATAAGTGAAGCATCAGAGATCAACAATTTCTACAAAATATAATCACCATTGTGCTCTAAAAGATATAAGTGAAGCACTAGAGCAAAAACTATTCAACTCAAAAGATATAAGTGAAGCATATAGAGTGTTCTAACAATTCCTAGGCCATATTTAACTCTCTCAAATAGGTGTCCAGCAAGGATGATTGTGGCAAACTAACAAGCAAAGACTCAAATAACACACGACGCTCCAAGTAAAGCACATATCATGCGGTGAATAAAAATATAGCTCCGAGTATAGTTACCGATAGATGAAGATGAAAGAAGGGATGCCTTCCCGGGGCATCCCCAAGCTTAGGCTTTTGGTTGTCCTTGAATTTTACCTTGGGGTGCCTTGGTCATCCCCAAGCTTAGGCTCTTGCCACTCTTTGTTCCATAGTCAATCAAAGCAATACTCAAAACTTGAAAACTTCACAACACAAAACTTAGACAAAAATCTCGTGAGCTTCGTTAGTATAAGAAAACAAACCACTACTCAAAGGTACTGTAATGAACTCATTCTTTGTTTATATTGGTGTTAAACCTACTATATTCCAACTTCTATATGATTCGTATCCTCCAATACTACTCATAGATTTATCAAAATAAGCAAACAACACACGAAAAACAGAATCTGTCAAAAACAGAACAGTTGTAGTAATCTATAACTTTCGCATACTTATGTAACTCCAAAAAAATTGAATTAAATTGGTAAACATGAGGAATTTGTCTATTAATCATCTGCAAAAAGAATAAACTAAATAGCCCGCTCCAGTAAAATCTGGTGACCATTCTAGCGAGCCCTAACGATTCTGTTTTTCACAGCACGAACATATAAACTTCATACAAGTCTTCCCAAAGGTTCTACTTGGCAAAAACACTAATTAAAACACAAAACCACATCTAAACAGAAGCTAGATTCAATATTTATTCCTAAGCAGAAGAAAAACAAAGAAAATAAAATTGGGTTGCCTCCCAACAAGCGCTATCGTTTTACGCCCCTAGCTAGGCACGATACATGGATAGATCTAAGTATTGCCATCTTTGGAAGGCAATCCATAAGTGGCTCTCATAATAGATTCATATGGTAATTTGATTTTGTTTCTAGGAAAGTGTTCCATGCCTTTCCTTAATGGAAATTTGAATCTAATATTTCCTTCCTTCATATCAATAATTGCACTAATTGTTCTAAGGAATGGTCTAACAAGAATAATAGGACATGAAGTATTGCAATCTATATCAAGAACAATGAAATCTATGGGCACATAATTCACTACTAGGAAAAGGGCTATAGATGGAATTGATACTAATGGCGCACCATACAGGCAGTGCGCCATTAGTATATAATAATGGCGCACCAACATCTGATACGCCATTAGAGCTCAAACTACTAATGGCGCACCTGGCCCAGGGTGCGCCATTAGTATTAGAAATATTTTTTTTGAACTTGTGCGCCTGTCCAAACATACTAATGGCGCATCCAGACAAAGTGCGCCATTACTAGTTGTGACTAGTAATGGCGCACCAGCAGTAAAGTGCGTCATTAATGTTCTTTTTTTATTATATTTTTTATTCTTTTTGTTGCAAAACAACTAATGGCGCACCAGCCAGCAATGCGCCATTGGTAACGTCGATTACTAATGGCGCATGGATGGCCGGTGCGCCATTAGTAAAGTAGGACAGCTAGATATTTTGGACAGCCACACCTACCCACTCACTTTCCCTTCATTCTCTCCACCTCGATCCTCCTCCAAGCTTGTGTCAGCTGCAAACTGGGTGAGTACGCATACCGGAGGTGATGTTCCAGTTGTGCCCGCTGTGCCCGCTGGCTCGTGCCAACTGTGCCCGCTGTGCCGCCGAATCGCCGATGGTCCAGTTTGAAGCCGACTAGATCGGAGCTCATGGAGTGCTAAGATCCGCGCTGCAGTGTGTTCGTCACGGCCTCCCATCTCAGGCTCCAGCAGCGGCTGGTTTGTCACCGCCTCTCCAGCATCACCTCGCGTCCTCCTCGACCTCGTCGGCTGCAAGTCGTTGGTGAGCTCCATCTCAATTTTATTAGCTAGTACATGTATGATGCATATAGTTTTATTTTCTTGTTCTTGTTCATGTCAAATCTGCTTCGATTTGATGCTCATACTTGTTCAAGTCTTGGTGGTTTGGCAGTCTAATTTGGACATTATGTTTAACTGTTAAGTACTCTGGAGAACCAAGTTAGTAGGTTAAGGACGGGTAGATAATCCTCGTTTTGAAATTTAGGACATTGCACTGAAAATAATAATATCTACGGTTGTTCCATTTATCGTCACAATACACATTCATTCAGTGAAAAGTTGATGGACAGTGTTGCTGGAATGTTAATTAACTTCCGTTTCGGCAAATTCGGGTACTCCATATGTCCTATTTTCAGCAAAGGTCATGCTGAAATTTTCCGTGAATTTTAGCATGACTTTTCTAAAAATAGGACATATGGGGTACTTAAGAGTCTGCCGGCATCTAGACAGTTGATATACTTCAGAGACATACTAGGAAAATTAAACATATGGATGACATACTAGATGGGGTTTAATTAAGTCTGCCATAGTACTTAACCTGCCATTCTACTTAACAGTTCGATCACAAACACTTCACAGTTCACAACCATACTAGCTAGAAGCGCAAAAGTTAAACATCATCAACTTCACAGAGGGTGACTACATGGGACTCATAGCCTTCAGGAGGGCTGCATGCTCTGCCCTGATCTTCAGGTCCCTCCCACTCGTCTGTAAACCGCGTGCATGCGACATAAGGTGCTCATACATCCCATCCTTGGGAATTGGCTTAGTGGTGCGGTATGGGCACCTGAACTTGCCCCACTTGTAGTACGCCGCCTTCCCCTTCTCCCTAATCTTGTTGGCTTCCTTCTCAATGAAGGACTTGTGGTTCCACTCTTCCACCTCATCTCCAGAGTTGTACTGCACATACAAATGATTTGCATAAATACATACTTCCCATTTAGAGTAATGTAATTAACAAACATCAGATAATTGCCATTTACTGGAATTTAATGAACAAACAAACATCAGATAACTGCCATCTACTGGAATTTTAATTAACAAACATCAAATAGCTAGCCACGAACGTCCAGGAATTAATTAAACAGAAATAGACCATAGGTAAATCTAACCAAACTGAACTCAAATCACAGGCAGAAGTTCACATAATAACATAATAACATCCAGCAAATTGTGCCTGGTCGATGCTCCCAGTCCTAGATAAATGGGAACACAGAACATAATTATTACCAAAACACATAGTAGCAGCTACGACATTGAACTGGTACGCTAGATGTAGTAGACCTTGAAGAGATCCATGGCGAGCACCCCAAACTAGCTCTAACCTATGCATCCAAACAGGGCCAAAAAACAGCTTGGGGTTACCTCCTCGTCGTCGTCAGAATCAGACGGGTCGTTGGACCCAGCAATGTCCAGCTTCCTCTTGTTGCCAACAGCTTCCTCATTCTGCAATATAAGTAATTAATTCAATTATACTACTAACTACATATAACACAGCACATAACATAATCTAACAATTAATTGAGGGAATATGCACAACAAATCTAACAACATATACAACACATAACATAATCTGAGCACATGCGGCAATCCAGATTCTAATATAAATAACCTAACTAAACATCTAATTAGAAAACCCTAACAACTACATCCACTGGATGATTCAATCACAGATTCTACATATAACTGCCTATAAATTAATCCAATACAAAAAAACCCTAACCACACTACATCCACTGGATGATTAATTCAATCATAGATTCCACATATCAGTGGCTATAATTGAATCCAATACCAAAAACCCCCAACTAAACATCTAACTCAAAAACCCTAACTAGTAGATCAATCACACTAAACTTAACCTTTCACTATAAATCAATCAATCAAACATCTAAATCTACTGCTTAATGGGGGTAACTAGAAACGGAGGGGACTGCTGGCAAGGATTACCTGCAGGTCCACGTGCTCGCCGCCGGCCTCCGTAGGTCCATGAGATGGGTCGCTGGACGCCGTTACGCCAAGCTCCGGCACGGCGGAGGCCGCCACGGCCACCTTCTTCTCCTCCACACCCGCCGCCACGGCCACCTTCTTCTCCTCCACGGCGCGTGGGGATGTAGCACCTCCTTCTATAATGGCAGCTTCGCCACGGCCTTGCTCCATCCGAGCAGCAAGCAGGAGGAGAGAGGGAGGCGGTGGTGGTGAGCGAGCAGGTGGGGTGGCCGGTGAGGGAGACGACGAGGCAGAGGAGAGAGGAGGAGGAGGGAGGCGATTTGGGGGAAATGGGGTGGGCGATGCGGCCGGTGCCCGTTCTCCTCCTCTTACACACGTGCACGCGCACGACCACGGGGAAACGGAACCGCCAGCAATGGTTGTGGTTAGCGCGCGATGGTCGTAACGGCATCTACAATGCAGAGATGCTTAGATGATTAAAAAACAAACAAAGGCCCACCTAGCGTACAGATGATTAAAAAACAAACAAAGGCCCATCTAGCATGTGAAAATGAGAAGTTTTTTATGTGAGTTATATGTAGGATGAAGCACAAACAACCTTATACTGTACGTGTTGGTAATATGTATTATACTTTTGTTGTTGTTTTCTTCCATGCTTGGCAAACAACCTTAGCACATCATAATTACCGTCTTGTGTTTTCTTCTTTGGCTAGTGCATAGCGATGCCGTCGTATGTCGTGTACAAGGGTAAGGTTTCCGGAGTCTACGGCGACTGGGAGGAGTGTCGGAGACAGGTTCACCGATTCAGCGGTAACAGTTACAAAGGGTACACCACTAGGGCCGAGGCGGAATCTAGATACGTCCGCTATCTAGCGGGAGAGGGGAGGGAGCGTTGGAGGAACCGGATGAAGACGAGTTTCATCGTGATGATGCTCATCGTGATGACCGCATCTCTCTTCTATGTGATGGTAGTTTACATGATCGATATCGACTTGTAATGTGAAGACAAACTCGCTACTCGCGGTCTCGAGACTTGTAATATAATGTTCTATCTTTGTTCGGTCTTTTCAATTCGGAGACTAATATGATGAATTGTATTCGGAGACTAATATGATAAATTGTATTCAGAGACTAATCTTCTATTGTATTCGATGAATCTGTTGTTGATGTGTGCTGTCTATATTCCAATTATACATTTTGTAACCTGTGCAAAACACAGAAAATTAAAAAATAAAAAAAACCTAATATTCATACTAATGGCGCATCACATCACAGTGCGCCATTAGTATGCCAAAGGATACTAATGGCGCATTACTAGGCAGTGCGCCATTACTATGCCGAAGTTACTAATGGCGCATCTTGCTGGTGTGCGCCATTAGTATGCCAAAGCACCGGGGTATACATGACCCCCTGTGAGGCATCCTAATGGCGCACTACTGTGCACACTAATGGCGTACATGTGGTGCGCCATTAGTATACCAGATACTAATGGCGCACAAGAAGTGCGCCATTAGTAAAATGTACTAATGGCGTGGCACTAATGGCGCACCACTAATGCGCCATTAATGGCCAAATTAGGTGCGCCATTAGTAGGCCTTTTCCTAGTAGTGATTCGTATTGGCAACAATAAGTACATCATTAATTCTTCCCATAGGTTTCGTAATAGTGGAATCCGCAAGATGCAAATTTAAAGAACAATCATCAAGCTCATGGAAACATAGCAAATCATACAAAGTTTTTTGGGATAGTGGAGACACTTGCACCCAAATCACACAAAGCAAAGCACTCATGATCTTTTATTTTAATTTTAATAGTAGGTTCCCACTCATCATAAAGCTTTCTAGGAATAGAAACTTCCAATTCAAGTTTTTCTTCATAAGATTGCATCAAAGCATCAACTATGTGTTTGGTAAAAGCTTTATTTTGACTATAAGCATGCCGAGAATTTAGCACGGATTGCAACAAGGAAATACAATCCATCAAAGAGCAATTATCATAATTGAATCCCTTGAAATCCAAAGTAGTGGGTTCATCACTATGCAAAGTTTTAATCTCTTCACTCCCACTTCTAACAAATTTAGCATCAAGATCTAAAAACTCTGAATCATTGGGACACCTTTTAATTAAGGTAGACTCATCTCCGATCCCATATTTATCAAGATTCATACTAGAGAACAAGGATCTAATAGGAGACACATCAATAACTTTCAGATCTTCATCTTTATTTTCGTGATCTTCCGGTTTAGCAGCCATCTTATTAACTAAGGTAGACTGTTTATCCGAAATTTGGGCTATTAAGTTCTCAAGATGAGCAAACTGAGATTTCAAACCATAAAATTCCTTAGACATATCATCAAGGTCTTTATTCATGTATTCCATAAAAATTTTCTGTTCTTTAAGCTCGTTTCTAAAGAAATCATTGTGCTCAAATTGTATAGTCATAAAATGTCTAACATTGTTTTCAATCTCTTCCAGCCTCTTGAGGTGAGGGTCAACACCGATAGGGAGAGCCATAGTGACAGGCAAGCAATCCAACACATAAGCAAACAAGAAGCAAGTGGACGATAGACACACGACAAAAAGAAGGGCAAATAAAATGGGAAGGGTGAAGTGGGGGAGAGGATAACGAGAGGCAAAAAATGTAATGCGAAGGATAAGGGTTTGTGATAGGTACTTGGTATATGACTTTTGCGTAAGCCTCCCCGGCAACGGCGCCAAAAATTCTTCTTGCTACTTCTCGAGCTTGCGTTGTATTCCCTCGAAGAGTAAAGGGTGATGCAGCATAGTAGCGTAAGTATTTCCCTCAGTTTTTGAGAACCAAGGTATCAATCCAGTAAGAGACCACGCGCGAGTCCCTCACACCTGCACAAACAAATAAGAACTTCGCAGCCAACACGATAAGGGGTTGTCAATCCCTTTACGGTTACTTACGAAAGTGAGATCTGATAGAGATGATAGTTTGATAGTTTTGGTATTTTTGGATATAAGAATGGAAAGTAAAAGCGGAAAAGTAAAGTACATTGTAGATTGATATGTTGAGAATAGACCCGGGGGCCATAATTTTCTCTAGTGGCTTCTCTCATGATAGCGGTATTCTACGGCGGGTAAACAAATTACTGTAGAGCAATTGATAGAAAAGCGAATAATTATGAGACTATCTAGGCATGATCATTATATATAGGCATCACGTCCGAGACAAGTAGACCGAAATGATTCTGCATCTACTACTATTACTCCACACATCGACCGCTATCAAGCATGCATCTAGTGTATTGAGTTCATAAGAAGAGAGTAACGCCTTAAGCAAGATGACATGATGTAGAGGGATAAACTCAAGCAATATGATATAAACCCCATCTTTTTATCCTCGATGGCAACAATACAATACGTGCCTTGCTGCCCCTACTGTTACTGGGAAAGGACACCGCAAGATTGAACCCAAAGCCAAGCACTTCTCCCATTGCAAGAACTATAGATCTAGTAGGCCAAACCAAACCAATAATTCGAAGAGACTTGCAAAGATATTATGCACACACATACAAAGTTCAGAGAAGAACCAAATATCTTTCATAGATAACCTTGATCATAAACTCACAATTCATCGGATCTCGACAAACACACCGCAAAAAGAGATTACATCTAATAGATCTCCTCGAAGACCGAGGAGAACTTGGTATTGAGATCCAAAGAGAGAGGAAGCCATCTAGATACTAGCTATGCACCCGAAGGTCTGTGGTAAACTACTCACAACTCATGGTGAGACGATGATGATGATGTAGAAGCACTCCGTGGAAGATCCCCCCTCCGACGGAGCTCCGGAACAGGCCCCAAGATGGGATCTCACGGGAACAGAAGGTTGTGGCGGTGGAACTAGGGTTTTCTCTGTTGTTCTGATGGTTTCGGGGTACGTAGATATATATAGGAAGAAGGAGGGCACCGGGGGCCAGACGTGGTGCCCACGAGGCAGGGGGCGTGCCCCCCACCATCGTGGACGCCATGTCAGCCTTACTCCGTGGTTCTCAAGTCTTCCGAGTGTATTTTGCTCCAAAAATATCTCTCCCGAAGGTTTCATTCTGTTTGGACTCCGTTTGATATTCCTTTTCTGTAAAACCCTGAAATAGAGAAAAAAAATAGCAATCTAGACTGGGCCTTTGGGTTAATAGGTTAGTCCCAAAAATAATATAAAAGTGTATAACAAAGCCCATTAAGCATCCAAAACATCATAAATAATAGCTTGGAACAATAAAAAATTATAGATGCGTTGGAGACGTATCAAAGGGCTTATCAAGTAAACTCCCCAATGCATAGGTGGTTAGTTTTTGGTTGCTAAGCTCCCTTCATTTATTTAGATGTAGATGTAGATTTGTGTTTCCGCCAAGGTAAACGCGCTTATCATTGTTTCTTTCTAAGGTCATCATACTACTCTCTTTTCTTAATTAACATGTCATATGGGAATTATTGCTTACTTGACAACCTTAGCACTTGTACAAGGTGAAGCATTGGGAGGGGCCTCAAGTCTATCTTCAGGGCAAGCAGGAAAGGGACTATCGGACCTAGAAAGATGCCCGCTCGGTGTTAACTGCCTCAGAGGGTGCCAACACACACATGAGAGGCTCCCGCGCTATCGTCGGAGATGATAGAATTTTTTCTTTTTCCAGAAAAGGCCGAAGAAAAAACCTTACAAAAACCTTCTTACAAAAGATATTCAAATCTTTGAGGTTGCCGAAGTCGTCTTCCTCCTGCATCCATCGATGTTGCGCCATGAGAAAAGCTTGTTAGTGGGCGTCCGTCTCAGCAATTAATGCAAAAATGATTAAACACTGGAGTTTGTAAAAACAACATTCGGGAAGTCGTCGATGTAGAACGGAAGATATTGACGGGCGTGATCTGCATAGCAAATCACCACCTAGGACAATAAAACGATAGAGATGGCCTGTAGAACACCTCAGTTCGAGCTAGAAGGATTTGATGAACACAAACCTCACACGCTCTCCGATGAGGCCGAGACTAGCCGCGCTTTGTCAGAGAGAACTGAAGCCGGAAGACCAAGAAGTACAATCACGGTGTCCGCTTCACATGACAGCGTGATCGAGACCAACCTGAAAAAAAGACAGATCCAAAGAACCATATCCAAGGACGCTCCATCTTCCACACGCCTCCTAGTGATACGAGTAAGCATCACCGGAATGAGGGCGGGGCAGGGAGGCCTTATTTCACGCTGATGGTGGCACTGTCGTCTCTCCACAGCTGAACGAGGACCTTCCAGATACCCTAAGTGGGAAATTTACGACCCCCACCGATGGATCGAAGCCTCCCCACACACTTCATCGGTGAAGCCAGCGGTGAAGGATCACGGTGGAGAAGGAACCTTGGATAGTATTTTATTTCTTGAAAGTCGTAAGTGTTCACACGAAGCACACTCGTCTACTTGATAAAAATATATTTTATTGCTATAACAAAGTAAATGAATTTCTTTCGTAAGAGAAATAATCTGCCGATCACGATATCTATGGCATGCACGCAAATATAATGTCATTGAATTGATGTGAGACAATGCTCAAGGAGAAGGCGTACAAGAGATGGATAACAATCATAAACCATGTTGAAGATATGAGACAAACACACTTACCAGTTCAAAAATTGAAGCCACTTGTAACTAAATTATCTTCCGAAACACTGTCGTAAAAAATAGATAATGCAACCTCCTCCTGTCCTCATCCCCAACAAAGATCAGGGTTTTCTGCCTCCCACCGGCGTTGCCATCGGCCCGCCTCGTCTCCGGTGGCCTTAGGGCCATGGCGGCGTGATGGATCCCGATCCTTGCCTACGGGAGGGCTCCGTTTTTAGATGGTTCTTTGAGTTTTGTTAGGGTTCGTGTCCTGCTCAGGAAGACGAGACGACGACGGCTCCCAGAAGATGAAATAAGGTCCTCCCCGCCTTGCCCTCGTCACGGTGATGTGTCTAGCATCGTCAGTGCGCTTGTGGAGGTGTGTCTCCGGTGGATCTGCTCAGATTTGGTTGTTCATCTATGTTCGTGTGTTGTTAGGTTGGATCCTTCCAATCTACGCTACTCTTCATTAGCAGCGGTTGATGTTCTAGTGCGCTGGTCCTAGTACAATGCACGACGACTTCCCGACTATCTACTACAACAAATTTTGCCCTGCTCCAGCGAGGGAGAGCGATGATGGCAGTGCACCTTCGGGTCGCTTCATGCTTGTAGTCGTCGCTAGGTGGTTTACGAATCTAGATGTAATTTTTATTATTTCTAGTGTTCGTTGTACTACCATGATTGAAGATGAATAGATTAGAAGTTTTCTCGCAAAAAAATAAATAATGCAATCACTATGTCCAGCCTGAGACGACAGGACAAAGGTTTCATCTTTTTGCTAGGTCCATCCAATCAATAGCAAGTTTTTTTAAATCGCTCAATCTCTTTCCTCTTCTACTAGAAAAGCTCTTCTCCTCCCGTCGGCGCCGCCGCGGGTCCGCTCCATCTCAGATTTCCTCAAGACCATGGAGGTATGGAGAATCTCGCCCCCCCCCCAACCGGCCTTTGCTAAAATAGGACATATCGAGCGCCTAAAATTTGTGGAAATGGAAATGAATCAACAATCCGCCTAAAAGTTATAGCGTTCATTGATGACAAAGTGATAATGACATAAAAGTAATTAAATTGTCAAATACTTTTTTTAAGTACTAAAATTTTATATTGGATACCTAAAACATTTTATTGAATACCACACTACCTATATTCAAAAAACCTATGTGATTACTAGTTCACTATTCTATTCAAAAGACCATTCTACCTATGACATAAAAACCTATATGCAAATCCACACTAGTGTCTACTACCATTCCAACTATTTATTCTATTTAAAAAACCTATGTTCTACCTATATTTTCTATTCTATTGTATTCAACCATACCTACATTCTATTCAAAAACCTAGATTTTCTATTCTATTCAAAAAAACCACATTCTACAAGAACTGAGGGAGGAGGGAGGAGGAGGAGCAAGGGAGGGAGGGAGGTGGAGGGAGGAGGGGGGG
>LR738709.1:5624576-5655597 GCA_902687465.1 Secale cereale
TGGAGGGAGGAGGAGGGAAGGAGGTAGGAGGAAACAACTACCTCGGTGGAGGAGGAGCGGGAGCGTCGACGGTGGCGAGGAGAGGAGAGATCGTGAGAGAGTGAGGAGTGAGAATGATGATAGAGAGGGAGGAAACAGACGGCTCCATCGGAGGGGATAAAATAAGCTTAGTAGTAGCGCGGGGGGGGAGGGGAGGCCTAGCGCTATAGATAAAATATTAGTAGTAGCGTGGGTCTCTAGCCCACGCTGCTACTAAGGCTAGACTCGGGGTGGTCTTGTGGCCCACTTAGCAGTACTGTGGCCTTGGTGTCCCACGCTATTGCTATGGCCATACTTGTAGCATTGGAGACGGCCCAACGCTACTGCTATGGCCGTACTTGTAGCATTGGAGACGGCCCAACGCTACTACTAAGATTCTGCCTATAAGGTATTTCCTAGTAGTGTGAGGTTTTGAGATAAAGATTGAAAACAAGAGATGAACTAGGGTTTGAGAGGAGATGGTGCTTGTGAAGATGTTGATGAAGATTGACCTTCCCATGATGAGAAGATCATTGCTCATGATGTTGGCTTTGATTTCCCCCTCCCGCAGGGAAGGTTTCTCAGCAGAACAGCTCTGCCGGAGCCCTAGATTGCTTCTACCCAGGTTTTGCCTCGAGAAGGCGGCGCTTCGTCCCAAAAGCCTCCTTATGATTTTTTCTGGATCAAAACCCTATGCAGAAGATGGGCGTCGGATGGTGGCCGGGGCCATAAGCCCTGGGGGCGCGCCCCTATGCTTGTGGCCACCTGGTGGTCTTCTTTGGTTGATTCTTCGCTCAATACTTTTTATATATTCCAAAATAATTCATTGTAAAATTCAGGATATTTAGAGTTGTGCAGAATATGTATCTCAGATTTGCTTCTTTCCGATCAAGAATTTTAGCTGCCAGCATTCTCCCTCTTCATGTAAATCTTGTAAAATAAGAGAGGAAAGGCATAAGTATTGTACCATAATGTGAAATAATAGTCTATAATGCAATAAATATCAATATAAAAGCATGATGCAAAATGGACGTATCAAGGATGCAACAAACGACGGCTACCCGCGGCTGTCGGACCAAACCACCCTTGCAATGAAGCGGCGACACAATGCAACGCTATGCGGACGAAGGCCACCAAGAAATGGTGGGTGGGGATGAAATTGCAGCCAGGAGTGCAATGGCCCGACCTAGATCATCAGCGGGCTCATCTAATGTCTCTTCTTCAGCTTCTTCCCACATTGCCGGCTCAGCTACTTCCTCCATTATTGTACCATCGTATTAAGGGAATCCATGGCCAGGATAGCTGTCGTCGTCCTCTTCTTCTTCATTGTCTTCCATCATAACCCTTCTTTCTCTGTGCTTCGTCCAAACATTATAGTGAGGCATGAAACCGGACTCAAACAGGTGGACGTGAATGGTTCTTGACTTAGAGTAATTCCGATCATTCTTACAGTCAGAAATGGACAAGACATAAAACCATCCGCCCGCTTGTTTGCCTCAGCCACAAGTAGAAAAGTATGCACACCATTAACAAACTCGGGAGAGCATCAGTCATCGTAAATCCATTGCCGGCTCATCTTCATTTCACAGCACAGAATAGACCAAATTAATACAAGTTCATACATGAAGTTCATACAACACTTATTCTCATAAAACAACATACAAATAACTCTCTAGCTAAAGCATTTAAATGCAACAAAAAATGTGATCAAGATCGCAACTAAGGTAACAATTGATCTAACAGCATAATGATACCAAGCCTCGCTATCGATGGCATATTTTCTAATCTTTCTAATCTTCAAGCGCATTTTCTCCACCTTGATCTTGTAATCATCGACGACATCGGCAACATGCAACTCCAATTCCATCTACTCCCCCTCAATTCTTTTCAATTTTTCTTTCAAATACTCGTTTTCATTTTTAACTAAATTTAACCTCTCGGCAATAGGGTCGGCTGGAATTTCCGGTTCACATAACTCCTAGATAATTTGTCATGACAATATCTATGTCAACTTGATGGGCATAATTTGTCCTAAACACAAAATGCAACAAACAGTTATAAATGAGAATATACCACATCCGAATCATAAACCGGACGATGGCCGACGGAGACGGATATCAAAACCATGGCACCATGTATAATAAACAACGTATGTGTAAGAAAATTATACAAGTAACTATATATTTAAATCACACAAACATGATTTTTTATATATAGTAAAGATAAGAACAAGAGGCTCACCATAAGGTGGTGCTGGCGACGGGACGGTGCGGGCGATCGACGGTGATTAGGATGAAGACGGGAAGGTGCTAAGTAAACCACACCTACATATGCAAACTAAGAGATACTTTGAGCTCAAATTGCATATAAATTTAATAAACTACCACATATAATTCCTCCCAAACTAAAATTCACAAATTACTATACTTATAGAGCATCGCAAGAGCTAATCTAGCAATGAGAGATGAAAGGATAAAGTTGCTAACCTTTGCGGTCACTTGGATGGATGGGGTGCCTTCAAATCTTGACAAATTTTGGCAAAAATGGAGGATGAGCTCGAGAGGAGAGGAAGAAAACAGAGAGGAGAGGAAAGGGGAAGAATAGAGAGCTCGGTATCGATGAATGGTTTATATAGGATGATCTTTAGTCCCAGTTGGTTATACGAACCAGGACTAAAGGTGCGCCTCTAGTACCGGTACCAGCCTGCCACCACCTCTTTAGTCCCGATTCGTGGCACGAACCGGGACTAAATAGGGCCGCCCGCCTAGCCATTGGAACCGGCACTAATGGTCACATTAGTGCCGGTTCATTTACAAACCAGGACTAATGAGCTGAACATTAAACCCTTTTTCTACTAGTGGTAGTGTGTTGATGACAGCCGTGGGCGGACAGCGATGGCGAACGGTGGGTGCGGGCAGTGAAGAACGAAGAAAGGAAAAGAGAAGAGATTGCCGGTGGACAATGGCCCCCTGCTCGAGATATTTATGATGGACTTCAGCGGCACGAGAGCAAACCGTGCCAGAATAGGGAACCATCAGAAAACCATGAATTAACCACAAGGAAAATCCCGGTGCTCGCATTATTCCTAGATTTATTTCAGGATTTTCGGCAATGTGCTTTTAGTGGGAGAAGTTGTTTCCGTCGACAACGAGGCGCCTACGGTGACTTCATAAATCTCAAGACGATATGCCGGCTCAGTACATCAAAGGTGCTTATAGGGATATAGTGTACGTATATGCGTTCATAGGGATGAGTAGCGTGTATGTATAAGCGACAGCGTCTGTACTGTGTTTAAAGAAACCCTACAAGGAAAATCAAACCCACGTGTCAAGGGAGATTCACTTGACGTTACACTGGGAATTAACCGCAGCAGGGCTAGCTTAACCACAATAATTCTTTCATATTATATATTCCTGAATCAGGTTAGCACGTAACCTTAGTTGCGTGCCATGCATTTTTGAATCTGATTAGTTGAGAAGGCCCAAGAGCAAATCCTGTCTTGGTCGACATGACTAACAACATGTTTCACCAAAAAAACCTATTAACTATTCCTTCCGTTTCAAAATAGCTAGATGACTCAACTTTGTATTAATTAGTACTTTCATGATTATCCAATTGCGAAGTGGCCTTTGGGAGCATCTAAGTAAGTTGAGTCACATATCGGAAACACATTACAACGTCAAACTAGGATATGGCATATGAGTAGATAAAATACATGAGACTAACTGATTACAATTCTCCCTTTATCAAAACACTAATAACAATTCTAGTTGTCAATATATATTAACTGTCTTCACCGACTGTGTGGGTCATAAAAATAATCATCATACAACATAAAATTTCACAAACAGTTCAAGTACTTGCCAATATATATCAAATTTGATATTTAACGACAATATTTAACAACCCGTAAATGGAAGGAAATAAAACCATTACCATGATTATTGCCTCCAGAGCACATTTTCAACGTCGCTACCTCACATTACATAGTCTACTTACTCTCCTTGGTCGACTGATGATTCGTTGTACTCATCGACGATGATAGAAGTGAGGCTCCCAATCTTGCTCGCGAGTCGCTTGATCTCCTCAGCGGCCTTAGGTGCCTTGCTGCTGACCGTGAGGAACATCTGTTGGAGGCTTTCAAGATTCTCCAGGCCATGAACACCATCCGAAATTCTGAACCTCAGCTCAAGCCTCTGGAGCACGGACATGGCCCCTTCAAGAAAACTCAGGGGTGGCAGCACTGTTGCCACGAAGCGTAGTAGCTTAAGCTTACCAAACCCCCCGGCCGGCACAAATATCTCCCCGCCTGACTCCATTGTATTCTGATCCACAACTGTGTGAACACTTGGATCATTTGCCCTTGTTGCATTGACGGAAAAGATAAGAGAGAACAGCTCTGGCAGCTCAGCAAGAACTATTAGTGTCTCTGTCTTGAGTGAAGTTAACGATAGAGTTAGCTTTCCAAGGCTATGCAGACGTACAATCCATTGGGGCACTTTTGGCAACTTGCCAGAGAGCTCGAGAGTGTGCAAGTGCTCCGGCGGTGCTTTTGAAGAACTGAATGAATTGTCGAGAAAGCCGGTGAAACCGTCGTCAATTGCCAGAAACTTGAGAGAGCAGCTGCTCAGGTGCTCAATGGCAGAGAGCAATGATTTCTCATTTTCCTCTCCAAGTATTCCAATTATGTAAAGGCTAAGTTTCTTCAGGCTGGTTAGCTTCTCCAAGGATTGAATCACTTCATTAGATGTGCCACTGCTAGCTGCCTTGAATAGACCAGTCTTGGCTGCACTTGAGCTTCCATATATTCCCACACCAGATAATGTCTCAAGAGCTGTCATCTTTGTCATTTCTTCTGTTAATGTCACTGCCATTCTCTTGCTTTTATTGCCAGTGAGCAGGTGGGTCATTCGCTTAAGCAAATCAACTGACGGAGGCAATTGTCTGACCTTTGTCTCCCTGATGTCGAGCACCTCCAAATATTTAAGCATACCTATATGGGATGGTATCTCTCCAATGTCTGTACCGCGCAGGCTCAGGTACTTCAACTGATGCATCTTGCATATTTTTTCAAGCTGATGGAGAGACAAGTCTCTGCAACTTTCAAGATCTAGCACTTGTAATATCTGAAACTTCAGCAAACAAGAATGCAGTGCTTTGAAGCTCTCAAATGCCGTCAAGGATCGGACATGCGACAGTTTCATCCTCTCTACCTTTTCTTTTTCTTCACTTCTCTGGACCGACAACCTGCGAACCTTATAGCTTGGGAACGGTGTCTGCCAGTGACCACCCACTACTGTGATGAAATTTTCATTGCTTGACTTGGATACAATGTATTCAAGAACCATGTCATGAATTTGATAGGTCTTGACCTTTCCGTTACTGCTGTTGTTGACTGCCCGAATTAAGTTGCGGATAATCAGTTCATTGAAGCAGTCTTCGGCAACTTCCTCCATAGTCTTGCCATGCTTCTCAATAATGAACCCTTCCGCTATCCATCTTCTGATCAAACGCTTTCTACTGATACAGCAACCCTTCGGAAACATGCTCATGTACAGCAAGCATGTCTTCAGATCAGCCGGCAAATCAGTGTAACACTTTTCAAGTATTTTTGTTACTCCTTGGGTGGTGAGAGTAGTTCCCAGCTCTCCACTCAAAGCCTTGGCAACTTCAGGCAAATAGTGATCTAAAGTTGAGGAGCTAGGTCCTGATCTCAGTTTACTAGCAACAAGCCCTGCTACCACAATTATCACCAAAGGCAAGCCTCCACATTTCTTCAAAACATCTGAAGCAACATCTGTGGGATGATGAGGAGCGCTGGGGATTATTTGACGAAGCAAATTGTATGATTTTTCCTCATCGAGCGGTTTGTGCTCATAAGGAAAACCATTTTGACGGCAGCAGGCCACAGCTACAGATCTAAACCTTGTTGTCACTACTACTCTGCCACCCTTGGAACTATCTGGTAAAGAATCGTTAATCTTTTCCCATGCCGATACGGACCAGATGTCGTCGATCAAGATTAGGTACCTACACATAATTTAATTTAGAGATGAAATAAGTCTTACATAAGTAACATCATATATAGAGCAAAGAACTAACTCAAAAGGCAAATTGATATAGTTTAAGTGCCCGTCTGCTCATGAAACTACAACTAGTACGCAACCACATTAAGATCTTATAATCACACTTTTTTCTTGAATAGAAGCCTCCTTAACATATACTACTCCCTCGGTCTGAAAACTTGTCGCTCAGACGGATGTATTAGCATTGAATATGTCTAGATACATCCTTTTCGAGCGACAATATGACACCACTTGATTAATGATCAAAAGCAATTACTCCGTAGTGCTAGTTCATCGTTTTGAGAAATTAAATATGTGTTATACGTCATAAAAAGTATATCGCTAGATTTCTACACAGATATAGTTTCTAAAAATATATTTTTTGTCACACATAATACATATTTAGATAGTTAAATTGTCGACCTAGAAGTACGCGAATGACTTATTCACCGAAACGGAGGTATAGTGTAGAAACGATACTGTTTCAAATGTAAGTTAATTTTTTGTGTGTATTTAAAAAATGGGGAAAGGACTAACAAGAGATACATAAATGTCCTTAGAGAAAAATGAAATGGAAATGAGTAGAGACAAAATTATACCTCTTATTTTTTAACTGGCGACGGAGCTCAACTTGGAGCTTCTGTTCTCCCAACTCCTCAACTCTCTCAGAGGAATCATTCTGAGAATCACTAGCCTGCTGCTCACGGAACTGCATGACAAGATTGGTAAGAAGCATTAGGAGATCGAACTTCTGCGACACCTGCACGAATGCTCTGCAGTCGAATCCATCTCCAAACTTGCGGTACAACTCCAGGGCCAGCGTGGTCTTGCCAAGGCCACCAAATCCATCTATCGCAAGGAACCTCTTGGGTACCATTGGAGCCCCCTCTTGAAACCAATCCCCAAGCTCCTTAATGGCATCCTCTACGCCCACAGGCTGCTTGGTGCCAATGAGCTCAGGAGGGGTTACACGGTCGGTGGGAGCGTCATCTTCATCGATCTGGCTGCCTGTAAGGTTCTCCACCCCATACCTGCTGCGTCGGTCGCTGACGTGCTGCGCCCGGACCTTGAGGTTGCGGATCTCGGCGGCGATGCAGCGGCGCGCGTAGAGCGTCTTGAGGAGGTACCACTTCTTCTTGAGGTACATGAGCTTGCCGGTGCCGCGGGGCTCGTGGCCGAGCCGGTGGTTGACGTCGTCGATGCAATCTTCGATGTCGTACGACACCTCTCGCACCTGCTTCATCCAGTCCTGCCTCTGCTCGTCGTGGCCGCCAGCATGTTTGGTCCTGTTGATGAAGGCTTGCATGCTCGCCAGCTCGTCGTTGATGTACTGGATGTCGTCGTGGACGCCCTGGATCAGGGTGTACTCCTGTGCCAGGAGGCTGCCGAGCTTGCCGACCAGAGATTTCACGGCGTTGCTCGAAGCGCCGACGACGAGGTCCATCGCCGGATCACTCTTGTTACTAGCTTGCTCTACCAAAAGGGGTCTTTGGCTAGCCGGAGCTGGAGAGCACAAGCCTAGGAAAAGAAGGTAGTACAAGATATCAGTGGAGAGGATTATTTTAGGAAAACAGGCAAAGGCAGGTTGGAGGTAAGATAGCACATTCCAAAGAGGCACCTGCACAAGAAGAAAAATACAGAGAAGTCCACAGGTAGCATCGTCTTCAACCTCGCCATCTTCTCTGCTATGGCCCCCCATTGAGGCACGGGCGCAAAAACTTTGACCAAACATGCCTAAGTCGTCACCGTGTTATCTTGATGTGAAGTATTATCACTTATCAGTCACTTCTATGTAGGGGCGGTGCTGGTATAATAGCCGAACAACTTTTTTATTGAGCAATGTTTTTGAAATGTTTTAAAAAGATTCAGCATTTTAACCGTGGTGAAGGTAAAATTTTAAAACCTGATGTCCTAAGTTAACTTACACAGTTAGGATAAGAGGGAATACTGCACACAGTTAAGTGTAGTTGGGATAGGAGGGAGTAGTTGCCATGTTAGTACCACACTGCAGATTGGCTTGACCAAGTTTTCGTTTTAATCACCGGGTCTTGGTTTCCTTCCCTGTTGCGGATCTCAAGGGTGGCAAGCGGACAAACAGCATTAGATGCTAACAAAAATCGAGGAAGCTGTCGCAAGAACCATTGCAAGTGGCTATTTGTATATTCTAAACATTTTCTTTAGATAAATGATGGATTTTTTGACTGCAAATGAAGCATCAAGATAATATAAACACAATGAGCACACATTCGGCCTTTACATGGTTAGGACGTACATAGCCAGTACTAATGCAAACAGGTAGCATCGTCTTCAACCTCGTCATCTTCTCTGCTATGGCCCCCCCTCGATCTCCGTTGAGGCACCGGCGCAAAATTTTTGACCAAACATGCCTAAGTCGTCATAGTGTTATCTTGATGTGAAGTATTATCACTTATCAGTCACTTCTATGTAGGGGCTGTGCTGGTTCAGTAGCCGAACAACTTTTTTATTAAGCAATGTTTTTGAAATATTTTAAAAAGATTCATCATTTTAACTGTGTTGAAGGTAAAAATTTAAAATGCCTGATGTCCTAAGTTAACTTACACAGTTAGGATAAGAGGGAATACTGCGCACAGTTTAGTTGTGTAACTATTATATGAATGGGCTATTAGGTAACTATTATATGAATGGGCCACTATTTCCTCTCACAAAGGTTGTTGGAGCTCGTGCTAGAGCCGGCTGTAAGCTTGTAGCCCGCTTCTCTTCTCTCTCCTCTCCTCTCTCCTCGACCTAGACATAAATCTGATGTGGCATCTCTTATATCCCGCCCACGTCACCCTATTGTACTTGCTCTAAGAGGGAGTAGTTGCCATGTTAGTAACACACTACAGATTGGCTTGACCAAGTAATTCTTTTCTGTTTATAATCACCGGGTCTTGGTTTCCTTCCCTGTTGCGGATCTCGAGGGTGGCAAGCGGACAAACAGCATTAGATGCTAACAAAAATCGAGGAAGATGTCGCAAGAACCATTGCAAGTGGCTATTTGTATATTCTAAACATTTTCTTTAGATAAATGATGGATCTTTTGACTGCAAATGAAGCATCAAGATAATATAAACACAATGAGCACACATTCGGCCTCTACATGGTTAGGACGTACATAGCCAGTACTAATGCAAACAGGTAGCATCGTCTTCAACCTCGTCATCTTCTCTGCTATGGCCCCCCTCGATCTCCGTTGAGGCACCGGCGCAAAAACTTTGACCAAACATGCCTAAGTCGTCATAATGTTATCTTGATGTGAAGTATTATCACTTATCAGTCACTTCTATGTAGGGGTTGTGCTGGTTCAGTAGCCGAACAACTTTTTTATTAAGCAATGTTTTTGAAATATTTTAAAAAGATTCATCATTTTAACTGTGTTGAAGGTAAAAAATTAAAATGCCTGATGTCCTAAGTTAACTTACACAGTTAGGATAAGAGGGAATACTGCGCACAGTTTAGTTGGGATAAGAGCATGGTTAATAGTATAGCTTACAACCGGCTATATGAAGTTGTCATGTCACTTGTAGCCAACCTAATAGCCCATTTATATAATAGTTACACTAAGTTAATTATTTCTTGTCCGGTAAGTATATGACTTAGAAACCAACTCGGTTTGAGATTGTGATCGTGACACAATACGGCCTCTGGTCCTAATATACATACTCCTACCGGCTGCGGCCAAAGACACACTCGACGTACGGGAGAGCATGTCTCCGAAACCGTTCGTTCTTGCGATCCTGCACCGGGAGAGGACGAATTAGGTTTTTGGGAAACGCTCTGCCTGGCTGCTCAAGTTCATCATCGCGGGTCGTCTTCCGTCCAAGTCAGGCGGTCGTACTCATCGTCGTCTTCATCGCCGTCAACAACAGATCGTTGCCAACATCATCATCGACACTGTCGCTCCTTCAGCAACTAACGGATATTACGCACTACGTGTTTTGTTCATGTCTCTCCCCGTGGTTGTTACTTCATGTGCGATGCTATTGTGCATGTTTAGATGTTCATCTTGTTTGTCTGATTGTTGCATGCTAGTCTTTGTTTTTGTCATGAATTATTTACTGGAATTAATCATGATCTTACCAAATATTCCAACAGTTTACTCCTCCGTCCTCAAATAAGTGTACATTTGGCATTCAAAATTTGTTGACAAACGAGTGTACTTCTATCTTCCCAATACACTTTAAAATAGAAAAAATATTTCTCTTTCATTACATGGGAATCAAAACCAATAACATTCAATACATAGTCTCCTTATTTTCTACATGCACTTAGCTCATTGAAGGTGGGGTAATTAAAGAGGAGACAGATGATGGCTCGAACCATCCCAATACATTTTTTCTCCACTCCATACTCTCTCTTAACATTCCTGTATGTACATTTTTGCCCACCTTACTTTTCGAGCTTGCACAGTTTTCCCTTACTTTTTTCTTGTGAGGTCACTCTAATGCCCTTCCTTCAAAAATTTGTCCGGTCAAAGACGTTTGATTGTTACTTTGGACTAAAATGCCCCTGGTCGCCGGCAGAGGCTCTATGTCCCTTATATGCGGGTCCCATTGAAAAAAGAAAAAGAAACAATTAGGACCCCTCTCTCTCCCTTACACCTGGGACCACAAGAAGAAATCCAAAAGAAAATAAAGAGGACCCATCTCTCTCTCTCTTACATGTGGGTCTCAGAACACAAAAGACAAAATTAAAAAGGGCGACGCTATGCATCCGTCGGCGTATTATTTATAAAGATCCACCACCTTCACAGCCATTTGATCTGGCGCATCCATCGGTCTGACTCTTTCCTCACAATCGCAACAAAGGCAGTGTTGTGGAAACATTTGCACATATCTCTTGGTGCGGAAACTTCTGCAACAAATATTTTGTTGTAGATTTTTTCGCCTTAACTTTTTTGGAAACATGAGTGTCATTGCGGACGGACTTCTGTAACACAGATGATGTTGCAGAATATATTTTTCCCGTCTTAATGTTTTTGCAACATGGACGTTGTTGCGGGATGACTTCTACAACAAAACCCTTGTTGCAAAATATTTTCTTCTCTAATCTCCTGCGGCAAGACCCATGTTGCACAACCTCTGTTTCAAAAATTGCAACAAAATCTTCGCCATACCTAATTTTCTGCAACAAGACGCATGTTGCAAAAATTGCAACAGTCGCGTCACGCACTCGTGAAGTCGTCATTCGCTGCCATGTGTCAAGCAACGGAGGCGACAGACGCCTCGTGCTTCATCCATCGGCTGATTAGAATCATTCCCCAACTAAAAAACAATGTCTCTCTCAATAGGGAAGGAGATGACCAGCAGGTAGTCGCCGATGGCGAACGACGACAAGACGGACTGACAAGACGGACGGTGGAGACCATGGAATAAAAATGAGCACGCCGAGGTGGCCTCAGTGGTGTAGTGCACCATTGTCGGGGGTTTCGAGCGTGGCGGCGATATTTGGGCAGCGAGCTAGAAGGCATGGGGAAGCACCAGGAGTCTCCGGCAGAGAGGAGGAAGCATGAGGGACTCGCCAGAAACACCTACATGTCCACGTCTCGTGAAGGGAAGCACCGGAGCAAGGACACAAACCTCGCCGGAGACTCCTGAGCATGGCGACCGCGGGCACATCGGCTCGGGGAATCAATCATCGTATGGGATGACGCAGGAAGCTTCTGGAGAACCTCATGGATGCTATTAAAGTGCAGAGAAGGCACGCTAGTCACCGAAAAAAGAGATCAAGATGGCGGTGGCCTTCACCGGAGGCGGAGAAGACGAAGTCCATGCTATTGATTCCAAGCATCCCAAGTCAATTAATTCTTCGGGAATGCTCTAGACATCAAGGGAGCGTTATCCCTCATGGCAATTTGTATCGGGGATGAGGTTGGCCGCGGTGGTCAAATTGCGGCGGCGACACATGGCTCCGATGGCTCTCGGTGATGATTTCGCACGGCTTTGGAGGAGGTTGACCGATGCGGAGGGTAGGCAATAGGAGGTTGACCGAGGTGGCTCCGGTAGCCATCGGAGGGGCTCGCAAGAGGAGCTCGCCAGAGTTCCATGCCGTTGGGGCCGTCCATGCTGCGTAGGGGGTGAGATAGATGGGAATGTGTGAGATATAGTTTCTGTTTCCTTTTCCTGTGTGGTGTGGGGCCCACATGTAAGGGAGAGAGAGAGGGCTCCTGTTTTTTTATTTCTTCTAGTGGGTTCAACGTGTAAGGGAGAGAGAGGGTCCTGATTATTTAATTTCCTTTCTTTTTGTTTTTTCGGTGGGACCTGCATGTAAGGGAGATAGTGCCTTTGCCGCCGATCAACGGTATTTTTGTCTAAAATAACGGCCAAACATCATTGACCGGACGAAATCTTGACAAAAGGACATTTGAGCGATTTCGGAGGAAAAAATATAGGCAAAACCGAGCAAGCTCGAAAAGTAAGGACGAAACCCGGGGTAGGAACCAACTGGGGGCAAAAATGCAATTGTCCCATTTATTTGAGAATGGATGGAGTATACAAATGAACTATGCTTATGTGGATGAGATGTGTGTGTCTTCCTACCGCGAAATGTGCCTAAATTTATAATACATATAGTGTTTGTCCTTTCAGTTGTTGATGGGCCGAGATATATTATACTACTAAGCACTTGTACAAAATTTTGGCCACTTGCAGAGTAAGACAACTATGGTGTCCAAAACAGCTACCAAGCTACCTCACACTAGCTGGCTCCATGTTACGTGTACAAAGAATAAAACATTATTAAGTCGATTGTAATAAATCAATAATAATTCTACCTTCTGGTGACGTGATACATAATTATAATACATAGCTGTCCCTCGCAAAAAAATAAAATACATAACTGTCATAAGAAAAAACTGCTGGTAGGCAGTGGCGAAGACAGAAGGACCAGCAGGGGCCTGGCCCCCTCTAACATCTGAAATTTGCTGCTAAATTGTTGATTAATAGTGTAGAATTACTGATCATTTGCTACTTAAAATCCATTGTCCTATTGTTTGGCCCTCTCCAAGCTATTTTGTCACCACTTGCCCCCCCCCCCCCCCCCCTAATCCATGTTTCCTGGCTCCGCCACTGCTGCCAGGGGATGCCCATTCTAGGGTTGTTTCAGATATACACTCAATATATATAGCACTCCATAGCTAATTTAGCAAAGTTAAGGTACCAACATGCATGTAATAATCAGACTCCGCAAAAATACATTTCAAGCAGTTGAAAATATCCTGCAGTGCAATACATTTCAAGTAGTGCAATATATAAAGCAGTTGGAAATATATTGCCATTGCCAATGCAATTTAACAAGCAGTTAATATTATACTTATTTTAATAGGAATAAGTGTATAGTTGACAATAATTAATACCCCTTCATTAATACCCCTTTATTAATACTTATTTTAATATTATACCCGACGATGCCGGGCTCGGGGGCGGCGGCGAGCTCCAGCAGTATGTAGTAGCGTAAAATATGTTTGAAATGAAAAAGAATTAAATGAAAAACATAAAATTAAAAGGAGAAATAAGCAATAAAACCTAAATGCCTAAACCTTTTAGTCTTGGTTGGTGTCACCAACCGGGACTAAACGTCATGAGCCTCGGACGCGCGCAGCTGGCCACATGCTAGGCTTTTAGTCCCGGGTCATGGCCAACCGGGACTAAAGGGGGTAGGCCTTTAGTCTCGATTTATTAGTCCCGGTTTTTAAACCAGAACTAAAGACCCTTACGAACCGGGACTATAGACCGATTCCTTACTAGTGAGTACCTCCAGAAACAAAACTCTCTACACATCTACACCATTTTAAAGAAAAACCTTTCATGCGTAAAACCCATCCACCTTTACTCTATGAATGTCCGGAACAGCTGCACTCCTGATAGCTCGGAAAGACAGCAGCGAAGGGAAAATTATATGTTTTGTTGTTTAAAACATTATATATATACTCCTACATACATAGTGTCAGCCTATCAGGCCAACCACTTGCACTTGGTGGGTGTTCATTCCACCTCAATTGAAAGCCAGGAAGAAGGATTATAAACCACGAAGTGATGTTGTTAACAAAAAGAGCCACGTATTCACATATCTATGTTGCTTGGCCTTACAGCAAAGTCGCGTAGGGAACCAGGAGAATGGGGCACGGGCTCGTGAAGAATGTCGACGGAGAGGCCAGGAGCCAGACCTGGCGTGTGCTTCCACCCTAGTGAAAGCTGCAAATTAAGCAAGGGCCAGCTCAGTATGACAGCATGAAAACCCCCTACTTTGCTAGGATCTTTCTGTTCGTTTTTCTAGTATAGATGCATCTAACGCTAGCTGCCCAACCCTTAAAATAAGGACCCTGATAAATGCCACACATGTGACACAAATACGTATCAACTCGGACTGTTTTTATGGCAAATTTAGCAACGCGACGATGACAACTTTAGTTGTCAAGCATGATAACTTTTCTTCGGATGGCAAGTTTAAAAAAAAAATTGAGGTTTGTTTTTTCTTTTCGCATGGCAACTTTAGTTGTAAAAAATGACAGGGTCGGAGTGCTTCGTGTAACACTTGTCATTTAGGCAAAATAAAGGGAGCACATATATGTCAGGTGCCTGAATTTTATTTAAGTTTCAGTCATTTTTTTACTAGACCCTTAGATTTAATATCCAATGAAGAATATGAGATGTTGCCTAGGGGCGAGTCTACACGGTGCACGCGGTGGCTTGAGTCGATCAAAAGTGTGCCTCTCGCAGGAAAAAAATTGCATTTTTCCTTTTTCGAGCGGTATGACCGTGTCTCTCGTGGAGGCAAAACTGTGCCTCCACGAAAAGTAAATTTGTGCCTCTCGTGGAAGAAAAAATAAATCATTTTCCTCTTTTGCGAGAGGCACGGCCGTGCCTCTCGCATAAGCAAAACAATGTCTCTTGCGGAAGGAAAAAAAACATGTTTTTTTCACGTTTGTCCAAAACCTAAGAAAGACTGAGAAGCCAAAAAAACCAAAAAAAATCATCTAAAAGATGAAAACGCGTACAAAAAATAAATAAAAAATCCAAAGAGATTGCCGCGAGTGCGATACGTGGCGGCGGCTTGCAGGGCGCTCCCAGCCACCCCAAATGACCCTTGGGAGGGCTTCCGAAGGAGTACTCCTTGATTAATGGCTCTCCACATTACCAATACGATCAATCATCCAATGAATATATTGGAGACATATGCAGAACTTACACCTTGTCATGGCGTTCAGACTACGATCAAAACAAAGACCAAACGATCTGGAACACTACATCATCTCCAAAAGATACACCACATTCTCTTCATTGTTCGAGACGCGCAGAACACCTAACTTGCTCTTAATTCAAACATTCCTACTCACTTCAGCATTTCTTGATTTTCCATCATTAATGGTACATTAACAATAGAAGGAGGTGATAAGGCCTGTGCCAATGCTAGTTTCTTAGTGCGGTTTCATAAGCAATTTGCTTATGTGGCATGTTAGTTAATGAAGAAAGAGAGTGAGGTTGTAGCTTAGCTAAGATACAACTCTTGCACGCAGGGCCGGTCCTGAGATTTCGGGGGCCCTGGGCGAAATTATAACTGGGGGCCTCTCAATATAAATATCAAAGTAGTAATTAATATATGTTTATATTAAATGTTCCCAATAAATATATAAAGTCCACGGGACATAATTTTTATATTGAATAATTTCTACATACTATCTTAAAAAAACATATTACTCTATCTACTTCTATTATATAGTCCGCCTTCTCCTCTATTATTATTATTTCCCTTTCATTGTTAATTATTGTGGTATCCCAAATTTTTGGATCATAGATATCCATAACAAAAATTGGTTTTGTGTCTAAACTAGCAGATTCTATACAAGATGAATTAAATATGTGCTCATAACCACTTACATTGTTTTCATCTGTTGGTTGCCCTTGTGCCCTTGTCTTCTGGATTAAGACTAGTAGTTCGGTCAGAACAAATGTCATGCCTTGATTTCTTTAACTCCTCATATTACCCTTACAAAAAGTTATCAATCGACCCTCTCTGTAACTATACAAACTCATCTGCTTGTTCCTTTTTTCCCCTCTCCGAATGCATATGTATTAGACGGCATGCCGTGCTAAAATTTACAAAATCAGAAAATTAGCACATGGAAACTAACGCATAGTTACAAACGTAGTATATCTATTCAATCAAATCTTACCTTGCATCAATTTATCAAAGCGGACTCACAAGTTCCAAATCTGAATACCATCTCTTTCTGAACTGAGTCTGTCGTTGTTGGGCTGTAGTTTAATCCTTAAGCATGTACGTGCCGCACAGAACCTTCTGACTGGCGATTGATTAGAGCTGCAAGAGAAGTCTGAGGGCTTGATGAGTTCCCGGGAGGGGAGGGGAGGGCCTGGGATGAGGTATGAGAAAAATTTGAGAGGAGATGGTGGCTAAATCGCAGGAGATCCACGGATCAATTCTGCCGTCACACCAGGAGGAGATCTCGGCATGGCAAACGCGGACGCCTTATGTCAATCCGCCCGCTGGTCAAACCCCCGTACATAGTTACCAAAAAAAAAAACCAGTACATAACACATCTGATCGGGGGCCCCTGTGGAGTCGGGGGCCCGGGGCGGCCGCCCCGTTCGCCCCCCCTCAGGACCGGGCCTGCTTGCACGTGACCATAGGCAAAAAATGGTTCTAGCCCAATCGTATGCATGCATGAGCCCCAAATCATTAAATGTAGATACAACCCATAAGAAACAATGCATTGGACTAATTGTATCTTAAATAATTATTACACCAATGATATCGTGCTAAGAAACGGTGCATTAATCGAAGATTGAAAAATCAATGCATTAATCGAAGATTGAAAAATCAATGCATTAACTCCAGCATAAAATTACACGATAATTAATTACCACCATAAATGCAGGCAGTCTGGATTTGAATCCGCTCGAGTGCTTCTCCCCTCTATATAAGCTCCAGCAAAAGAGAGGGGATGCCTTCAACACATTACCAAGAAGATCAAACATCCAAAGAACAGTAGCTTTACACCTTGTCATGGCGTTTAGCAAGAGAAGCACAAGCATTGCGTGCCTGGCAGCCGTGATGGTGGTGATGGCCACCGTGATGCTTCCCTGCGACGCTCAAATAGGTGGATAGACAAATAAGAAGTCAATCCAGATACATATATAGCTCATGCTGATTCACTTTTTTCTTGTAGCTATTCTTCCAGGTGTCTGCCTCCCGAATTTTGATGTAGTACCATGCACGCCCGATAAATGCGTGCATATGTGCCATCAATACGGTTTTACAAAGAATCCCCACTGCAACACCCCAGGAAGGTGCTGTTGTGACTTTGGCAGCACAGAGTCGACGCCCGTCGGTCGTAATTGATTGCCCGTGCTGATAATTATAATAAACTTTGAATTTTCATTATCATATTATTGTCAACATGTTCTCGTTATGCATGAATTGATTATCAGAAGATAAAATTATGGTCATCTCGCTATGAATCAGTCGACCGAGCATCGCATACTGGACCTAGCTGATCTATCCTAGGAGTACTTTCGGAACCACAGACTACTGGGGCATCTAAACGTTTAGACTTGTGCGACAGAGCGTAGATTTTACACCTACACATCACTTTTCTCATTTTCAGCACGTAATCACATTTTCTCCCTTGCATCTTCTCCGGATCTCGAAGCAATCATTTGCCAATGGATGGACACGATAGTTCATGTACCGGATTGTATGTATACATTTCCTTTGTGCAACACGAGTTTGCTTTTGTGCGCTTTATAAAAAAAATTGTAAGAAGCAACAAAATGCACAAAAAAAGGAGCACTATAAGAAGCAACGAAATATTTCGGTATGGGGAAAAAAATCTGACCCAGTACAAAATATTTCGAAAATTTAACACCAAAACAGACCCCCAAATTCAAATGAAATTCAGCACCATAAAGTACTAGTGATGTAATCTAATAGAGCTAGTACTGTGAACAATGGGGTTAACGTCGATCGTACGTGCTACCGCTTCATGTTGCTCACCAATTCCAACATATGCGGCTGAGACTCTTCACCAGCTGTGGCCACCGACGTCGGTCTTCTCTCAACGGCATCTGTGCCGTTCAACCCACTCGCCATATCAGCGTTGCCACCTGCACCAGCTGTCACATTGAGAGGACTACCCCTTGCGGCGTAACCAGAATCGAAGGTTGGAGGATGTGCGAACACTGCCGCGCAGTTTTGTTGAAAGAGAGACGACGAGAAAGGGGGCGACTATGAAATATTTATCTATCGATAATTTTATGGTATATTCGGGCGTCCTTTGCTTACAAAAAAATGTCCCAAACAGAAGTCAACGGAATTGGGAAACATCACGAAGCCACGAACTTAAGCCACATACATGATGGTCACCATTATCTGTCGCTCGTAGCTAGCACTGAAGCACGCCCCGCTCAAGCGGCCTCCCTTACAGGCCTGGCCCAGCGAGCCGAGTGAGCGCTAGAATGCACAGAGGCTATATCTCGCTTAGTCCGAGATATATGCACTGCTCGCGCTAACGCTCGCGCATGGGCTGGCCCACGTTGAGGAGCGGTTTCTACGGGCGGTATGGCTCCAGCGTACAATTTGTTGCCGGTTCTTTTTTTTTGAAACTACTTTGTTGCCGGTTCTTGCCTCTTGCTGAAAGAATTGTGTGTTATTGTCCCCCTCAAAGGAGCAAAAAACAAGGTTAGCTGGCATGACAAAGGAGTTTTACGCTTATCTGTATACACATCGGAGGGGACAATTGGGATGGATGAGGTGTTGTCACATATCCTGTACTGCTGTACGTGTTGATGTGCAAATGGATAAATCAAACATGATCTTTTTCATATGTTTCCAACAAAGGCACCTTTTCCTGACGGTTTCCGGCACATTTAGGCAAGAGGCATTGGAGTATATGTGGTGAGGAAATAACTAGAATGATAACCAGAGTGCTAAGCGGAGAGTACTCCCCGGCGGATATCAACAAAACGTTCACTGTATTGATTCCCAAGATAGCTAGTTCAAAAGTTTTAGGACATTTTCGGCCTATAAGTCTTTGTAATGTGATTTACTAAATCGCTTCGAAGATCTTAGCAAACATGTTGAATGTTATTCTCCCGAATGTCTTCTCCCAAGAGCGGGCCGTGTTTGTTCCGAGCCGTCGTATCACCGGCAATTTTATTACAGTCTATGAATGCTTGCATTACATGAAAACAAGAAGAGTCAAGGGTAACAGATTTTGCGCACTCAAGTATATGAGCATGTGAACGTGGTTTTTTTTTTCTTTTCAAACAAACTAGTGTATCTGTGGTTAAAAGACGGCACGAAGCCATGTACTGCTTTTGTTCGCTCATATCAAGCATTTCAGCACACATCACTGACCCCCACGCACACACAGAGGCCTGGCACAATGAGCAGAGCGGGAGTTAGCAACCATGAAGGCTATATCTCGCTTACAGCAACATATACGCCTCGCTCGCCTTTGGCACGCGTGTACGGGCCGGCCTATGTGGAGGAGCGGTTTCCATGGCCGTACAGTTTGCTGCCGGTTTTCTTCCTCGGTTGGTTTTCATGCAATAGCTGCAGTTTCGTGTCTAGTTTTCTTATTCGTTCTTTCTTAACCTTATTTTTTTTGTTTCTGTTTTATTTTCTTCGTTGTACCATTGTTCCTTCTTATTTCTGTTTATTTCACTTTCCCCTATTCTTTTCTTTTCGGGTTTTCATTGTGCATTATATTTTCCTTCTGTTTTACACATGAACATCTTTTAAATGTCCGCTGAATATTTTCAAAATTTACAATGAACAATTCTAAATACATCGTTGGTTGATGAACATTTCATAAGTAAACGGTGATTTTGTGTACATAAAAATCAATATGTGGTGAACATTTTCTTTTCAGTTTGTCTTTTTTATTTCTGCCCTTTCTTTCATCTTTTGTGTTTCTGATTCGAACATTGTTTAAAAAAATCTTGATTTCTTTTCAAATTTGAGGTTACATAAAAAAAAAACATATGAAACCTTTTTTTACCTGGACAAACATCTTTTTTGAAGATGTAAAAGTTTTTTCATTGTAGGAATATTTTAAAAATATTTGACTTTTGATTACATGATCATATTTTAAAACACGTTTGAAATCCTTTTGAAAGAACATGAACATTTTAAAAAGTACATGAACATGTTTTCACATTGTTTTAAGAAATGTCTGAACGTTTTTTTCACTCGCTAGAGGGTGTGGCTACATTTCGCTTTTTAATTGTACATGAACAAGCAAAATGGTCCAAAGCAAGAGTGCCAAAAAGAAAAAGGAAATTGACTAGGTCATTCGTGAATAATAAATAAAGAATTAATAAATCACAGAAAAGAATGCATATAGCGCCATAGGCGCTGGCGCCCAGTTGCACTTTCCGAGAAATAGTATTTGTTCAATCTTGAAAATAAACAACCTAAATTATCTGAAACTAAATACATATAATGTCCCGGTGACACTTTCCGAGAAGTGGTATTCATAGGGATTTGAAAAGTTATAAACTAAATTATTTGAATAGTGCAACATGTACACAATCAATGAAGAACTTGCATATACCTGTTGGGTTGTACATTTTTCAAATGAAGATAGTTGTGTATTTGCATTAAACAAATGCAACTTCAATTCTTATTTAGGCACAACTACACAATGAGAGCAAAGCAATGAATGGTGCCCCTCACTTGTAAAATGTCGAGCATGCAGTTGCGACTAGTCACGACATGAGTCGCTAGTCGACACTAAGTTGAGTCGACATTTTTTTTTTTGCTACTCATCGACTAGTCGTGTGACTCGAAAACCAATATGTATAAGTTTTTTCATTATAGGAATATTTTAAAAATATTTGACTTTTGATTACATGATCATATTTTTAAACAAGTGTGAACTCCTTTTGAAAGAACATGAACGTTTTAAAAAGTACATGAACATGTTTTCACCATGTTTTAAGCAATGCATAAACATTTTTTCACTCACTAGAGGGTGCGGCTACATATCGCTTTTTTAATGTAGATGAACAAGCAAAACGGTCAAAAGCAAGAGTGCCAACAGGAAAAGAAAAAGTTTAACTAGGTCGTTCATGAAGAATAAGTAAATACTTAATAAATCACAGAAGAGAATGCATATAGCGCCAGCGGCGTCATACAGATGATAAGGGGGTCAAGAGAATACATATAATGTCCCAGTTGCACTTTCTGAGAAGTGGTATTTAATTTGTTGAATCTTGAAAAAGTACAAATTCAGTTATCTGAAAGGTGCAATATGTACAGAATACATATATGTCCAAGTGACACTTTCTGAGAAGAGGTATTCCTAGGAATTAAAAAAATCACTATAGACGCCTCACTATCTATGGGCATGCCAAGTATCACTGGAAGTATAAGGCTGTTAATATCTAGAATAAATACAGGAAGATGCGAGCGCCTATGCCAAGTCGTTTGAACATGGCTGGGCAGGTTCCACCTTAATTAAGGTACCTGGCCATTTAAGCTATCCTCGGTTTGCATAAAAAAAAGTGAATCCGGAGTCTCAAAAAAGTGAAGGTTGCATAAACACAGGTAGGGCAAACAACGGAGTCTGTCTAAGGCTCATCTAGATCTGAAATACTTATGTGACATCTAATTTGACGTCAACATCTTGACTGTGCCCCATGCTTGTCATTGCCAGTTGTTTCCTGTCGGTGCTAACGCCGATACACCCTACCTTCGATGGTTTTTGGGCCATGGAGGTCCGGAGGATCTCGACCCCCCGCCGGTGGGAGGGACCCATTCTTGGTTTTGTTTGGTTCAACATATTGGTTGGGGTTGTGGGGCGGTGGCGATGTCTCTGAGTAGGAATAAAGTCTCCCTCATTCTATCCCTGTCCTGATGGTGCATATAGTGTCGTCGGAAGATGTGTTGAGGTTTGTATTCGTCGCAACTTGTCAGATCTCATCAGATTCGGTCGGTGTTGGTCTTCGTTTGATCTATTTGGATCTAGTTTTGTCCGTCTTCGTTCATGTGGCTACAAGTTTGATCTTTCCGACCTACAACTTTGTCCATCGACGATGATTGTTGCTCTAGTGCGCTGGTCCTTTGGGGCCTTAGCACGATGACTTCCTAATTGTCTACTACAACAAAGTTTGCTCGGCTTCGGTGAAGGAGGGGCGATGACGGCAACAGGCATTCGTCTCGCTCCAGTGCTTGTAGTCATCGTTAGGTTGTTCATGGACATGGTTAGGGCTACAAACAAGTCGAGTTCGAGTGAGTTTTCTTGGGCCAAACTCAACTCACAATAAAATTTGAGGGAGCTCAAACTTTGCGAAGATCGAGGTCGATCTGTAGAAAGAGGCTTGTGCTCAGCTTGTAACAATCACAAGTCGATCTCGAGCTAGTTTTGAGCTAAATAAGATGATTTTTTTTGAATAATATGTAAAAATATATTAAACAGGACATGCCAAAATATAACATATGAAACCATTATATAATTCAACTTATTATATCTCAATGAAGACTAGTACTTAATAGCAAAAGATTCGGCATTCCATTGGATCCAAGTAGCCCACTGTGTCATGAACTGTTGGACGATTCGTGGGACCCCACCGCAACCAACTTTGACAACCCAAAGTCAGAGACATTCGCGCTCATCTACTTGTCTAGAAAGATGTTGATCGTCTTGATATCCCGGTGGATGATCGAAGACAGGCACTCGATCAATGTGCAGGTACTCGATCCCTACGTGCATTAATATATCATGTTTATTGTGTCATATCTGAATGCGTAATAGAGTACACATGTTGGATCACTTACTACAAGCTCAAAATGGACTACTATATAGTGTTGGCTTAACAGATTCTATGTGCATGTGTTTCAATTTATAGATTAAATAGAAAGTATAAACCATGCGCTGAGTCATCAAAAATCTCAAGACACTGGATCCAGATAATGTGTTTGTCTGGACCTGCAAATGTAAATATATGTGGTCATGTCTGGCTAAAAAATGCACGATTTTCACCCCAATAAGGGGTAGGGGGCCGGTGCCCCCCTTCCCTACTATAATAACATCCTGGTCTATAAGTTCTTGATGAATGGGCACATTTTTTGCATTTATTTTGTTAAGACGGAGTACACTATCATAGTACATGAGAAAGAATTCTTCCTCCACTTTGGATTTATTGATTAATTCCTTGTTTTAAAACCTAAGAGTTGTCCCTCACAACACATTGTGAGAGAAGAACATCACATGAAGTGTCCCTGAGGGGTTGACAAAGTTATCGACATTGGTTGAGTGGTAAGCTCAGATGGTTCATTCTTTCCATCCACTTTTTCTTTCTCTTTTCTCATCCACTTATTTCTGTAAATGCAGAAGACTCAATGGTAACACATTTTCTCGTGGAATCACTGATTTTAGTGGATGCAGAAATCTGCTCCGAGTTTGCAGTTCTTGTCATAGAGCAGCATTTTGCAAGATTTATTGAACTAATTCAATGTGGTTATATACATGCTGTCACCTTGAAAACAATCAGTGAAACGGTGCGTTGCCATGCTCTTTGGCAGATGTACCTAACCTCGAAGTGTTGTAGTTCTTCATAATTTTGTGCACTTTGTCTGTGCACCCCTTGCTATGGAGAATGTAAGTTGATACAGTTATCCAGACTGTCCTTCCTCTCTTTTTCCTGATGTTTCATGCTCAAATTTTTGTCGATGCTATGGATAACTCCTGCACTTACTGATTCCCAACCATTGCAGGTATATTCAGAACAATAAGCTTTCTGGACATATTCCAAGGGCACTTTCCAAGAAGAGCATTATTTTCAAGTCAGTACTTTCTCATCAGGCAATTGTAGCTAGCACATTTTAGATTAATTGATGTGCAATATTGTGCTTGAGAACATTACTGTGGCTAGACAAGCTTCACTTAACATTAGTGACATATAGTTGTAACATACGTAGAGAGCAAAAATGGTCCTTCAGGGCCAAGCGATAGTAGTGTTCTTTGGCAGATCTTCATGGGGCCAAAGGGGGCCAGTGCCCCCCCCCCCCCCACTCTAGAAAAACTATTAAGTGTACCTCTAATAGGCTTGAATATCAAAGATTTATTAGACTTCATGCAAAACATATATTTTTCCACCTCAACTTTGATTAGCCCCTTCAACAAATTCATCAAGCTCGGCCACTATTCAGAATGCTCCTTCTGTTATAATTTCTTACCTGCTGCAGCTCGTCAGGCAATAATCTTTAGGGGCCAAGTGATAGTATTATCCACGACACCATCATAATAATCATATGTGTTGTGGTTGGGGCCATCTTGTTACTTGCAGTTGCTATTGGATGATGTTTGTGTACACACAAGAGAACGAAAGAACCTTCACTTGGTATGTGTTCCTTGGCTCAGTGGATGTTTCTGGTACTGTGTAAGAACACGTGCACAAACCTTCATGTGGTATGTGTTCCTTTAATTGTCCAGGATGCTCAGTAACATGCTGATGTAAATTTTTTGCATTTCATAACTATTTTTGGAATCCACAAACATATTTGAAATTTCTGGATAAAAGTTTGGCAACCATAACTTATAAAAAATACAATTCCATGTGACTTCAACACGAAATTCTTCTTGACATTTTTCATATGAAATTGCTTTAGTATCATGTCAATATGTATTTTTGGCTAAGCCCAAGGAGGCACTACAATCTCCATGGATTATAATGCCTAATACGATCGAAGACTATATTGCCTAAGTACTTCATTGAAAACTATTTTAAGGAAGTCCTAATTTGTGTCAAGAATAGTATTACCAATCAACAATGTGTCATGTACACATAGTTTTTTTAGAATTATTTATTATCCCACTTTCTTTCTTTTGAGTACAAGCCTTTTTGTTTTCCTCGATGAAATCAATTTTTTTACCACTTCATCAGAATGAAGACTCCAATTCCACTATGCTTGCTTCAATCCCTTATAGAATCTATTGAAGTTTGCACTCTTATTAGCATCCTTGGATCGACAAAATTACCTTGGACCGTATCATATACACAACCTTAGTTCTATTTCCATCACATGGGAATCCTTTTGATATCCATCCATTATATATAATTTCTAGTTTAACCCAGACTGACTTTAAGTTTTGCTATGAAGAGACAATTTCATTATAGTCAACTCCTTGATCTTATCATAAACTATTTGCATCAAGTCAAGCTTTTATCTTAGTCTATTTACAAAAACATTATATACGTTAGTCTCTAAGTTTTCTAGAGGATTTATCAAGTTCTGAACTTGAATTATGTATATGGATACTATCTCGAATTACTTTGACATATTGCTAATTCCAGAGTCAGTGCCCATCAACGCTTCTTTGTTTATTATATGTTTGTTGTCTGTTCAACGATATCTCTTCTACATACCATGAAGGACAGCATGAGTTTTGGCGACCCTATATAGTTTAGTTGCAAGTTCGACCGAGATCCCTATATCTCATATATAGACTTTCGTAATAATCGCAGTAGGAAATCATGGAACTAATTTTAGTGTTTCTTTCCTTTGATCTTATTACAAAGATTATGTAATGTTTTCAAGTTGTACTGTCCTCTCGCTCACTCTTCTGGATAAAATATTTTCTTCAAAATTTACCGTACTTTGTGGCAAAAAACTTTGCTCTAGCATAGTGATAGAGGAATACACAATCACTTGGGATAACCTACAAAGTAGAACTTATCTGACTTAGGACATAAACATGTAGACACTTTGTCCTATGAATTTATCCTATTGGCATCTACGAATAAAAGTCATATTTAGGATCTCTTATTTTTCAAATGAAAAAGATAAAATGGCCAAAACAAATTTGTCAGGTTGCTGCGCATATTTCTTAGTTATTATCTTTTTTCAGGTAATGCTCCGAGAACAGTGCACACTAATTTAATTATTTAACATGTGTGATCCTCCAAAAAATTCTCTAATTTGATGGATTTGGGTCCCAGTTTCTAAGATTCCCCATCGTTTTTTGGCATGTGATTCTAAAATGATTTAACCTTATGCTTATTTGACCATACATTACAGGAATACAGTGAAGAAAAGCCCACTAGGAGATCATTAAGGCTGACGCAAATAATGTGTGAATACCAGACAGAAGGATTGCTTATAAAGTTCATGTACTACCGTGGTACAAATTCAAGAAGTGTGTTGATAGCATAACTTTTGTTTAGCATGGTTCAGACCACCATTGTATGAAATAAAAAAAAATCAATCCATGTAAAATCCCCCAAAAGAGGAAGGAAATTATGTCCAAACTAAACTTACCATTCTGCGAACTTAAACTAACACAAGCTATTAATGCTTCTATGGCTTGGTGCTGCTTTATGAGGTACCCCTTATGATGTTGTAAGTGATGTTTAATTGGCCTATTGGTACATGTTCAGTTAACATGTGTAGTATATATGAATGTGGACAACACTGAATTATATGTTCATATGAAAGCCTCTAGACACTGAACAGTGATCTGGTGATTTGCATCCTAGCACCAATATAAATTTTCCCCATGATAGTGTGCTCCCTATATGTTTGTTCATTGGCATCCAACCTGGCCGATCTGCTTTCAAGTTGCAGTTTGCAAAACAGGAAAATGCACCCATAATTGATGTTTACGAGTCAAGACTATAAATGTTTGTGTATCTATGTGCTCACCAATGATTTTTTTTCATTTCACTATAAAGTTTAGGTCTTTCCTGTAGACCAGATCGACAGTTCATTACATAATTTCTTCCCTACAGCTATTTCTAGCATGCAAAGAATGATTGGTTTTTGCTTAGATTCTATTGATCATTTTTCTAACCGAATATGCAAAGTTATGATTCTACCACATAAATTTGGAGGTGGTGTCCACAGACTTGATTAAATGACAACATTTCTAGATCCTTTTAGGGTGAGATTCAATTTTGGGCGTGCTTCTTGACCTTGGGTATGTTACTTAATTTTCTCATTTTTCAATGAGAAATATCTCTGATGTTTGAAACTTTATATGTTCTACTAAAGAGACCACTTCTACCTCCATTAAAGTGATCCAGAATTGGAATTCCAAGTAATTGTGATGTTTAAAATATGAGAGTGGTTTTTCTTCATCCCACCTCGGTGCACCCCAGGTGAATCCACGCAAAAAAATACCAAAACATTCTGAAAATAATCTGAAACTTTCTGGAACTGATCATCAGCAAATGTCAGAGAGGCTTGCAAAGTTTGGAGATCAAATGACATTCGATGAGCTCTGTACAAAAAAGACAAAATCACTGAAAATTAGTCAAAATGTACGTGCATTGTTTGAGAAGCTTTTGTAATTTTGTGTTTTTTTTGTACAGAGCTCCTCGAATGTTATTTGACCACCGAACTTTCCAAGCACCCATTAAATTTGTTGATGGTCATTTCCACACAGTTTCAGAATTTTTTCGATATGTTTTCTTGCATGGGTGCACCGAGCAGGGGTGCAACCACTAATTTCCCTTGAAATATTGTTTTCTGATTTATGATGTGCAAACTTTAGTTTGAGTTGGGAATACTGATTATTTATGCTGGTTGAAATATATCATCTTTGTAGCATTCTGTACAATATTCAAACTAGTTGTATTTGTTTCATGTTCAAGAATTCACATTGTTTTATCCAAACTAATTTTATTTCTTTGGTTATGTAGGCTTATCTTCATGATTGTTTTATTCACGGCTCCTCCTTGTGCTTGAAGTGGTAGATTCATATAATGTGTCTATGAACATAGTAGAAAACAGAGCCGTGTGGCGTGTCAACTATTAGTCTACAAAGAGGAAACAATGCAAATTACACACTCCAAGGTATCTGTCGATGAACTAGGAGTGTTCTAATAAATTGATTGTTGAACAGCAGCTCTATGATAATTATGTACTAGCTTCCTAATTAGAGTCATTACACAATAGTTTAAATAATGATTAAAGAGCTATTTACAATGAAATTATGCAAGTGATTAGTAGTAGCACTAGAGGGGTATCATTTGTCTATTGGCAGGGGGCATCAGTAAAACATTTGTTGGAATACTATTGTTATTACCCTCAGCTTGCTGCTTCCGATGTTGCAACTCCATTGTTGCCTGGTTGTTAGACTGGTCATCCTCGGATTAGAATCCCTATTGACATTAATGAGCATAGTCACTGTGGCATTTCTATAGGATGCACGCATGCAACTCTTTTTCACAAGGAGAAGTTTGTGCTCTGGCAAGGCTCCAATGCTCCATCATCACTGTTTCACCTCTATGTAATTAGCTTAGGTAACAATTTCCTTTAGGTATATGTGAGAGAGGGGGGAACTATGAGACTAGCATGTGTGGTTGTTTACTTAAACTGTTGATAGTCTGCTTCAGTTAGGAAATAGTTGGCAGTTGTTTGTATGTATTAGTAGATAATAAGCAAGTGAAAGTAGTTGAATGGAAATAGTAGGTATACTAGCAATGCCCGCCCGGCGGCACGCCGCACCACGTCGATACGTTATGTGTATATGTATATGTTATTTTTATTTCATGTGATGAAAAATAAGTCTTTTATGAGCATATGTTTGGAATCACAAAAAAGCAAGACATGCACATGAACAATTTGAAAAAGGATATTTTTATTATCAGCATGAGTGCTACATCTTGCAAGATGGAAATTGCACATTGGCAATTTTTTCAAGCAACGCTGGACACATTACATCTATTTGTAGCTTATATCCTTCTTGTGAATCCTCCCGCGGGGTTGGTACATGCGAGAAAATGATAGAGAACCTTTACAAATTGTTTCATGCGACCTATGGGTGCTTAGAAGCAGTATATCCAACAGTGATTTTGAACAAATAAAAGAAGCATCAATATGATATGCATTTAGTTTAGAATTGACCAGAGTTGCTCTATCAATAAATAGAAAGATGAGTTGAAACGGAAGTAAAATTTCTCATTCAAGCATATTTTCCATCTTTGCCCTCCCATATATTCAATTAGTTTGTGATGTTACAAATGATGTTCCTGGCATGTTTCATGTAAGATTTCGTATGCAAACTTACATTTGTTAAAATAGTAAAATAAGTAGTGTCATGTTGATTGCTATCAAGAACGAAAGGAAAATATATCAAAGAATAAACTAATACTTAGGATCGTCAACACTGTTAATTAAAATTGATACTTCTTAAATTTAGACAACACTTTGTAAAATCCAAGTAAATCTTTTGGTCCAATGTATGTCCTAGCCCTTGTTATAAAGTGGACGTGCATAATTATGAACCAGAAGGAAAATAGTTAAGCAGTTAGGCATCATTTGCCAGAAGTAATGCAGCAAGTCTATACCTAAGACTTGAATCCAAGCACTTTATTCCAAACAAAGTACAGCGGTGGCACACGGCGTCTGTTGATATGTTGTGTGAGAAATTTATAAAAGAAAAAAATTATGTGTATGAGAATACACAAAGCAAAATCTCCTATCCCGAGGTGTAGTCCCATAATTATGAACTCCTGCACCCCCATTTGCAGGTGCTATAGCATCATTAGGTCCCGATTCTACCGGATTGGCATGCATCGAATGAGTTGATAACAGAGGAACAACATTTGAGCTCATCATTTTCTCTATCAGCCAAGGTGTTCCAACTTTCAAATTTGCCAACGTCTTGACATCATTAAACAAAGTTGGAAATATGTCACTTTTGAATTAGATAAAATAACCTCTATATTTATTATCCCGGCCTGCCTTTCATGAGGGAATGAAACAAACTAAAACTGTGCCTTAGCATGCATCAGCCATATGTTTACACATAAACTATACGTGGGAGCCAGGCCGATCACACAACTGGGAAAAACTGATACAGTACGTACCCCTTGGAAGCACCTTGGAGATAGTCACATCAGCTTTTGCTAGTGCATACAAAATCACAACTATATGTAAACTACTCCTTCCGTCTCATAATGTAAGATGTTTTTTTCGGGATAAAACTCCGATCTATTCATTTTCAATCATGGTAGGACAACGAACACTAGAAATAATAAAAATTACATCCAGATCCGTAGATCACCTAGCGACGACTACAAGCACTGAAGCGAGCCGAAGGCGCGCCGCTGTCATCGCCCCTCCCTCGCCGGAGCCGGGCAAACAAACCTTGTTGTAGTAGACAGTCGGGAAGTCGTCGTGCTAAGGCCCCATAGAACCAACGCCTCAGAACAGCAACCGTCGCCGATGAAGATTGTAGATAAGAATGATCCAATCTGAAGACACACGAGCAAAGACGAACAACGAACCGGTCCGAGCAAATCCACCAAAGACAGATCAACCGGAGACACACCTCCACACGCCCACCGTTGATGCTAGACACATCATCGGAACGGTGGCTAGGCGGGGAGACCTTTATTCCATCTTCAAGGAGTCGCCGCCGTCTCGTCTTCTTGAATAGGACACAAACCCTAACAAATCTTGAAAAAGGATCTAAAAACGGAGCCCTCCCACCGGCAAGGGCCGGGATCCACTCCGCCCCCATGGCCCTAAGGCCACAGGAGACGGGGCGGACCGGCACCGGCTCCGGCGGGAGGCAGAGAAACCCTAGCTTTTTGGGTAGGCGGCGGCGGCTGGCTAGGGCGAGGCAATGTAAGAGCATCTCCAACAGGCGCGCTATACTAGCGCCGCGCCGCAAAAAACGCCATTTTAGCGCGCGCGCAACGCGTCGGACAGCTCCAGCGGGCGCGCAAAAAACGTGCGCGCGCTAAAACGAGTTGGGCGCGCTGGTGAAAGCCCCATCCCGCGCTGTTGATTTGGTGCGTCCACTTCTGCGCGCGGCACACTCGAGCGCGCGCGCGAACTTCCCTTTCTCCCTTCTTCTTCCACTCGCGCGCGCCGGCGCTCGCGCCCCTTCCGCCATGGATGCGCACACCGGAGCCCCTCTCACCCCGCTGTACAGCCGCGAC
>LR738709.1:5663269-5703440 GCA_902687465.1 Secale cereale
GGAGAGTAGACCGGTGCGGGCGGCGGAGGAGACTTCACCGGAGGTGGTGGAGAGCTCATTGGAGCCGGCAGGGGAGGAGATTTCACAGGGGGTGGAGGAGAGTACATCGGTGCAGGTGGCGGAAGCACCTTCACGGGCGCGGGTGGTGGAAGGAACTTCTCTGGTGCGGGTGGTGGAAGCACCTTTACGGGTGTTGGTGGTGGAAGGACCTTCTCTGGTGCGGGTGGCGGAAGCACCTTCGCGGGCGCCGGTGGTGGAAGCACCTTCTCTGGTGCGGGTGGCGGCAGCACCTTCACGGGCGCCGGTGGTGGAAGGACCTTCTCTGGTGCGGGCGGCGGAAGCACCTTCACGGGCGCCGGTGGTGGAAGAACCTTCTTCTCTGGTGCGGGTGGCGGAAGCACCTTAACCGGCGCCGGTGGTGGAAGCACCTTCACCGAAGGCGTGTACTCTTCTGGCGGAGGCGCCTTATTGCGCTCATGGGTCAACGGGAGCCAGCCGGAACTGGGAGGTGGCGGAGCAGCGGCATACTCATCCTTGGGTGGAAGTGGCCCAACAATCGGGCCAAAAACAGCCGGCTCGGGTGCCGGTGCCGGCGTCGGGATGTCCATTGATGGCCCATTAATCGGGGGCAGCGCCAGCGGTGACGCCTTCTCGCCCGGCCCGGGCGTGGGTGTGGGCGTCGGGTAGCCGGGACAGACGTGCTTGCTGCAGTCGATGGGGCGCGCGAGCACGGGCGCGCACTGGAGCGTGGTCTTCTGCGGGGGGCTAATCTGAAACATAATTGATGAACATTAGTCTGGCGAGATATGTTGACATTAAGTAAATCGACCAAGGGAATTAGGATCCACTTTCACTAATCATTGTTATAATAATTGCACGTGTAATATATAGTTATTGCTCCAGTGACCTCCTCTTACACTCAGTTTAGCAAGCAAGCTTTACGCCCCCTCGTCGCTCCTCGCGTGGCGGCCGGGTGGCTCCCAGATCCCGTCGCCGCTGGTCTCCACGTCTCCTCCTCCTCCCTCGCTGCCGCCCAAGGGCACGGCCAGGCGAAGCCTTGCCGTTGTCGGCGGCGGCGGGGACTCGTGGTTCTCCCGCTCGTGGGGCTGGCACGGGCCGGCGCCCCCGGGCCGGAGCGTGGCATCGGGCGAGACGCCACGGCGGGTGGTGGCGGTGATTCGGCGGTTCTCTTCCCCCGCGGCAGGCGGCTTCATGGTCTGATGCGTCGCGGTCGCCAGGGACGGCGGCGGCGTGACCAGATGGGTTCGCGGCGGCACGGCCGGATCTAAGTCCAGTGGGCCTTGGTCACTGGTTGCCGTCGGCGCGGTGTTTGGTGCAGCTCGTCGGCAGCTGGGCGGATCTGCAGAGATTCCTCCCTTGTCTGGTCCTTGACAACACGGGCAACTCCGGGGGAAACCCTAGATCTCCTTGGGATCGAGCGATGGCGGTGCTTTTGCGTCGTAACCCCTCTTCAGGGCATCGTTTTGGAGCTTACTCCGGTTGAAGGGTTCAGCGACGCCGGCGGCGCACGTCTGGTGGAGCAACGGCCGATGAAAATCGTGCCGACTACGGTCATGGCGGACGATGGCGGCGTCTTAGATGTCGTTCCCTTGTCGAGGCATCGTCGTTGCAGTTTGCTTCAGGCTCGGGCTTCTCTGCACCATCTCCCCCCATTGCAGCATCACCTTATTCAAGGGGCACATAGTTGTCATCGTACTCTTCTTCTTCGCCGTCTTCCATCATAACCCCTATTTCTCCGTGCCTCGTCCAAACATTATAGTGTGGCATGAAACACTTGTAAAGCAGGTGGGAGTGAAGGATTTTCCGGTTAGAGTAAGACATCGTATTCCCACATTTAGTGCATGAATAACACATAAAACCATTCTGCTTGTTTTCCTCAGCCGCATCGAGAAACTCATGCACGCCCTTAATGTACTCGGAGGTGTGTCTGTCACCGTACATCCATTGTCGGTTCATCTGCGTGCATTATATATAACTAAGTGTGTCAAAAACCATTACAGAACATCATAAATAGATAATTAAGTGACCAAATTAATAGAAGTTCATCATCACATTAAAACCAAAGTACATACATAGTTCTCATCTAACAACATATAGCTCTCCAGAGACCCTAATTAATTTTCACCATACATTGAAACTATGTAAAACATTTCAATGCGAAAACAAATGCGATCATAATCACAAACAAGGTAACAATTGATCCAACGGCATAATGATACCAAGCCTCGGTATGAATGGCATATTTTCTAATCTTTCTAATCTTCAACCGCATTGCATCCATCTTGATCTTGTGATCATCGATGACATCCGCAACATGCAACTCCAATATCATCTTCTCCTCCTCAGTTTTTTTTTCTTCAAGAAATTGTTTTCTTCTTCAACTAAATTTAACCTCTCGACAATAGGGTCCATCTTGATCTTGTGGTCATCGACGACTTCCGCAACATGCAACTCCAATTCCATCTTCTCCTCCTCCGTTTTTTCCAATTTTGTCTTCAAGGAATTTTTTTCCTCTTCAACTAAATTTAACCTCTCCACAAGAGGGTCGGTTGGAATTTCCGGTTCAACTACCTCCTAGACATATAAAAACATCTATGTCAGGTTGGTCAGCATAATTGTTATAAACACTAAAACAAATAGTTATAAATTAAAGATAATATACGACATCCGAATCGTAGACAGGACGAGGGCCCACGTGGGCGGATATCAAAACCATCGCACTATATAATAACAAGCAATAATAAACGTAAGAAAATTAGACAAATATCTATCCAAAGCAATAATAACAAGCAATAATAAAAGTAAGAAAAGCATGGACATAACAAGAGGCTCACCACGGTGGTGCCGGTGACGAGATCGGCGGGGGCGATCGACGGCAGCGAAGACGTGGACGGGACGTGACGGACTGCTAAACCTAGACAAATCTCGGAGAAAATGGAGCTTGGAGTTCGAGCTTCGAGAGGAGAAAAGCTTAACTAGTGTGGCTCGGGCATTTCATCAAGCACCGCATGTGCATAGGAGGTGAGCTAGCTAGAGCACCACAGCTCCGCCCGACGGCAGTGAAGACGGGGACGGGGCGTGACGGACCGCTAAACCTAGACAAATATTGAGGAAAATGGAGCTTGGAGGTCGAGCTTGGAGAGGAGAAAGCTTAAGTAGCGTGGCTCGGGCATTCCATCGAACACGTTGTGTGCATAGGAGGTGAGCTAGAGCACCACCAAGCCCTCTCCCTCTCGGCCAGAAAAAACAGAGCAGTGTGCTCTGTTCTTACGCTAGGGGGTATATATAGGCACCTCATTGGTCCTGGTTGGTGACATGAACCGGGACTAAAGGGGAGCCTTTGGTCCCGGTTCAAGTCACCAACCGGGACCAATGGTGGTGGGCCAGGAGCAAGGCCCATTGGTCCCGGTTCGTCCCACAAACAGGGACCAAAAGGTCCAGACAAACCGGGACCAATGGCCCACATGGCCTGGCCGGCCCCCTGGGCTCACGAACCAGGTCCAATGCCCCCATTGGTCCCGGTTCTGGACTGAACCGGGACTAATGGGCTGTCCCGGCCTGGACCTTTGCCACGTTTTCTACTAGTGCATGAAGAAAGGTGTGTAACCCGCAGACCTGTTAGGTGTAGTGTTGGTGCTCCATAACACAAAGGGTAATTCCTCCACCCAACAACCAGGTGTCCTTTGCAAAGGAACCATGAGCCGAGGTTTGATGCCTCTTAAGAGCTCTTGATTGGCTCTCTCAGCTTTGCCATTGGACTGGGGGTGAGCCAATGAAGATACGTCAAGCCGGATGTGCTCTCGTTGACAAAATTCCTCCATAGCCCCCTTGGACAAATTGGTACCATTATCAGTTATAATACTGTGTGGAAAGCCAAACCGGAAAATAACCTTCTTGATGAATTGAACCACCATTGCTGCATCACACTTGCTGACTGGCTCCGCCTCGACCCACTTGGTAAATTTATCCACCACCACCAGAAGGTGGGTCTTCTTCTCTGGAGATCTCTTAAAGGGCCCAACCATGTCTAGCCCCCAAGTCGTGAACGGCCAAGTAATTGGAATCATCCTTAATTCTTGAGCCGGTATATGAGCATGCCGTGAAAATTTCTGGCAAGCATCACACTTTTTGACCAGGTCCTCTCCATCAGCATGAGCCGTCAGCCAATAGAACCCATGACGAAAAGCTTTAGCCACCAAAGACTTTGAACTGGCATGGTGACCACAATCCCCTTCATGTATCTCTCGAAGAATCTCATGGCCCTCTTCCGGTGATACACAACGTTGAAACGCCCCGGATACACTGCAATGATGCAGCTCTCCATTGACAATAGTCATCGATTTAGATCGCCGGATTATCTGCCTGGCCAAGACTTCATCCTCTGGTAACTCACCTCGGTTCATGTATGCCAGATACGGGATTGTCCAATCCGGAATATCATGAAGCGCCGCCACCAATTGAGCCTCCGGATCAGGAACAGCCAAATCCTCCTCTGAAGGTAATTTCACTGATGGATCATGCAATACGTCTAGGAAGATATTAGGTGGAACCGGTTTACGCTGGGAGCCTAGACAACTTAATGCGTCGACCGCTTCATTCTTTCGCTGGTCCACATGATCCACCTGATAACCCTTGAAGTGTCCAGCGACAGCGTCCACCTCTCGACGGTATGCTTCCATGAGCGGGTCTTCGGAATCCCAAGTACCAGATACTTGTTGGGCCACGAGGTCCGAGTCACCGAAACACTTAACCCGGCTTAAATTCATCTCCTTAGCCATTCGCAGACCATGGAGGAGAGCTTCATATTCAGCTGCATTGTTAGTACAAGGGAACATTAAACGGAGGACATAACATAACTTATCACCTCGTAGGGAAGTTAATACGACTCCAGCCCCCGAGCCCTCCAATTTTTTGGATCCATCAAAGTGAATAGTCCAGTACGTGTGATCCGGTTTTTCCTCCGGTGCTTGCAACTCCGTCCAATCGTTGATGAAGTCCACCAGTGCTTGAGATTTGATTGTAGTACGAGGCACATATTTCAGCTCGTGAGGACTAAGTTCAATGGCCCACTTGGCAACCCGACCAGTTGCTTCTCTGTTTTGGATTATATCTCCCAGAGGGGAAGAACTGACCACAGTGATTGGATGTCCCTGAAAATACTGCTTAAATATCTGCCAATGCGGGTATCTCTGCTTCGACTCAATGAGCACCTCACTGATATAGTAAACCGGCCTTTGAACCGGATATTCCTTTCCTGCCTCCTTGCGCTCCACCACAATGGCAACGCTTACTGCTCAGGCATTAGCATCCACATATAACAACAGCGGCTCATTATCAACTGGTGCAACAAGGATAGGCGGCTCTGCCAACTGCTTCTTTAAGTCCTCGAACGCAGCATCAACAGCATCACTCCAGACAAAGCGGTCTGTCTTTTTCATCATCTGATAAAAGCGGGATGGCCTTCTCTCCCAAACGGCTGAAAAACCGGCTCAGTGTCGCAATGCGGCCCGCCAAGCGCTGGACATCGTTAATGCACGCCGGTTTAGCCAAGGAAGTAATAGCCTTGATCTTCTCCGGATTAGCTTCAATTCCCCTGTTTGACACCAAGAACCCCAGGAGCTTGCCTGCTAGTACACCAAAAACGCACTTGGCCGGATTAAGCATCATCTTATAAATCCGAAGGTTATCAAAGGTTTCCTTCAAGTCAGTTATCAACGTCTCTTCCTTCCTGGATTTTTCTACAATGTCATCCACATATGCATGAACATTCCGCCCAATTTGCTTATGAAGACAATTCTGCACACAACGCTGATAGGTCGCCTGGGCACTCTTGAGCCCAAAAGGCATGTACACATAGCAGAAGGCCCCAAAGTGAGTTAAAAGGCTGTTTTCTCCTGGTCCTTAATAGCCATCTTGATCTGATGATAACCAGAATATGCATCCAAAAAACTTAGGCGCTCACAACCCTCCGTAGCATCAATGATTTGGTCAATACGGGGGAGAGCAAAAGGATCAGCTGGGCAAGCCTTGTTCAGATCTGTGTAATCAACACACATTCGCCAAGTGCCATTCTTTTTAAGCACCAGCACCGGATTAGCCAACCACCCAGGATGAAACACCTCCACTATAAAACCTGCCGCCAAGAGCCTGGCCACCTCTTCACCAATAGCCTTGCGTCTCTCTTCATTGAAGCGGCAGAGAAACTGTTTAACCGGTTTAAACTTGGGATCAACATTAATAGTGTGCTCAGCGAGTTCCCTCGGTACACCTGGCATGTCAGAAGGTTTCCTTGCAAAGATGTCCTGATTCTCACGGATGAACTCGATGAGCGAGCTTTCCTATTTCTGATCCAGGTTAGCACTGATGGTAAACTACTTGGATGAATCGTCAGGAACAAAGCCAACCTGCTTAGTCTCATCAGTTGATTTGAACTTCAAGGCCGGATCATGCTCTGTAGTTAGCTTCTTCAATGGAGACATGTCTGCCGGATCAACATTATCCTTGTAAAATTTCAATTCCGCGGTTGCATAAACCGCCTCAGCATAGGCTGCATCACCTTCCTCGCACTCCAAAGTAATCTTACGGCTCCCATGAACCGTAATAGTTTCTTTATGACCTGGCATCTTGAGCTGAAGATAAACGTAACAAGGCCTTGCCATGAACTTAGCATAAACCGCCCGCCCGAACAAAGCGTGATATGGGCTCTTGATCTTTACCACTTCAAAGGTCAAAGTTTCAAACCTTGAGTCATGCTCATCTCCAAAAGTGACCTCCAGGTCTATCTTACCGACCGGATATGCCGATTTGGCAGGTACCATGTCGTGAAAAACAGTGTTGGACTATATGAGCTTCTTGTCCGTCAACGCCATGCGACGAAAAGTCTCATAATACAGAATATTGATGCTGCTTCCTCCGTCCATGAGCACCTTAGTGAACTTGTAACCCCCGACCTGAGGCGCCACCACCAGAGCCAGCTGACCCGGATTGTCAACCCGGGGCGGATGATCCTCTCACTACGAGGAAAAGGCTAATTAGTGGCGCACCTATTTCGGCCATTAATGGCGCACTACAGGTGCGCCACTATTATCACGCCATTAGTAACAAATAGTAATGGCGCGACCCGAGTTTAAGAAAAAATGAATATATTTTTTAAAATTCTGAAAAAATGGCGCACTTCTATGTGGTGCGCCATTACTATCTGACTTAGTAATGGCGCACCACATAGAAGTGCGCCATTTTTTCAGAATTTTAAAAAATATATTCATTTTTTCTTAATCTCGGGTCAATATGCTTAATCTCAAGTCAAATCACACTCCATGGTCAAACTTCCCAGAAGGTCACCCATCCTAACACTACTCCAGCCCGAGCATGCTTAACTTGGCAGTTCTATCCAACCCTAGCACTATCTCACTTCACATGCACTTGTTGATATATCTATCATATCGATTCTATTAAACCTTGTTGATGTCTAGGACTTTGTTCATGTTCATGACTGTGATGAAATTTTGAAAAAATATTTCAAACTTTCCGTTCATATCACGTATCATATTTTTTAAAAAAAATCCAAAAAAAAATTGAAACCAAAATTTTTCGTTACTAGCAAAAGAGCCCGTGCGTTGCAACGGGAGAGAAAACATAATACACACTCTAAACCCAACAACCATCACTCAAGACCACAATAGGACTATCTTCTTTATTTTTACGAGACATCATATTTGTGTTGCCGCTTATCCTCCTTCTCACCCTCGCCGGCGATGGCCTCGGTGTTCACACAAAATAAAAAACGTGTTTGAATATGGTTAATCCTAAGGCGTCTCTCTCTCCCTCTCTCTCTCTCTATCGCACTTTCTCTCACTATCATGATGAGAAATCTGTTGTTTTCCCCTGCGACATTTTTCAGAGGTATGCATGTCTAGTTATCGATGTTTTGTTTTCCCTATATGGTTATAGTGGAGTGTTTCTTTGCAATCCAGATCGCCGCCTGTACGAAAGAAAAACGGATCTTGCGCTATAAATTATAAGATTGCTTTCAAAACAATATTTTAAAATATTTAACAGGTAAAATTAACATCATATTTAGATTCCATACATTTTTCTAAGAAAATTTCATATATAATATGTTAAAATTGAAGTTACGAATTAAAAGATACGGATAATTTAGAAAATTATTTGTTTGATTTAAATATATTCCAATATAATATTTAAAAATACTTAACGGGTTAAAATAATCTCATATTCATATTGTACATATATTTCTAATCAAATTTCATATATAACATGTTCAAATCGGAGTTACGGTTTAAAAGATATGTATCATTTAAAAAAGCATTTGTTTGACTTAAATATGATCCGCGGATGAATTACCTAAAACATCAGTTTTTTTTAAATGTAAAATAACGGTTCGGGGGTGACTTAAATCCGGAGCGCGGGTTGATGTCAAGAAAACAAAGGGACTTTTGTATAAAATATAAAATACGAAAAAACGATTCGTTTTAACTTAAAACAGGACTGCGGGTCGAATTCTCTGAAATAGCGGGATTTTTCTGAAAAATGCCATGACGGACGAAAAAAACCCAATTTGATTTATTATTAGGTAAAGAATAGTGGCGCACCTAGCAAATGGTGCGCCACTAGTAAGTTTGAATTTGTTTTTCATTTTCCCCCTCTAGATCTTAAAAGCCCCATAACTTTCGTTGTGTTAGGTTTTTTGGGATTTTGAAAATGTTCAGCAAGTAAATGAATTCGGATGTAAATTTTCGAGTAGATGGTTTTTCATATAAAAAACTTTTTAATCCGAATTCGTATGCAAAAGTTATGCCTGTTTTACTAAATTCCAGAGAGATTTTGCAAATAAAGTCGAAATTCATATTTGTAAATTTTCACAATAACTAGACCACATATCACATGGGAAACTTATTTTCTTTTATTTTTTTGATGAAATTTCCATCATTTTCCTTTTTTTAACTGAAAAGGCGGTCCAGGGGGTGCATTTGGTGAAATTTGGACAAGGTGTGCCATTACTATGTCTATGAGTTGGTCAAACCTCAGTCAAAGTTAGTAATGGCGCACTTGTTAGTAGTGGCGCACCGTGGGTGCGGTGCTGGCGCACTATACCCTGGTGCGCCACTACTAACATTTTTTTTGATTTTTTTTATAACTAGTAATGGCGCACCGCACACATGGTGCGCCATTAGTAATATGATATTAATGGAGCACCTATATTTGGTGCGCCATTGCTATATAGTAGTGGCGCACCACATACATGGTGCGCCATTAATGTCCATATTAGCTATAGCCCTTTTCCTAATAGTGTCTCGACTCCACACAATGGGCTGTTCCGACCAGCGTAAATAACGAGGCACCGCCGGTTCAACAGAGTGCACTGCCCTCTTATAAACCTTCTGATCACGTTTACATAAGTTTGTGGTGAAGACGTGATATTGCCCGCTACTCAACTGCTTCGGGTTACTCTGATAGCCTGATTGTTGTTGTTGCTGATGATTGCTTTGATTATTATAACCACCCTGGCCGTTCTGCTGGTTGTGCCCGTTCTGATTGCTGTGGCCGCCCTGGTTATTTTGGAATCCTGGACCGGAACCATCACCTTGATAACCCGACCCGTGAAAACCAGGGCCTGAACCACCGGACGATCCGTGATCATATTGGAACCGGTTTCTGAACTCCCTCGTAATAAAGTAGTCCTTCCAGAGGTGTGTGGCTGGCTTTTCCTTCGTGCCGTACCTGGGGAAAGGCACATTCATCTGGCGCTCCAGATTAATGTTTTGTCCTCCGCCCCGTGGGGGCGGTCTACCCTTGCGGCGCTGGCCATCCTCCTGTACATTAGTGTTAGACACAAAATCTGAATTGTTATCCGCTTTACGCTTACCGCTGTATCCCGGATTTGCCAGATTAGGCTGCGGCGCTTTACCGTTCTTCTTTCCTTCTCCGGACTTCTCGTCATCAGACTCCGGATATTTTGTACTATCTGAATCTGCGTACTTCACTAGAGCGCCCATAAGTGTTCCCATGTCATCGCAATTACGGTTGAACCATCCCAACTTTAGTTTCAAAGGCTCGAACCGGCAATTGCCATCCAACGTTATAACTGCTGTGTCCGAATTGATGCGATTGGGAGAATGCAGGATCTCTGACACCCGGCGCACCCAATGGCTCGTTGATTCGTTCTCCCCTTGAACGCAGGCGGCCAAATCAACGATGGACATCGGCTGCTTGCACGTGTCCTTGAAATTATTGATAAACCGACGGCGCAACTCGGCCAATGATCCGATGGAATTGGGTGGAAGCTTTTTAACCAAGTACGAGCCGTGCCCTCTAACATCATGGTGAAGTATTTAGCACACGCTGCATCGTCTACGTCCAGCATCTCCATTGCCATCTCGTAGCCTTCGACCCATGTCTCAGGGGATAGATCTGCAGTGTAGTTGGGCACTTTGCGCGGTCCTTCGAAGCCTTTAGGCAGCCGTACATTGCGTAAAGCGGGGGTGAGACATGGTACTCCCAAGGAGTTGGAAGTAACCCCTGGTTCAACTGTGGTAGATGGACGAACAGGTGTCGGCTAACGGGCTTCATATTGTGCTGCTAATTCGGCCTCTCGACGCTGTCTGCCTTGATCCACCACATCTTGAGCGTATGCTCCTCCTCCCGCCGGGTTATCCCTCTGCGGCGGGTTACGATTCTGCGCACTACTTGACACGGCCGGTTCTTCCAGGTGCCTGCTGTAACTCCGGCTTGGGCAGGGGGTGGAATGAATCCTCTCGCGGCTGTGAGAATAAGCCTACTGCTGAGTTAAAGCTGTCTCCAGAAACTCCCTAGCTCGCCGCGCCTCCACTGCTATAGGGGATCCCCCTTCAATGGGAAGGCTGCCAATCATGAAGCGGCCGCAACTATGTTATCCAAAGGGTTGGAGTAGTGACCAGGAGGCGCTGGCGCATGCTGTGATGGAACGACCCGACGGGCTGGATTCGCGGCCTGTGGCTGGACCGATGCCCCTGTGCCAGACACCTCTCCCCGGTTTACCCCCGGCTGGTTGCTAGTCCCGCTCCTGGCGTACTGAAGAGGTTCCTCGCTTCGTAAACCGGCGGCAGGCGAGACTGGCGCCTTCTCCTCATTACATCGTTTGATGCAGTCTGATCCAAAAGGAGCCGATAGGCCTGAGCATCTAGCTCGGCCTGCCTTGCGATCATCCTAGTATTCTCAGTAGCCAAGTCCAACTTAGCTTGATCTATTTGGCCCCTCACCTTAGCAACTTCCGCATCGTGTTGTACCTTCTCAGCCCGGCCGACCTCCACGGTTAGCAGTGCTGTTGCTACCTCTTGAGCTTGCGTTGTATTCCCTCGAAGAGGAAAAGGAGATGCATCACAGTAGCGTAAGTATTTCCCTCAGTTTTTGAGAACCAAGGTATCAATCCAGTAGGAGACCACGCGCCAGTCCCTCGTACCTGCACAAACAAATAAGAACTTCGCAGCCAACGCGATAAGGGGTTGTCAATCCCTTTACGGTCACTTCCGATAGTGAGATCGGATAGAGATGATAGATAATATTTTGGTATTTTTAGTTCAATAAAACATCAAATAAACAACGGAGATATAAATTGACGGGAAAGTAATATGATAAAGATGGACCCGGGGGCCATAGTTTTCTCTAGTGGCTTCTCTCATGATAGCGGTATTCTATGGTGGGTAAACAAATTGCTGTCGAGCAATTGATAGAAAAGCGAATAATCATGAGACTATCTAGGCATGATCATTGTATATAGGCATCACGTCCGAGACAAGTAGACCGACTCCTGCCTGCATCTACTACTATTACTCCACACATCGACTGCTATCCATCATGCATCTAGTGTATTGAGTTCATACGAACAGAGAAACGCGTTAAGAAAGATGACATGATGTAGAGCGATAAACTCAAGCAATATGATGAAAACCCCATCTTTTTATACTCGAAGGCAACAATACAATACATGCCTTGCTGCCCCTACTGTCACTGGGAAAGGACACCGCAAGATTGAACCCAAAGCCAAGCACTTCTCCCATTGCAAGAACTATAGATCTAGTAGGCCAAACCAAACCAATAATTCGAAGAGACTTGCAAGGATATTATGAGCACACATAAAAAAGTTCAAAGAAGAACCAAATATCTTTCATAGATAACCTTGATCATAAACTTACAATTCGTGGGATGTCGACAAACACACCGCAAAAAGAGATTACATCGAATAGATCTCCTCGAAGACCAAGGAGAACTTTGTATTGAGATCCAGAGAGAGAGAGAGAGAGAGAGAGAGAGAGAAGAAGCCATCTAGATACTAGCTATGGACCCGAAGGTCTGTGGTAAACTACTCATAACTCATGGTGAGGGCGATGATGACGATGATGAAGGCCTCCGTGATGGATCCCCCTCCCGGAACAGGCTCCAAGATGGGATCTCCACGGGAACAGCAGCTACGGCGGTGTAATTAGGGTTTTCTCTCTACGTATGGAATTTCTGGGGTACGTAGGTATATATAGGAAGAAGAGGGGGCACCGGGGGCCACAGGGGCTGTCCTCGAGGCAGGGGGCGCGCCCTGGGAAGGGGGGCGCCCCCCCACCCTCGAGGGTGGTCCCTCTGTCCTCTGGCTTGGTCCCGAAGTCTTTCGTGCATGATTTCCTCCAAAAATATCTCATGCGAAGGTTTCATTCCGTTTGGACTCCGTTTGGTATTCCTTTTCTGCAAAACCGTGAAATAGGCAAAAACAACAATCTGGACTGGGCCTTTGGGTTAGTAGGTTAGTCCCAAGAATGATATAAAAGTGAATGATAAAGCCCATTAAACATCCAAGACTTCATAAATAATAGCATGGTACAATAAAAAATTATACATACGTTGGAGACGTATGAAGCATCCCCAAGATTAATTCCTGCTCGTCCTCGAGTAGGTAAATGATAAAGAAAGAATTTTTGATGTGGAATGCTAACCAATATAGTTTTTCAATGTAATTCTCTTAATTGTGACATGAATGTTCAGATCTGAAAGATTCAATATAAAAGTCTATATTGACATAAGAAATACCAATACTTCAAGCAATACTAACAAAGCTATCACGTCTTCTCAAAATACTATGGCTAAAGAAAGTTATCCCTACAAAATCATGTAGTGTTGGCTATGTTCCCTTGTTATCACACAAAATATTCATATCATGCACAACCCCGATTTCAGCCAAGCATTTGTTTTCATGCTCTATCTTTTCAAACCTTTCAACTTTCACGCAATACATGAGCATGAGCCATGGATATAGCACTATGGGTAGAATAGAGGTGGTTATGGAGAATACAAAAAGAGAGAGATAGTCTCACATCGACTAGGCGTATCAACGGGCTATGGAGATGCCCAACAATAGATATCAATGTGAGTGAGTAGGGATTCCCATGCAACGGATGCACTAGAGCTAAATATGAATGAAAGCTCAACAAAAGAAACTAGTGGGTGTGCATCCAACTTGCTTGCTCACGAAGACCTAGGGCATTTGAGGAAGCCCATCGTTAGAATATACAACCAAGTTCTTTAACAAAAATTCCCACTAGTATATGAAAGTGACTAAGCATGAGACTCTCTACAATTAAGAACATGGTGCTACTTTCAAGCACAAGTGTGGAAAAAGATAGTAGCAATTTTCCCTTTTTTCTTTTTCTTTTTTCTCTTTTGTTTTCTTTTTTTCCTTTTTTTGGGCCTTTTTTTTCTTTGGCCTTTTTTTTGCGGAGGGGCTTTATAGATTCAGCCTTTCCTCCCATGGGACAATGCTCTAAAAGATGATCATGACACTTTCATTACAACACAAGATTACAACTCGATACTACAACAACAAAGTATGACTCTATATGAACGCCTCTGGTGGTGTACCGGTATGTGCAAAGAAACAAGAGTGACATGTATAAAATTTATGCAGGGTGGCCTTGCCACAAATACGATGTCAACTACATGATCATGCAATGGAAATATGACAATATGATGCGTGTCATATAAACGGAACGGTGGAAAGTTGCATGGCAATATATCTCGGAATGGCTATGGAAATGCCATGATAGGTAGGTATGGTGGCTGTTTTGAGGAACAATATGGTGGTTGTTTTGAGGAAGGATATATAGTGGGTTTATGGAACCGGCGAAAGTTGCGCGGTACAAGAGAGGCTAGCAATGGTGGAAGGGTGAGAGTGCGTATAATCCATGGACTCAACATTAGTCATAAGAACTCATATACTTATTGCAAAAATCTACGAGTCATCAAAACAAAGTAATCAACGCATGCCCCTAGAGGGGAGGTTGGTAGGATTTAACCATCGCGCGCCCCCGACCTCCACACAAAGGTTGACACTCTACAAATACCTCATGCTTTAACTTAGTCACATAACGGTTCACCATACGTGCATGCTACGGGAATCACCAACCTTAACACAAATATTTCTCAATTTCATAATTACTCCACTAGCGTGACTCTAATATCACTATCCTCATGTCTCAAAACAATTATCAAGCATCCAACATCTCTTTCTATTCAAAGCACTTGATGTGAAATATTTTACTACATTGACATTAGATGTTTATCATGTGAAGACTAGTTTCTTTAGCCTAAACACTTTACCATGCTGTTTTAATAGACTCTCAAATAGATATAAGTGAAGCATGATAGTTCAACAAGTTCTACAAAATATTACCACCACCGTGCTCTAAAAGATAATAGTGAAGCGCTAGAGCGAAAACTATTCAACTCAAAAGATATAAGTGAAGCACATAGAGTGTTCTAATAATTTCTAGGCCATATTTAACTCTCTCAAATAGGTGTGTCCAGCAAGTATGATTATGGCAAACTAACAAGCAAAGACTCAAATTATACAAGACGCTCCAAGAAAAACACATAGCATGTTGCGAATAAAAATATAGTTCCAAGTATAGTTACCGATGGATGAAGACGAAAGAGGGGATGCCTTCCCGGGGCATCCCCAAGCTTAGGCTTTTGATTATCTTGAATTTACTTGGGGTGACATGGGCATCCACAAGCTTAGGCCTTTGCTACTCCTTGTTCCATAGTCCATCAAAGCAATACTCAAAACTTGAAAACTTCACAACACAAAACTTAGACAAAAATTCTCGTGAGCTCCGTTAGTAAGAGAAAGCAAACCACCATTCAAAGGTACAGCAAGGAATTAATTCATTGTTTATATTGGTGTTAAACCTACTGTACTCAAAGTTCTCTATGGTTCATATCCTCCAATATTACTCATAGATGCATCGGAATAAGCAAACAACACACGAAAAACATAATCTGTCAAAAACAGAACAGTCTGTAGTAATCTGCTGGGTTCGCCTACTTCTGGAACTCCAAAACATTCAAACTAAATTTTTAAATTTGCGCAATTTGTCTACCAATCAGCAGCAAAAAGAATCAACTAAATAGAACGCTCCAGTAAAATCTGAAGACTACTTTAGCGAGCGCTAACGATTCTGTTTTTCACAGCAAGATCATATAAACTTCACACAAGTCTTACCAAAGGTTCTACTTGGCACAAACACTAAACAAAACATGAAACCACATCTAATCAGAGGCTAGACGCAATATTTATTCCCTAACATCAACAAAATCAAAAAACATAAAATTGGGTTGCCTCCCAACAAGCGCTATCGTTTTACGCCCCTAGCTAGGCACGATAATTTCAATGATGCTCACATGGAAGACAAGACTTGAAGCACAAAGAGAGCATCATAAAGCATGTGACAAACACATCTAAGTCTAACATACTTCCTATGCATAGGCATTTTATAGGAAAGCAAATTAGCAAGACAAGCAAGATCTAGCATATGCAAGGAAGGAGAAAGAAACAATAACAATCTCAACATGAAGAGAAGTAATTTAGTAACATGAAAATTTCTACAACCATATTTCCCTCTCTCATAATAATTGCATGTAGGATCATGATCAAATTCAACAAAATAGCTATCACATAACGTATTCTCAACACGATCCGCATGCATGCAAAGTTGACACTCTTCCAAAATAGTGGGATTAACATTAACTAAAGTCATGACCTCCCCAAACCCACTTTTATCAAAAGTTTCATAAGATTGAACATTCTCCAAGTATGTGGGATCTAAAGTTGACACTCTTCCAAACCCACTTTCAATATTAATGCAAACATTATTATCAATCTTATATTCATCATGGGGATTAAATAATTTTTCAAGATCGTAAGAAGCATCACGCCAATCATGATCATTGTAACCAGTAGTAGACATAGCAAAACTAGCATCCCTGTCGCGGAATTGGCACGGCAGATGTCCGGTTTAGAGGACTTAGGTGTGAGGCCATCACGCGGGTTAGCTTGAAGAGGTTAAAAGCACACAAAGGACACAGAGAGTTTATACTAGTTCGGCCCCTTCGATGAAGGTAAAGCCTACGTCTAGTTTGGTTTGGTATTGCTTGGGCGTCCATGAACAGGGAGCGGATTGCCTGCCTGTGTCTCGACGGGTTGTTTCTTGTCCTTGAACCGTCGCCGGGTCGTCCCTTTATATAGGAGGTGACGGCCGGTCCGGTTTACAGAGTCCCGAGGCCGGCTCATAATTGTGTCCGCCTCGGTCTCTACTCTTTCTACCTTATACCTCAAGTTACATGATATGACGGTTCATAAACCGTAAACTTTACACATGGGCCCTAAGCCTCTATGGGCCGTAACCTCCAGTTCATATTCTACTAGGCTTATGATAACACAACTATGTAAGAGTAATCCGGATCTCTCTAGCCGGTTTATACCTGCTAGTAATATCCCTGACCTTAGGCCCCAGATTGATTTGAACTTGTTCATGTCAGTCTTCTATGTCCTTGCATGAATTTCTTCTCTGCAGCTCATCTGCTTCGTAAACCGGCTATGGCGTCATCTCCGGAAATCATCTTAATCTGTCGTGACATCACCTCCGCATTTATTGCTCACCTCTGTTTGTTACCTTTGTTAAATGTTATCCCGAAGATCCAGGCGACACCGTAATCTTCATCCAATCTCTGACCTCCTCGATTCTCGCGCTTGTCATTTCACCTCATCAGCTTATAAATACCGCCGAGGCCTGTCTCTTTTCTTCCTTCTTCCATCGTCTTCCTCCGTCGCCCGCAGCTCCGCTGCCGCTCTTCAAGCCCGTCGCCATCGTCGAGCCAGGCCGCTGCATCACCCTGAATCGTGTCCAGAGCACATTGCACCGTCCTCTTCTTCCTCAGGTATTCCTTCTTTCTCACTGTAGATCTCCATCTAGGGTTCCTTCCATAGTTTCTGCCATGAAACTTTGAAGCTCTGCTGTTCATCCCTGTGGGTTACCCTTACCGTAGATTCAAACCTTAGATTCGTTTTGAGTGCGCTCCTGCTCCGCGCTCACACTTTTAGTTCCTCTAGCTTAATAACTTAGATCTGATCTGTAGAAAACCTCCGTAGTTCTTCTTGTATAAGACTTGCATATATTTCATCTTTTTCTTATGCCTTAGATCCATTTTTACTTCAGCTTTCTGTGAAACCTGTTTCTTCGTCTTTGTAGATCTGTAGCTTACTCTCCGGTTTAACCAATCATATGTTCCCTTCGACGGTCTATATGTAAAACTGTACCTTGTAATTGATGGTTTAGTTGCTGCCTCTCCTATCATCATAATCCGGCAGTTACCTTACTCTCATATACTCCCGGGCTAGTAATACCATTAGCCCCTTGTGTAAACCGGCAATTTAGATCCATAATCTTTATAGAGTGCTCTGGCTTAATTGTAGCAATTGGTAAACCGGATTTTGTATTATATCTTTCAGCATTTCCTTTTCCGAACGATGGCCAAGCAGTTTGTCGCTTGCAACTGGGCTCCTTCCCGCATTACTGAAGAAGATTTAACGAACGCAGCTTCAATTGGTCTTCTGGGTCCTAAAAATGTTCTGCACTGGCGGGCCCCAGGAGATGAATGCCCCCTACCCCTAAGGAAGGAGAGATCATTGTTTTCTTTGATCATCTGGCCCGGGGCTTTAGCCCCCCTGGTTCAAAATTCTTCCGGGGTGTACTAGCCGCTTTTCAGCTCCATCCTCAGGACATAGGCCCAAATTCTATATCAAATGTCTGCAATTTTTAAGTCTTCTCAGAAGCATATCTTCAAGAAGAACCATCAGTGGATCTGTTCAGATATTTTTTCCATTTAAACCGGCGGACAGAGTTTTCTGACGGGCCGCATCAAGAACTGGGTGGCGTCAGCATTCAAAAGAGAAAGGATGTGACCTTTCCTCACGCTGCCCTTCCCACGCACCCCAAGGAATGGAATCAATCGTGGTTTTATTGCATAGATACCTCACCTGAAGGGGAAAACCCACTGCCGGGTTACCGCGCATATCGCCTGCCTGAAGATCATCCCCTGCCACAGTGCCTCAGTGCCCCGGATCGAGCGCGGTTTGCCCCTCAGCTTTCTAAGCTTAGGGCTTTTATGGCCAACGGCTTAACCGGAGTAGACTTTGTTCGCTGTTGGCTTGCCTGGAGCATCCTTCCACTGAGCCGACGTTCAGGCCTGATGTGTGAGTATACCGGAAAAACGGATGACCCTCAGCGCCACATTGACATAATACTTCCTGAGGAAGAAGTCGCTGAATCCGCAAAGAAAATGCTCAACATCTCTCTTGAAGAGTGCAGCCGGACCGGTTTAGCTCCATTTTGTGAAAACAATAAACCGCCAGCAGTAAGTTCTTTCTGATCTTTTCTGCTTGTTCTAATCCGTTCATATCAAATATCTTCTATTTATTTTCTTTCTTCTGCGCAGGCCAACGACCCCTTCTGGAAGAGGAAACCTCAAGACAAACCAGGCAAACAACCACGCCGGAAGACATATGTTGTCAAGAAGAAGAAGGTGGCTTCCCCCTCCGGTTCATGTCCTGAGGAAGATGATTCGGATTCCGAGGAATGAGTTGATCCTGATATATTGTAATCTCCCTTTATCAAATTTATGGTAACAATACCCCTCCGCAGGATCTGGCTGAAGGAAGTAAAGCGGCGGAAGTTGAGGTAATCTCTCTCTCTTCAGACTCAGAACCGCCGGCGCCCAAAATCCGCTGGGCATCTCGAAAATACCCTTTTTCTCATCCTTACGCTCAATTGGACCCCAAATTTCTTTTGAAGAAACAGCAGCGCGAAGCACGCCGGACCACGCGCCATAGTGGCCACGTAGTGGAATCCTCCGGAATACCTCTTACTCCGGCTCGCAGGTGCCGCTCTGAGGTTTTACTTTTTCCATCTCTTCTTCATCCAAAGGCCGGGCTTATACGTAAACCGCTTAAACCGTATGATCCTAACTATCAGGAGGCTCCTTTGTCCTCTTCTAGCGAGTCGACTGCTACACAGGTCCCTGTACTGAAGACCGTGCCTGGGTAAGTCTTTTCCAACATCCGGTTTATCTTTATATTTGTATCTTGATGATTCTCATTGTTCCTTTGATTTTCTTCAGCAAACCAAAGCCTAGCAAGAAGGCGAAAGCCACCAAAACGGCTGCCGAGATTGCTACCGCTAAACCGGCCGCTGATCCGGACGAAGTTATCCCTCCAGAAGATAATCCTGCAGCTCAGTTTGATGATGCTACTCCCATGGATCGTGATGATATTGCTGTTCTGGAGAATATAGTTGAACCGGCTAGTCCTGTCCGGGTTAGCCCTCCTCGGGCTAGCCCGGCTCCTATTAGCCCGGTGCCTACCGCTGCCCCTTCTCAACCAACTGCCGCTTCTTCCCCCGATGTTCAGATAACCGGGTCAGGTTTTATTGCTCCTGCTGAGCCTATCGTCTTGGCCAAACACACTGCCAAAGAGGAGAAGCTTCAACAAGAGAAAGGCAAGTGGAGCACAGACTTATCCAGCTACGCCCAATTAAGTGCCTAGGAACTTTATTCCAGGTATTTGAACCGGCTTCATACCAGCCGCGATTATGAATCCGGGTTGGTTAATATGATGAAGGATAAGTACGAGGTAACTTCCTTCACTTGTCTCTGTTTTGTGTCTTTTGTACTCCTGACTTTAGGTCATAGTAGCCCCCAAGTGCCGGTTTAGCTTCGTTGTAGGTGAACCGGTACTTCCAATGTATGCAAAATGAACTTACATTAGCCCCCAAGTGCCATGGGCATAACTTGTTTTATGTGCCTGGGACTTGTCTGAATTTCACTTTTGATACTTCAACTGAACATTAGCCCCCAAGTGTCAAGTGGATAACTTGTTTATATGCTTGAGACTGTTCTGAATTGTCTTTTACTCCTTTTGATTTCCTTGTAGGCTGACTTGACCCGGAGGGCTGCAAAGGTAACTGAGCTCCGGAATAGACTGGCTGCTACTGAAACTGCTTCTGCCAAATCCAAGGAAGAGCTTGCACTGAACTTAACCAACACAGAAAAGTTGAAAAAAGACTTTGAAGCGGAGCGGTCCGCCTGGGAGGTGCAGAGGAATGCTCTTGAGAAAAGAGCAAAGGATGCTGAAGCCGCCCTTAATCCGGTGACGCAAGAGCTAACCGATTTAAGACAGCAAATAGAACTTATGACCTCTGCTATCTTTGGTGAGCACTCAATTTGCATATGTTTTCCTCTCCGCAATCTTTGTTCCGCTCCGGCTTAACTTTAACAATTATATTTAGGGCGATGCATAACTCAGCTTGGAGATGACGTCCGAAAGAAGCTCAAGGCCTCTTATACCTTGGTGGAGCAGCTGTATTCCGGTGCTCAAAGGATTATAAGTGCAATGTCTCATCAGAAAGCGGCCCCAACTACTATCCAAGGTACTTTAGAGAAGCTATCCATCCTGCCTGTGCGTTTGGTAGAGGTGAAGAAATCTGCTGCACGGGCCGGCTCACTTGTAGCACTGACCCGGGCCAAGGCATGGGTTCCGGACTTTGATCCGGAGGAAGCTATGAACGGATACCCCAGTAATAAGGAAGATGGATCCACCTTCTCTGGCGAAGACCTCCGTGCCTTAACCAAGGAGATGCGCCCTGTTGCCAACAAACTTGCCGATGAAGCGGATCTGACCAGGTATCATCCGGCATATGACTTAGAAAATGAACGGGTGGACCGGCCGGTTTATGATACCGAGAATCTGATCCCGCCAGTGCGCGCCCATACTTTCGCTCCAGATATTGATCCGTCTGATCTTATTACTGAGGAAATGTACTTCCGTGCACTCTCCAAGATTGACCGGCGCGTTCCCGACTTCCAGCCACTTACTGAAGATGAAGAAGATCCGGAACAGGCCGATCCTCAGCCTTCGCAGCAGGAAGAAGAATAAACCGTCCGGTTTAACTCATAGCTGCTGAAAAATTGTTGCCAAAAAACTTTAATCCGTTCAGGCCTGCAAGTGCCTTGTAATAGGATAGTTCGAAACATTGTCTTTGTCTCAATTCAGATGTCACAGCTTGACTTGGCGTCTGCCAATTTTAATCTCTTGTCTGCTATGGTTGATCCGTTTATATTATCTGTATCTGCATAAACAAGGCTAAAAAGATGTCCTGGCGGTTTACCACCGGACCTATTACATTGTTCCCATAGGCATATACTGAAAGAGTATCTATTGTATACCCAAAAATACTTCATACCTTTGATTAAGTGTGCCTGACATCCTTAATCCGGTAGACATAATTGAACATGTAGATTCTGATGAGGCTCTTGGCCTTCTTGGCGTTTGCCTGACGACTGTTCCGGGTTTTGATAAACACCGGTTTAAATCATGCTGGTGTTTTATGACCCAGACTTCTATAGATATGTGGTCAACTTTGAAGTTGCCCAGTTCCGGATCAAAACTTGGTTAACCACAGAAAACATTGAAAAAATCGCAAAAAACAAAGTATTGTTGGCAAATAAGACCATGTAGTCGAGGCTTTTTGTGAGCTGCCAGGCTCCAAATCGAGGCTTCTGATTCGAATGCGATCAGTAAACCGGACCAAAGGGGTGAAGCTAGGATTCGAATGCGACCATGTAGCCCCCAGTGGCCTTGAAATTTTGCCAATCAATGGATTCGAATGCGATCCAAGGAGCTATGATTCGAATACGATCATATAAACCGGACAAAAAGGGGTTAAGCTAGGATTCGAATGCGATCCGTAGCCCCCTAGTGACCGTGGAGATTTTGCCAATCAATGGATTCGAATGCGATCGAAGGAGCTATGATTCGAATACGATCATATATATTGGACCAAAAGGGGTTAAGCTAGGATTCGAATGCGATCCGTAGCCCCCTAGTGACCGTGGAGATTTTGCCAATCAATGGATTCGAATGCTATCCAAGGAGCCATGATTCGAATACGATCATATATATCAGACCAAAAGGGGTTAAGCTAGGATTCGAATGCCATCCGTAGCCCCCTAGTGACTGTGGAGGCAGGGTACCTATAAGAGAGTTGCGCTTATATGGCAAGTCCTGTTTGGTCCCTTGTAGAATTGTCCTGCATAGCAAAATAGACTGATCAAAGCATCGTGTTTTTCTTGATGAAAATGATATATATCAAGAGAAGTAAACTTTAGATGGATATCACCTGAGTGAATTAATGGGCCTCGAACCCCTCGTTGGTTGCCCCAAGTGGAAGGTGTAAGATGCAGTAAGTAGAAGTGTTTTCCCCTAGCAAAGATGCCAAGGATCGGTTCCCCAGAGACTCCTAGGTTCAACAGGTAGGTGTCAATTGCTACGGCGCCAGATTAGTAGCAACCAACGTGGACCTGCACACAGATACAAATAACTTTGCTCCCAACGAGTACAGAGAGGTTGTCAATCTCTCCGGCCTTGTAGTTCACAAAGGGTTAAAAGCAATGATAGTAGTGATAGATAGTTTTTGCAATAGTAAATAATAACGGGAAAGTAAATAGTGTATGTGATCAATGATGGTAATATGGACCGGAGTCTCATGATGTTCACTAGTGATGTCTCTCTCCCAAAAGACGATAAAACAGTTATGTGAGGTAAACAAATTACAGCTGGGCAATTGACATGACCACGAACGCAAACCAATGCTAACTACATTGCAAGAAAGGTTGAGGTTCAAAGCATGGGCGGTACGCCAAAGTAAGTAGACCGAAATCCATCAATATCTACTACTAATCATCCACCTTGAGATATCTATCCAGAACATCTCGCTGGTATTAAGTTGCGAGTCCCACCCATAGTGTAAAATCAATGCAACAGACAACTGCATTAAAAGAACTTTGCGTAAAGTAAACAATCCTTGCACCCGTGGGCACAAGCACCGTTGTTTTCCCCCTTGTGGGAACAGCACATCCCCTAGACTCATGTTTCTGTCACTCAAGCTAGTCATCGAGGGGCATGAACCCACAATCGAGCATAACGTTCCCTCTTGGACTCACTACCTATTACTCGGCCAAAGCAATAAATAACAACGGAGAACATGCAAGAATTACTTATGAACTAAAATATAAAAGAGGTGAATCAAATATATTACTCAAGAGCAATCTAAACATAATCTCATAATCCATCGGATCCCAGCAAACTCAACATAGCAACAGCATAAGGATTACATAGGTGCCTCGATCATGTAGGGCAGCTCACGAGGACTAATTAGTGAAGCACAAGAACGGGAGGAGAACATCACATAGCTACTGGTCATGGACTCATGGTCCAAGGGAGACTACTCACGAGTCATCCGGGAGGCGTCCATGGTGGTGGAGAAGCTCCCGGTGGTGATCCTCCCCTCCGGCAGGGTGCCGGGAAGAGTTCTCCTGGTGCTCCCGATCTTGGAAGCGGCGGCGGCGGCGGAACAGAGATGGGATCGCGAAAAGAAGTCCTGTTCTGAGGGTTTCGGAGAGTCCTTTAAATATATGCCAAAGTAGGGCACCGGGGGAGCCTCGGGGGGCCCAGGCGCCCCCCCCCGGCGCGGCCCAGGGGGGGGGGGCACCCACAGGTCGCCTGGAGCCCCTGTGGCCCCCCCAGGTTGCCCTTCGGACGCAGTGTTGTTTCCGTATCGCTGATTTTTTATATAATTTTTCTGGATTTTTCTGGGCAGTTCTCGAAACGTGAAAACCTGAAATACAAAAAAAGCCGAAAACAGAAACTGGCACTGGGGTGCACTGGATTAGTAAGTTAGTCCAAATATGATAAAAAGTGTATGGAAGTGTATGAATATCATAGCAATATCACCCAAAAGTGGCATGGAGCAAGCAGAAATTATAGATACGTTTTGGACGTATCAACATCCCCAAGCTTAATTCCTGCTCGTCCTCGAGTAGGTAAATGATAACAAGAATAATTTCTGTGGTGACATGCTATTAACCATATAGGACTTTCTCATAGTCATATGACAAAAGCTTACTGAGACAATGATTCTAAAGTAATTAAGTTGTCTCAAGAGAAAATCACAAATGACTGAAAGTTTTACAACATGAAACTGAAACATCAAAAAGATTTGCAATGAACATGATGTGCAAATATGATCAAGTGATATCTAGCTTGCCCCCTTTAGTGATGCAAAACATAAATGCAAGGGCACCTTCAAGGTTTAAGTGATGACTAGATACAATCATTTCAGAATAAACGATATCACAATCATGCAAAAGACAATGCTACTTTGGGACAATGCACATTACACTCAGAATGACAATCATGCTCTCAGTAGTTGGTGCTTCAATCATAAAGGTAAAAGAAATGGTTAAGTGCTAGAGCTTTTTATTTTGGAAACATGGAAGCAATTGTGTCAATGGTAGTAGTACTTCATATGTGTCATGCATAAAACATCCCATAAGTTGCAAGCCTCATGCATCGAATACCAATAGTGCTCGCTCCTTGTCCTAATTAGCTCGGATCCCCATGGGTTATCATTGCATTGCATATGTTTTAACCAAGTGTCACAAAGGGGTACCTCTATGCCACCTGTACAAAGGTCCAAGGAGATAGATCGCATTTGATTTCTCGTTTTTGATAGATCTCAACTTGAGGACATCCATACCGGGACAACATAGAAAATAGATGATGGACTCCTCTTTAATGCATAAGCATATTCTCATGAGAGATTGAGGATTAAGGTCCAAGCTAAAACTTCCACCATGATGCATGTTCTTCTCTAACAATATGCATATTAATTCAACCCACGGTAAATCACCCTTACTTCAGACAAGACGAACATGCATAGCAACTCACATGATATTCAACAAAAGTGTGACAGTTGATGGCGTCCCCAGAAACATGGTTACCGCTCAGCAAGGAACTCATAAGAAATAAGATACATAGGCAACATATTCTTTACCACAATAGTTTTTAGGCTACTTTCCCATGAGCTATGTATTGCATGGTTAGTTTGCTTAGTGCAGGTGGAGGTTAGCAAAAGACTGGGAGCGACCAACTAAGAGAGCAATGACGGTCATAATCATGCAGAGCGACAAAGCAATATTGAATCAGGCATGGTAGTTATATCGCTACTTAGAAATAAAAGATCATCAAGGCTTGACAGACTTTCTTTACAGTCTTAAATATGCGTGAGCATACGCCAAGTCAATCAAAATAAATTCTCGAAGGAAGATATTACTAGACCATACCATATCATAGGCAAACAAACCAAGTTGGTATTCCAATAACACATTGGGAACCCCCCAGCTATCTGAGATTAACCAAAAGAAAACCTTAACTACTAAGCACCATCATGAAAGTAGCATCTTTATCATAGACACATTAACCCATGCAACGGAAGCAAACTCTCTTAATAAGGTGAGCATGGTAATTAAAGAGAGTTCAAGCAACCAACTAAATAAAAGCTCTTGAAAAGATAAGCATGAATACTAAGAGCAGAGTATGATAGTAACTATTTAAAAGACAAAGAACACACACAGCATAGATAGACATGAAAATTCTATGTAATGTTCTAGGTAGAAGTGGAGCGTGTTTCTCTCCCACATAAAGGAATGCTGGGTTCCGACTCTTTATGAAAAACTAAAAAGAAAACTAAAAGCAAGACGCTCCAAGCATAGCACATAACACATGAAGTGATAAAAATATAGCGGAATGAAAGACGAACTGATAATGTTGATGGAGAAGGGGATGCACGGGGGCATCCCCAAGCTTAGACGCTTGAGTCTCCTTGAATATTTCTTGGGGGTGCACAGGGGCATCCCCAAGCTTGAGCGCTTGACACTCCTGAATCTTTTTATCATCTTCCCTCGCACACTTGAAAACTCCCTTCATACATAACTCATCATAATCTGATTAGCGAGGTTAGTACCCTTAATAAAATAATTATACCTTGATGGAAATAAGGATATTCTTGAAGTTCTACTGTTTCTCAAGATTGCCAAAAGGTTTTTGCAAAGAAAAAGCAAGTTCTTAATTTGCAAAGTGAAGGTAAGGCAAAACAGGACAGAATCTGTGAAAAACAGAACAGCAGGCAGTAATTGACCTGTTCGGGATACTTCTGCAACTCAAATCAAAAAACTCAGAACTGACGCACGAAAGACAATTATATAGAGAACGCTGTCGAAAAAATTCAGACCAAAAAGATGATCTGGTGATTTTATAAGAATTTTTCTATCCAAGGACATAATCTGTTTCCTGGACAGCACCTCACAACTTTTGAACTTTCTAGCAATCAGAGGCTATACTTGGCACAAATATGAAAAGCAAAGATACAATGATGATGCTACAGAAGTAAACAACATCAAGACACAACAAAAGCAAAAATTTTATTCATGTGGGCTGCCTCCCAAAAGCGCTTTCTTTTATGCCTTTAAGCTAGGCATAATGCATAGATCAAGTTTTATCAAGAGTAAAAGAATAGCTAGCCCGTACAACGGACTCAAAAGGTAACTTGACCTTCTTACGAGGGAAGTGTTCCATCCCTTTATTGAGAGGAAACTGAAATTTTATATTACCCTCTTTCATGTCAATGACAGCACCAACGGTGCGCAAAAAGGGACGTCCCAAAATAATTGGACATGAAGGATCACATTCAATATCCATAATAGTGAAATCAACGGGCACATAATTATCATTGACAACAATAAGAACATCATTGATCCTCCCCAAAGGTTTCTTTATGGAAGAATCAACGAGAGCATCACCAAAAGAACAAGAATTAAAAGATTTCAATTTAAGCATATCATATAGTCTTTTGGGCATAATAGAAGTACTAGCTACAATATCACATAAGGCAAAGCATGAGAAGTCATTCAAATAAATTTTTATCATAGGATCCCAACCATCTTCTAGCTTTCTAGGTATGGAGGCTTCTACTCTAAGTTTCTCCTCCCTAGCTTTGATGAGAGCATTGGTGATATGCTGTAACACCCCAAAATTTTAATCTTGTTTTATTAATTAGAATTTTGTCAGAAAGATTTAATTTCTATTTTCTGGCTTTTCTATTAATTTCAGAGCTACTTCTTTTCTCTGGATTTTAATTTTTTTTTTCTCTTATCTGAAACTTTTGGATAATATTGAGGGGCTTGAATGCTTTCTTAAAACATTTGATTCTTGTTGGGTATGCAAGTGGAAGCATTTTTATAATACTTTTACCAAGCATCAATTCTTTTAAAATGGCTTTTTCATTCTTTCAAGGGCCCCCATTGCACTGCAACCTATTTAAATATTTCTATAAAAATTCCACCAAAATTTGGAGATGACAGTAGATGCATATAACTCATTTTTATGCAAAAATCCAGCTTTGTGTTTTATAAATTTTTGAGCAAAACATCCTCTTTTTCATTCTGGTCCAGTTAGGTATTTTGCACTGCAACCCTATTTTAAATTTCTCTAGTGAACTTGGGATCTTTCCTGCTATTAGTACTTGCTACCAAACCCTTAAGTCCAGGATATTGGACCCATTTGAATAATTTTGATCCATGCAATAATAGCCTACATTTTCTGTCCAGATTTGGTTTTCTCAAAAACTTGCACTAGCAAGTTTCTCGTTTTGCCAAACTAACCTTGCCACCATCTCCTACACCTAAAGAGACCCCAGTCTGGTAAGTTTGGAGTCCAGAAGGATCTCCTGGGTGGCCTTGGCATATTGTCAAACAGCTGACGTGCATGACCAGAATTGGCATGCTCCCAAACTTTGTGTTAGAGACTTTCCTTCCTGGACAAACCAACATGTCCCCTAACCTCCTTTTATCCACTAACCTAGCCCTGGGTAGTTCCAACAGCACCAGAGCTTTTTAGGTCCCCCTAGCTTTTCATCGAGCACGTGGTGGGCGTGCTCTGGGCGCGGCCAGAGCGCGCATATGGCTGCCAACGCAACCGAACCGCCGCGTCGCGCTTAACCCCGCGTCCCTGGCTGTGGCTCGCCCGCAGGGCCGCGCCCCGTTCCCTTCAGCTCGCCCGTGCCTCTCTGCCACCTCTGGCACCCCTCAGCGCCGCCACAGCAAGCTCCCTTGGCGGCTAGCCTTCGGCTACAGCTCGCCGTACCATGGCCGGCGCCGCCCAAACCATCCCCGCGCGCCAGCTAGCCCCTGGAGCAGTCGCAGCTCGTCCTCTAGCTCCTGGCACACTCCCAGAGCTCCGCCACGTCGCCCCGGCTACATAGGCGACGAACCGCCATCGCCGCCGTCGTGCTTATCCACGGGAAGCCGCAGAACCGACAGCACGCGCCTATAAATAGGGCTCTTCCTTGCTTCCCCAGCATGGCGCAGCGCCCCGCCTCTCCCTTAGAGCCTCTCCAAGCCACCAAACGGCTGGTAGTGGCCTTCTTCCCCGCCTCCGGTCAGGATCCCGCCACCGCCGTCGTGGTCAAACCCGGAGCCCCCTACTACTCTTCCCCTTGCCTAGTGCTTTCCAACCGAGTCCCTCAGATGCAGAGGACCCGTCCCCATTCCCTCTTTCCGCCTAAGACCACCGTAGGAGGAATTCCCCGAGGCCCGAAGCTTCCCCTCCGCCATGGAGGAAGGTGCTCTCACCCTCGAGCTCCCCCGCGCTCCTAACCACCGCAGATGGATGCGGTGCCTCCTCCCGATCATCCCCATATCAAGAGCACGTCAAATGGTGACTTGTGTCGCCGGGGATCGCCGTTGGAAACGGCCCCTGTCTCCGTCGAGGCACGCGCGGGGGGAGGGGGAAGAAGACGAACCCGACAGGTGGGGACCACCTGTCGGTGAGCCAACCCAAGCCACCAGTGGCGCAACCCGGCTGATGCATTTCTCCCCTGGAGAAGCGTATTTCGAGTAAGAACGCAAACAATCTAAGAAGACGTATTCCAGGCGAACCGTTTTCCTTTTTTTTGTTTTATTTAAAACAGATTTTGACCAGAACTTTGACTGAGCATATCTTTTTAAATAAAACTCCAAATGAGTTGATTCTTTTTCCTACCTCTCTCAAATTTCACCTAGTTTATTTTAAGATTTATTTCAAAAATAATTAGGACAACTTTTTGTACTGTTTTTAAAGTATGTGTTAATTTGAATATTTTCAAAAATAGGAATTTGGAGGGAAGATCAAAACTTTCAAAAGTTTTGGAGTGCACCTCACCTCTCTGCACCTTGAAGGCAAGCATCTTGGACTCCATTATGACATAAGCTGTGTGTTGTTTGCTAGAACATATGAACTCCATCAATATGCTAAAATGGAGTAGTGTTATTTCATGTGGAAGTCATACTCTTGCATATCAACATATGGTGAAAATATTTTCTGTTATATGTGTGATATTGGTGACAGTAGCCACTTCTCATGCCACATATGCCTGGTGACAGTTCGGATGGAGTCCGAAGAAAGATTGTGTTCCGGTGAACACAACCACGTGACGGACATCTCGTTGTGGCGAGGATGTGCAGTGGGGCATGATGGGGCATGAGGGGTGGTGACCTTGTCGGGAAAACTGTGGAAAGTATACGTTGTGCTAACCATGCAGGGAACACAAAGCCTCCTGAGTCGACCATAGATCGAGCCTTGTTCCAGTAACCCCCATGCTTGTTTTCGTACTACCACTTGTCCCTGCCGCGGGCAGGGTACGGTTCAGTAAGTTGTCAACCCCTTTATTGGCACACACCGTACAGAGAGGCCATGGTGGAAGATACCGGGTGCATCCGGTAGGCATGCCACATGGTCCGGGGGCATGGGTGTTTCCGGTTGGGGCCGAGAGGGGGGCACCCCTTAGTAGCGCGCGATATAAATTTGATCCCATGCTAATCGAGGTTGTAGCCTCCCCGCTTAGAGTTTTGCTTAACGAGTGTCATGGGTGATTCCAGACACCGGTAAGTTAAGCTGGTGTGTGCTGGTTGGGTGTGTTTTCAATTCAAAGACCGTAAGCGGAATTAGTCCTGGTGGACTAAAGGAATCCGTTACTCGTGGGTAAAGAGTACACCCTCTGCAGAGTTTATATCTATTCGAATAGCCGTATCCGCGGTTAAGGATTACAGTCTGGGATGGGTCAAGTGTCGGTCTTAGTGTCGGTCTTCGGAGGAAAACTTCTAAACCAAAATATTGATCATGACGTGTGACGAATGATGATTGTGATTATTATTATTGTGGACTAACCATTCATATTGTTGTTGAATTGTTGAGTATCCTTAGGATGGTACTACCTCCAGAATACTCATTGTGATTATTATTATATAAGCCCTTTATGTGGTGTCGCTGAGACGCCCGACTGTGGCATACTTGTTATTCAATTTTCTTTATAAGCCCTTTATGTGGTGTCGCTGAGACGCCCGACTGTGGCATACTTGTTATTCATTCTCCTTATAAGCCCTTTATGTGGTGTCGCCCAGACGCCCGACTGTGGCATGTTGATTATTTATTTTTCTTATAAACCCTTTAGGTGGCGTCGCTCCGACGCCCGACTGTGGTACGCATGTGATTTATTTTTCTTATAAGCCCTTTATGTGGCGTCGCTCAGACGCCCGACTGAGGCATGCTTTATATTATTATCCTTTCGAGGCGTCGCTTCAGACACCCGATCGGTTTATTTCATCTTCATTCTCTGATTGCTTATTCCTGTTTAGTACAAATGACCTGCTCATGTGCATCATGAATTTTATTTTTGGACTGACTAAGTGATCGTGGATTATTTCAGTGCATGATTATCACCTGCTATGTTATACCTGTTTTCATGATGTTTGCGAGTACATTCAAAGTACTCACTGGCTTGTCCCTGGTTATTGTCTTGGCCAGATCTTTTGCTTGGAAAGGAGCACAACGACGACAGCCCCGGAACCTAGGCAATGGAGATAGCAGACGCGCGAAGATAGGAATTATCCAGGTCAGCTGTTCCTGTGGGAAATGGAGTCCCATAGACGCTGATGTATCGCAAACCGCTTCCGCCATCAACCACTAGAAACCTTTTGTTGTACTCATGGACCAGAATGGTCTTGTACTACATATTTTGTATTTAGCTTGGAACTTCTGTATCAAGTTCGTGTCTCATCAGCTAACAGTAATCCTGGGGCTGGTGAGCACAAGGGCCATTTACTGGGAAATTAATATCCCGGAAAATCGGTCCTGACAACCTTGGTATCAGAGCCAGGCTGACCATTGGCTAATCCTATCTTGGCCGGGTCGATGAACCTAGGTTAACCCACCCACCAGACCTTAACCTCACCACAATAAAGCCTACCCTACCCGATAGCCCACACTGTGACCCCGACAGCTTTTGGCAGTCGGTGCCCAACATATCAGACTAGCCCAGTAAGCTACACGCCCGTGATCGACACCTGAGTTGCCACATTCGCAAGTGTGCGAAGGAAGACTCCGTTTTCTTTATATAAAGGGAGCGTTTGCACAACCGACAACCACAGTAATACATCGCATTTTGCGATATATATATATGTGACAATGACCCCGACCACCAGAGAACAGAACCGGCAATTAATATTGCCCCCACAACACAATATGTCATCCTGCCCAGATGCTATACATGAGGCCACTCCGTGACCTTACCAAGCATCCCTCACCTTGTGCACTGCCTTCACAGCCAATTGTTTTTTTTTTAGGTCGCACCTTGGGATTCATATGAAGACCCCAGATGCAACCCCGGGGGATTTTTGTGAGATTTTGACCCCAGTACCATGGGTTTTCTCCAACCATCCTGGTACAACCTGTTCAAATTAAGGGTCACTCTCATATTGTACAGCCAGGCACACCTCGCAGGTAGACCCAAACCAAGACCCTACGGAAGTTCCCTTCGTCAGGAAAAACCATGCCCATTCCAATAATGACCATATAGATCGCTGCGTATGGAGCGGTTACCAGTCTTCAATTCATGGTACCCTTTGCCAGTGAACGTGGCTATTATTATTTCCCCGAATAGTGCAGCAGCCAGAGAAGCCGCATCTTTTCCCTACACATGAGAAGAGATAGGTCTGATGCTAAATAAGCTGGTGCACTATATCATCACTCGAGAACGCTTGACCCAGTAAGTGATGGATTTTCTCCAGACCCTTGTTGTGTAAAACCCTAGTCGCTATTAGTAGACCCCTGAGGCCAGACTAAGAGAGACGCATTTTGTGAGTCCCCCATCCACTCCCCGTAGACGAAGGATATATCGCACTGCAGGGAATAATTCCTCGTGAAATACAGCTTATTACCTGAACCGTCAGCACCGTGGTAATATCAGTTCGTGTAGAAACTGACTGTTTGTTGTGATAGCTGTGTTGTGCTTTAAAATTTTCTGTACTAGTATATTGCATTGGTTGAAGTTGTTTCTTGTGATTACAAAAAAAAAATTGATTGTTTTTAATTATAGCAAATTTCATAGTAAGGTTTTTTCTTAAAAGACCGCTGTCATGAAAAATGTTTTCCTCAATAAAAATTTGTTTTGCATGCCCTCTCGTTATATAACTCACAAGACCGCGTGCACTTAATGCAAGACCCCGCGCGCTCTTATCACCTAATCTATTACCTCGCTAGTAAACCACAGCTGCACATTAGTCAGCGATTTTCTCTGTAACCCCGTCCTATCATGCGTGTAGTGTATCTGTTTTCATGTGACGGTTGCCGCGTGGTACGAGTAATCTTTTTACAAAATACGTTCTTAGCAAATCTCGAGGACGAGATTTTTCTTAAGGGGGGTAGTGTTGTAACACCCCAAAATTTTAATCTTGTTTTATTAATTAGAATTTTGTCAGAAAGATTTAATTTCTATTTTCTGGCTTTTCTATTAATTTCAGAGCTACTTCTTTTCTCTGGATTTTAATTTTTTTTTTCTCTTATCTGAAACTTTTGGATAATATTGAGGGGCTTGAATGCTTTCTTAAAACATTTGATTCTTGTTGGGTATGCAAGTGGAAGCATTTTTATAATACTTTTACCAAGCATCAATTCTTTTAAAATGGCTTTTTCATTCTTTCAAGGGCCCCCATTGCACTGCAACCTATTTAAATATTTCTATAAAAATTCCACCAAAATTTGGAGATGACAGTAGATGCATATAACTCATTTTTATGCAAAAATCCAGCTTTGTGTTTTATAAATTTTTGAGCAAAACATCCTCTTTTTCATTCTGGTCCAGTTAGGTATTTTGCACTGCAACCCTATTTTAAATTTCTCTAGTGAACTTGGGATCTTTCCTGCTATTAGTACTTGCTACCAAACCCTTAAGTCCAGGATATTGGACCCATTTGAATAATTTTGATCCATGCAATAATAGCCTACATTTTCTGTCCAGATTTGGTTTTCTCAAAAACTTGCACTAGCAAGTTTCTCGTTTTGCCAAACTAACCTTGCCACCATCTCCTACACCTAAAGAGACCCCAGTCTGGTAAGTTTGGAGTCCAGAAGGATCTCCTGGGTGGCCTTGGCATATTGTCAAACAGCTGACGTGCATGACCAGAATTGGCATGCTCCCAAACTTTGTGTTAGAGACTTTCCTTCCTGGACAAACCAACATGTCCCCTAACCTCCTTTTATCCACTAACCTAGCCCTGGGTAGTTCCAACAGCACCAGAGCTTTTTAGGTCCCCCTAGCTTTTCATCGAGCACGTGGTGGGCGTGCTCTGGGCGCGGCCAGAGCGCGCATATGGCTGCCAACGCAACCGAACCGCCGCGTCGCGCTTAACCCCGCGTCCCTGGCTGTGGCTCGCCCGCAGGGCCGCGCCCCGTTCCCTTCAGCTCGCCCGTGCCTCTCTGCCACCTCTGGCACCCCTCAGCGCCGCCACAGCAAGCTCCCTTGGCGGCTAGCCTTCGGCTACAGCTCGCCGTACCATGGCCGGCGCCGCCCAAACCATCCCCGCGCGCCAGCTAGCCCCTGGAGCAGTCGCAGCTCGTCCTCTAGCTCCTGGCACACTCCCAGAGCTCCGCCACGTCGCCCCGGCTACATAGGCGACGAACCGCCATCGCCGCCGTCGTGCTTATCCACGGGAAGCCGCAGAACCGACAGCACGCGCCTATAAATAGGGCTCTTCCTTGCTTCCCCAGCATGGCGCAGCGCCCCGCCTCTCCCTTAGAGCCTCTCCAAGCCACCAAACGGCTGGTAGTGGCCTTCTTCCCCGCCTCCGGTCAGGATCCCGCCACCGCCGTCGTGGTCAAACCCGGAGCCCCCTACTGCTCTTCCCCTTGCCTAGTGCTTTCCAACCGAGTCCCTCAGATGCAGAGGACCCGTCCCCATTCCCTCTTTCCGCCTAAGACCACCGTAGGAGGAATTCCCCGAGGCCCGAAGCTTCCCCTCCGCCATGGAGGAAGGTGCTCTCACCCTCGAGCTCCCCCGCGCTCCTAACCACCGCAGATGGATGCGGTGCCTCCTCCCGACCATCCCCATATCAAGAGCACGTCAAATGGTGACTTGTGTCGCCGGGGATCGCCGTTGGAAACGGCCCCTGTCTCCGTCGAGGCACGCGCGGGGGGAGGGGGAAGAAGACGAACCCGACAGGTGGGGACCACCTGTCGGTGAGCCAACCCAAGCCACCAGTGGCGCAACCCGGCTGATGCATTTCTCCCCTGGAGAAGCGTATTTCGAGTAAGAACGCAAACAATCTAAGAAGACGTATTCCAGGCGAACCGTTTTCCTTTTTTTTGTTTTATTTAAAACAGATTTTGACCAGAACTTTGACTGAGCATATCTTTTTAAATAAAACTCCAAATGAGTTGATTCTTTTTCCTACCTCTCTCAAATTTCACCTAGTTTATTTTAAGATTTATTTCAAAAATAATTAGGACAACTTTTTGTACTGTTTTTAAAGTATGTGTTAATTTGAATATTTTCAAAAATAGGAATTTGGAGGGAAGATCAAAACTTTCAAAAGTTTTGGAGTGCACCTCACCTCTCTGCACCTTGAAGGCAAGCATCTTGGACTCCATTATGACATAAGCTGTGTGTTGTTTGCTAGAACATATGAACTCCATCAATATGCTAAAATGGAGTAGTGTTATTTCATGTGGAAGTCATACTCTTGCATATCAACATATGGTGAAAATATTTTCTGTTATATGTGTGATATTGGTGACAGTAGCCACTTCTCATGCCACATATGCCTGGTGACAGTTCGGATGGAGTCCGAAGAAAGATTGTGTTCCGGTGAACACAACCACGTGACGGACATCTCGTTGTGGCGAGGATGTGCAGTGGGGCATGATGGGGCATGAGGGGTGGTGACCTTGTCGGGAAAACTGTGGAAAGTATACGTTGTGCTAACCATGCAGGGAACACAAAGCCTCCTGAGTCGACCATAGATCGAGCCTTGTTCCAGTAACCCCCATGCTTGTTTTCGTACTACCACTTGTCCCTGCCGCGGGCAGGGTACGGTTCAGTAAGTTGTCAACCCCTTTATTGGCACACACCGTACAGAGAGGCCATGGTGGAAGATACCGGGTGCATCCGGTAGGCATGCCACATGGTCCGGGGGCATGGGTGTTTCCGGTTGGGGCCGAGAGGGGGGCACCCCTTAGTAGCGCGCGATATAAATTTGATCCCATGCTAATCGAGGTTGTAGCCTCCCCGCTTAGAGTTTTGCTTAACGAGTGTCATGGGTGATTCCAGACACCGGTAAGTTAAGCTGGTGTGTGCTGGTTGGGTGTGTTTTCAATTCAAAGACCGTAAGCGGAATTAGTCCTGGTGGACTAAAGGAATCCGTTACTCGTGGGTAAAGAGTACACCCTCTGCAGAGTTTATATCTATTCGAATAGCCGTATCCGCGGTTAAGGATTACAGTCTGGGATGGGTCAAGTGTCGGTCTTAGTGTCGGTCTTCGGAGGAAAACTTCTAAACCAAAATATTGATCATGACGTGTGACGAATGATGATTGTGATTATTATTATTGTGGACTAACCATTCATATTGTTGTTGAATTGTTGAGTATCCTTAGGATGGTACTACCTCCAGAATACTCATTGTGATTATTATTATATAAGCCCTTTATGTGGTGTCGCTGAGACGCCCGACTGTGGCATACTTGTTATTCAATTTTCTTTATAAGCCCTTTATGTGGTGTCGCTGAGACGCCCGACTGTGGCATACTTGTTATTCATTCTCCTTATAAGCCCTTTATGTGGTGTCGCCCAGACGCCCGACTGTGGCATGTTGATTATTTATTTTTCTTATAAACCCTTTAGGTGGCGTCGCTCCGACGCCCGACTGTGGTACGCATGTGATTTATTTTTCTTATAAGCCCTTTATGTGGCGTCGCTCAGACGCCCGACTGAGGCATGCTTTATATTATTATCCTTTCGAGGCGTCGCTTCAGACACCCGATCGGTTTATTTCATCTTCATTCTCTGATTGCTTATTCCTGTTTAGTACAAATGACCTGCTCATGTGCATCATGAATTTTATTTTTGGACTGACTAAGTGATCGTGGATTATTTCAGTGCATGATTATCACCTGCTATGTTATACCTGTTTTCATGATGTTTGCGAGTACATTCAAAGTACTCACTGGCTTGTCCCTGGTTATTGTCTTGGCCAGATCTTTTGCTTGGAAAGGAGCACAACGACGACAGCCCCGGAACCTAGGCAATGGAGATAGCAGACGCGCGAAGATAGGAATTATCCAGGTCAGCTGTTCCTGTGGGAAATGGAGTCCCATAGACGCTGATGTATCGCAAACCGCTTCCGCCATCAACCACTAGAAACCTTTTGTTGTACTCATGGACCAGAATGGTCTTGTACTACATATTTTGTATTTAGCTTGGAACTTCTGTATCAAGTTCGTGTCTCATCAGCTAACAGTAATCCTGGGGCTGGTGAGCACAAGGGCCATTTACTGGGAAATTAATATCCCGGAAAATCGGTCCTGACATATGCTCTGTGAAGGCAAGGTTAAGCGTGCTAGTGCGGGGATCTCTAGACATCTTGTGAAGGAAATCAATAACTTCGGTAGGAGTGCAATTATCAAAATCAAGGTCACGAGCATCAAGTAAAGTAGTAGTGGTGTCCTTAAGGTTCACCTGTTTGGTAGTTTCTATAGCATCACCATTAATAGGTCCATTGGGACCAGGAGTACATTGGGTGCTAAGAGTGTGAACATCCTCAATAACTTGGATAGTAGCAACAGTGTGGTGGGTAGGAAGGCTCTTAATTCTTTCCTCTTCCTCCCTTTCTCTAGCCCATCTTTCTTTAAGCTTAGCCATCATCCTAATGTTTTCATTAATTTGTACTTGAGTAGCATTAATAGGGATGACTTCCCTCTCCTTAAGTGGATAAGTTTCAATTTTTAGCAATTTTAACTCATTGGCTAAGTGGTCTACCTTAAAAGAAAGATCATCTAGTTTATGTAGTTTCTCTTCTACATTCTTATTAAAGGACTTTTGGGTAGTGATGAAATCTCTAAGCATGGTCTCTAGTTCAGTATTGGAGTTCTTGGTACTAGGATAAGCATTGTTGTTCCCATAAGAGTTAGAGGGGAACGGTCTAGAATTGTTACCAAAGTTACTCCTATAAGCATTGTTGTTAAAATTGTTTCTAGAGATAAAGTTCACATCTACTTGTTCTTGAGCAATCAAAGAATTTAAAGGAACATCACGAGGATCAACAGTAGATTGCTTCGAAAGTAGAGACATGATCAAGTCAACTTTTTCATTGAGGGAGGAAATCTCCTCGACAGAGTTTACCTTCCTACCTGTTGGAGCGCGTTCGGTGTGCCATTGGGAATAGTTGGTCATCATCTCATCGAGAAGCTTCGTGGCAGCACCAAGTGTAGTTGACATAAAAGTTCCTCCCGCGGCCGAATCTAACAAGTTCCGCGAGGTAAAGTTCAAGCCTGTATAAAAAGTTTGGATAACCATCCAAGTAGTCAAACCGTGAGTAGGGCAGTTCTTGATAAGAGACTTCATACGTTCCCAAGCTTGGGCAACGTGTTCATTATCCAATTGTTTAAAATTCATGATGTTACTTCTAAGTTGGATAATTTTAGCAGGTGGATAGTATTTTCTGATAAAAGCATCTTTGCACTTGTCCCATGAATCTATGCTATTTCTAGGCAAAGACTGAAACCAAATTTTAGCTCCTCCTCTCAAAGAGAAAGGAAAAAGCTTAAGCTTAACAATATTACCATCTATTTCTTGGTACTTTTGCATATCACAAAGTTCAACAAAGTTGTTCAAGTGTAAAGCAGCATCATCTCCAGCACCGGAGAATTGTTCTCTCATGACTAAGTTCAGTAAAGCAGGTTTAATTTCATATGAAGGTGCTGAAGTGGCAGGTGTAGTGATAGGTGTGCTGATAAAGTCATCGTTGTTGTGACTAGTGAAGTCACACAACTTGGTGTTCTCGGTGGAACCCATAGTAGCAAGCAGGCAAGATAACTATTTTTGTGATTTTCGATAAAAGGAACTAAAGCAAAAATGAAAAGTAAACTAACAAGACTAAAAAGTAAAGGTAAAAGATAGGATGCAACTCCCCTATCCTGAAGAGTGGAGTCCCCGGCGAGGGCGCTAGAAAATACTCCTTGATGGGCTACGAACCCCTCGTTGGTTACCCCAAGTGGAAGGTGTAAGATGCAGTAAGTAGAAGTGTTTTCCCCTAGCAAAGATGCCAAGGATCGATTCCCCAGAGACTCCTAGGTTCAACAGGTAGGTGTCAATTGCTACGGCGCCAGATTAGTAGCAACCAACGTGGACCTGCACACAGATACAAATAACTTTGCTCCCAACGAGTACAGAGAGGTTGTCAATCTCTCCGGCCTTGTAGTTCACAAAGGGTTAAAAGCAATGATAGTAGTGATAGATAGTTTTTGCAATAGTAAATAATAATGGGAAAGTAAATAGTGTATGTGATCAATGATGGTAATATGGACCGGAGTCTCATGATGTTCACTAGTGATGTCTCTCTCCCAAAAGACGATAAAACAGCTATGTGAGGTAAACAAATTACAGCTGGGCAATTGACATGACCACGAACGCAAACCAATGCTGACTACATTGCAAGAAAGGTTGAGGTTCAAAGCATGGGCGGTACGCCAAAGTAAGTAGACCGAAATCCATCAATATCTACTACTAATCATCCACCTTGAGATATCTATCCAGAACATCTCGCTGGTATTAAGTTGCGAGTCCCACCCATAGTGTAAACTCAATGCAACAGACAACTGCATTAAAAGAACTTTGCGTAAAGTAAACAATCCTTGCACCCGCGGGCACAAGCACCGTTGTTTTCCCCCTTGTGGCAACAACACATCCCCTAGACCCATGTTTCTGTCACTCAAGCTAGTCATCGAGGGGCATGAACCCACAATCGAGCATAACGTTCCCTCTTGGAGTCACTACCTATTACTCGGCCAAAGCAATAAATAACAACGGAGAACATGCAAGAAATACTTATGAACTAAAATATAAAAGAGGTGAATCAAATATATTACTCAAGATCAATCATAACATAATCTCATAATCCATCGGATCCCAGCGAACTCAACATAGCAACAGCATAAGGATTACATAGGTGCCTCGATCATGTAGGGCAGCTCACGAGGACTAATTAGTGAAGCACAAGAACGGGAGGAGAACATCACATAGCTACTGGTCATGGACTCATGGTCCAAGGGAGACTACTCACGAGTCATCCGGGAGGCGTCCATGGTGGTGGAGAAGCTCCCGGTGGTGATCCTCCCCTCCGGCAGGGTGCCGGGAAGAGTTCTCCTGGTGCTCCCGATCTTGGAAGCGGCGGCGGCGGCGGAACAGAGATGGGATCGCGAAAAGAAGTCCTGTTCTGAGGGTTTCGGAGAGTACTTTAAATATATGCCAAAGTAGGGCACCGGGGGAGCCTCGGGGGGCCCAGGCACCCCCCCCGGT
>LR738709.1:5703496-5720246 GCA_902687465.1 Secale cereale
ACAGGGCGCCTGGAGCCCCTGTGCCCCCCCTAGGTTGCCCTTCGGACGCAGTGTTGTTTCCGTATCGCTGATTTTTTATATAATTTTTCAGGATTTTTCTGGGCAGTTCTCGAAACGTGAAAACCTGAAATACAAAAATAGCCGAAAACAGAAACTGGCACTGGGGTGCACTGGATTAGTAAGTTAGTCCAAATATGATCAAAAGTGTATGGAAGTGTATGAATATCATAGCAATATCACCCAAAAGTGGCATGGAGCAAGCAGAAATTATAGATACGTTTTGGACGTATCATGAATTCCCATAAGACACTTATTTAGAAGAAAATGGCTGATTCCCCGGTTTACCAGGGGTGCCGGTTTATTTATTAATCATAATATATACATGATACATGAAGCGGAGCTCATGGCTCAAGTGTAGTAAGGCCGTAGAAGGGCAATGTTCCACGGCCTCTTCGTCTCTTCCTTTGCTGTCCGTTAGTCTTTATGTTCTCGAACGTCCACTAGATAGTATGAACCGTTGTGTAGGTTCTTGCTGACCACAAAGGGTCCTTCCCAAGGTGGGGATAACTTGTGCATATCTGTCTGGTCCTGGATGAGCCAGAGTACCAGGTCCCCCTCCTGGAACGTCCTGGTCTTAACCCGGCGGCTGTGATATCTGCGCAGGTCCTGCTGATAAATTGCAGATCGTACTGCTGCTATGTCACGCTCTTCATCCAGCCGATCTAAGCTGTCCTGTCTTGTTTGCTCATTAGTCGCTTCAACATAAGCTGCCACCCATGGGGAGTCGTGCTGGATATCACTTGGAAGAACCGCTTCAGCACCGTACACCATGAAGAAGGGCGTATAGCCTGTAGACCTGTTAGGCGTAGTGTTGATGCTCTAGAGGATAGAAGGTAACTCCTCAACCCAGCACCCTGGTGTTCTTTGCAAGGGAGTCATAAGCCGGGGCTTGATGCCTCGCAAGATCTCTTGGTTGGCCCTTTCAGCTTGACCATTGGATTGAGGGTGAGCTACTGAAGACACATCCAGGCGAATATGATCCCTTTGGCAAAACTCTTCCATCTCTCCTTTAGATAGATTGGTGCCATTATCAGTAATAATGTTGTGTGGAAAGCCAAACCGGAAAATTACTTTTTTGATGAATTTAACCGCTGTTGCCGCATCACACTTACTGACAGGATCTGCCTCAATCCACTTTGTAAACTTGTCCATTGCCACCAACAGGTGGGTTTTTTGATCTTGGGATTGTTTAAAAGGCCCAACCATATCAAGCCCCCAAGTCGCAAACGGCCAAGTAATTGGAATCATCCGTAGCTCCTGTGCCGGAACAAGAGCACGCCGTGAGAATTTCTGACAAGCGTCGCATTTCCGGACTAGATCCTCTGCATCAGCATGGGCTGTTAACCAGTAGAACCCGTGACGAAAAGCCTTGGCTACCAGTGATTTTGAACGAGCGTGATGACCACAATCCCCTTCGTGTATCTCTCGAAGAACATCATTGCCTTCCTCTGACGATACACAGCACTGAAATGCCCCAGAAATGCCGCGGTGATGAAGTTCTCCGTTAACGATGGTCATAGATTTGGATCGCCGGACTATCTGCCTAGCTTCAAATTCATCATCTGGCAACTCTCCTCGGCTCAGGTACACCAAGTAAGGGAGTGTCCAATCCGGAATAACATGAAGTGCTGCAACTAGTTGTGCTTCCGGATCAGGAACAGCCAAATCCTCCTCCGTTGGTACCTGAACTGATGGACTGTGTAGCTCATCCAAGAAAGTATTTGGTGGCACCGGTTTACGCTGAGAACCCAGCCGGCTTAGAGCATCGGCCGCTTCATTTTTCCGCCAGTCTATGTGATCCACCTGATATCCTTTGAAACATCCTGCAACTGCTTCAACTTCTCGCCTGTAAGCTGCCATAAGAGGGTCTTTAGAGTCCCACTTGCCAGACACTTGTTGTGCCACTAGATCTGAATCACCAAAGCACTTGACCTGGCTCAAGTTCATCTCCTTAGCCATTCACAGGCCGTGAAGCAGTGCTTCATATTCAGCCGCATTGTTAGTGCAAGGGAACATTAGTCGGAGGACATAACAAAACTTGTCACCTCGTGGGGAAGTTAACACAACTCTGGCCCCCGAGCCTTCTAATTGCCTTGAACCGTCAAAGTGGATAGTCCAGTATGTATGATCCGGCTTCTCCTCTGGTGCTTGCAATTCTGTCCAATCATTGATGAAACCTACCAATGCTTGGGATTTGATAGCAGTACGGGGTACATACTTCAATCCGTGTGGGCTAAGCTTAATGGCCCACTTTGCTACTCTGTCGGTGGCCACTCTGTTCTATATTATATCCCCCAACGGAGCTGAGCTAACAACAGTGATTGGGTGGCCCTGGAAGTAGTGCTTCAGCTTCCGGTTTGCCATGAACACGCCATACACCAGTTTCTGCCAGAGTGGATACCTTTGCTTTGATTCAATTAGAACCTCACTGACGTAATAAACTGGGCGCTGAACCGGATATTCCTTTCCTGCCTCTTTTCGTCCTACCACAATTGCCACGCTAACTGCACGGGCATTGGCGGCCACGTATAACAGCAGTGGCTCATTGTCAACAGGGGCAGCAAGAACCGGCGGTTCTGCTAATTGCCGCTTCAAGTCCTCGGACGCAGCATTTGCAGCATCGCTCCATATAAACCTATCTGTCTTTTTCAGCATCTGATAAAGCAGAATTGCCTTCTCTCCCAAACGGCTGATGAATCGACTTAACACTATAATCCGGCCAGCTATGCACTGGACATCATTGATACAAGCCGGTTTAGTCAAGGATGTGATTGCCTTGATCTTCTCCGGATTGGCCTCTATTCCTCTGTTTGATACTAAGAACCCAAGGAGCTTGCCTGCCGGAACACCAAAAACGCACTTCTCCGGATTAAGCATCATCTTATAAACCCGGAGGTTGTCAAAGGTTTCCTTTAGGTCTTCTACCAGCGTCTCCTCCTTCCTTGATTTTACGACGATGTCATCCACATAGGCATGGACATTTTTTCCGATCTGCCCCTTAAGACAGTTCTGTATGCAACGCTGGTAAGTTGCTTGGGCACTCTTGAGCCCAAAAGGCATAGATACATAGCAGAAGGCTCCAAAGGGAGTTATGAAGGCTGTTTTCTCCTGGTCCTTAACTGCCATCTTGATCTGATGATACCCTGAATATGCATCCAAAAAACTTAACCGCTCACATCCTGCCGTAGCATCAATGATCTGATCAATACGGGGAAGAGAAAAAGGATCAGTTGGACAAGTTGTGTTTAAGTCTGTGTAATCTACACACATCCTACACGTTCCATTTTTCTTGTACACCAGAACCGGATTAGCCAACCACTCCGGATGGAACACCTCAACTATGAACCCTGCGGCCAAAAGCCTGGCCACTTCTTCACCTATAGCCTTGCGCCTTTCTTCGTTGAAGCGGCGCAGATACTGTTTGACCGGCTTGAACTTCGGATCAATATTAAGACTGTGCTCAGCGAGTTCCCTCGGTGTACCCGGCATGTCCGAATGTTTCCATGCAAAGATATCCCGATTCTCACGGATGAACTCGATGAGCGCGCTTTCCTATTTGGGGTCTAGGTTAGCACTGATAGTGAACTGCTTGGATGAATCGCCTGTCACAAAGTCAACCTGCTTGGTTCCTTCTGCTGATTTAAATTTCAACGCCGGATCATGCTCTGTAGTTGGCTTTTTTAACGTGGACATATCTGCCGGATCAACGTTGTATTTGTAGAACTTCAGCTCTTCTGTGGCACACACTGCCTCTGCATAGGCTGCGTCTCCTTCCTCGCACTCCAATGCAATCTTGTGACTTCCGTGAACCGTGATGGTTCCCTTATGATCCGGCATCTTGAGTTGTAGATAAACATAGCACGGTCTAGCCATGAACTTGGCGTAAACCGGCCTCCCAAACAGAGCATGATATGGGCTTCGGATCTTTACGACCTCAAAGGTCACTGTCTCTGACCTGGAATCTTGCTCATCCCCAAAGGTGACCTCCAGATCAATTTTCCCAACTGGGTAAGCTGATTTACCTGGCACCACTCCATGGAACACCATGTTGGATTGTCTTAACTTCTTGTCTGTCAACCCCATACGACGGAAAGTCTCGTAATACAAGATGTTGATACTACTGCCGCCATCCATGAGTACCTTTGTGAATTTGTAGCCGCCCATCTGTGGTGCTACCACTAGGGCCAACTGGCCCGGATTGTCAACTCGTGGCGGGTGATCTCTCTGCTCCACACAATAGGTTGTTCCGACCGACGTAGAAAACGTGGCGTTGCCGGTTCAACTGCATGTACTGCCCGCTTCAGAATCTTTTGATCTCGTTTGCACAAACTCGTAGTAAAGACATGGTACTGTCCACTACTCAGCTCCTTCGGATTACCCTGATATCCGGATTACTGCTGCTGTTGACGCTGCTGATTGCCTTGGTTATTGTAACCACCCTGACCATGCTGCGGGTTGCCTTGGTTGTTGTAACCCCCCTGACCATGTTGTTGGTTGCCTTGGTTGTAGTTATTGTTGCCACCATGATATCCTGATCCGGAACCATTACCCTGGTGACCCGGGCCTTGAAAACCGGAACTCGAGCCACCGCCCGGTGGTCCGTTGTTGTATTTGGCTTGTCTCATGGCCTCTATCATGATCCGGCATTCCCTCCATGTATGTTTAGACGGGTGTTCCGGCGTGCTATGTTTCGGGCAAGGCTCATTCAACTGTTGATCTAGATTGACGAATCCTCCTTCGTTCCGTGGAGGTGGCCTACCATTGCGGCGCTGAAAGTTTCCTTGAACATTGGTATTGGCCACAAAATCAGAGCCGCCCTCTGCCTTTCGCTTACCATTGAAACTTGTTCCTGCCGGATTAGCTTGCGCCGGTTTACCAGCCTTGTTTGCTTTCCCGGACTTGTCTCCATCTGCCTCTGGGTACTTAGTGTTATCAGAATCCCCATATTTCACCAGAGCGCTCATGAGTGTCCCCATGTCATTACAATCCCGCTTGAGCCGTCCCAACTTCAGCTTCAGAGATTCAAACCGGCAATTGTTTTCCAGCGTCACTATTGCCGTACTAGGATTGATGCTATTGGAAGAGTGCAGGATTTCTGATAATCGCCGCACCCAGGTGCTCGTATGCTCCTGCTCTCCTTGAACACATGCCGCTAAATCTACTATTGACATTGGCTGTTTGCACGTGTCTTTGAAATTTTTGATAAACTGGTGACGCAGCTCACCCCATGATCCGATGGAGTTGGGTGGTAAGCCCTTTAACCATGTCCGGGCTGTTCCCTCAAGCATCATGGTAAATTACTTGGCGCATGCCGCTTCATCCACATCTAACATCTCCATAGCCATCTCATAGCTCTCAACCCACGCCTCCGGAGCCAGGTCGGCCGTGTAGTTGGGCACCTTATGTGGACCTTTGAAGTCTTTGGGTAACTTTACGCTTCGTAAAGCGGGGACAAGACACTCTACTCCAAAGGAACTCGCCGTGACTCCTGTTTCTGCTGTGGTTGGGTGAACCGGAGTCATTTGACGGATATCCTCGCGAGCAATAGGTCTGGCCCGGTTTACCGCCTCCTGGGCGGGCACTCCTGCTCCTGCCGGATTATCCTGCCTGTGACGGTGACGTCTCCGCTCGCTGCTAGACACTGCCGGTTCATCCCAATGCCTAGTGTAGCTCCGGCTGTGGCGGGGGGTTGAGTGAATCCTCTCCCTGCTGTAAGAGTACGCCTGCTGCTGTGTCAGTGCCGTGTCCAACAATTCCTTAGCCCGGGGCACTTCCAACGCCACGGGGGACGTTCCCTCAATGGGTAAAGCGGCCAGTCATGAAGCGGCGGCGACAATGTTGTCCAACGGGTTTGAATAATGGCCAGGAGGGGTGGGGATGTGCGGCGTGGGCACAACTTGACGATTTCGCTCTGCGACCGGCGGTTGAACCGGCGCGCCTGTTCCCGGGGCTCCTCCCCGGTTTACTTCTAGGTTGTTGCTGGCTCCCGCTCCTGGTGTGCCAAAGAGATTCATCGCCTCATAGATCGACGGTAGACGAGTTTGCTGCCTTCTGTTCCTTACCTCCTGCGCGGAAGTCTGATCCACCCTGAGCCGGAAAGCTTGGGAGTCTAGCTCTGCTTGCCTCGTAGCTATCATGGCCTTCTCTGCGTCCAGATCCCTTTTAGCTTGCTCAATCCGGCCCTTCAGCTGAAGGATCTCTGCATCATGCTGCGCCTTGTTGGCAGGAGCTACTTCTGCTATTGCGCGTGCTGTCAACTCCTCGACCAAGGTGGATTGAACGTCAGAGGGCGAGGGGGCTTGACTGCTCGCCCCTGCCCCAGCTATCTCTGCTGTGAACGCCCCGGTCACCGTGGGCTGCTGCATAGACTGTGATCCGGCCATGAAGACAGCCACCCGGTTTGGCGGATCATAGGGGTTCGGAATACTGTCACCATCGGATATCCCCTCGGATCGGCCGTCCTGCAACAGATACAAAGATTCGGTCTCCTCGGATGAAGATTTGTCGTCAGAATACACAACTGTCTCGCCACCAGAATCCGATCCATCTTCGGCTTGGAATCCATGTACTGCTCCAACGAAGACACGCTTCACGGCGGGCTGAATCCGGGCCGATCTCACACGCTAAGCCGGCTCAATGATGTTGGGGAAGATGTCCGGCTCAGGTACCGGTTCACCAATTTTGCCAATGAAGACGTGGATGCCGCCGAAGGGGACCCGGTACCCGTATTCGATCGAATCGGCCTCGGGGCCCCAGCCTGCGTCGTCGATGTAGATCCAGCCGCGACGACTCTTGGTCATCCGGCCAACCGCGTAACCCTTGAGTCCTTCAAAGCTGCCCTTCAAGAACTCGAAACCATCGTGCGATGGCCCCACGGTGGGCGCCAACTGTTGTGGAATTGGCACGGCAGATGTCTGGTTTGGAGGACTTAGGTGTGAGGCCATCGCGCGGGTTAGCTTGAAGAGGTTAAAATCACAAAAAGGACACAGAGAGTTTATACTAGTTCGGCCCCTTCGATGAAGGTAAAGCCTACGTCTAGTTTGGTTTGGTATTGCTTGGGCATCGATGAACAGGGAGCAGATCGCCTGCCTGTGTCTCGACTGGTTGTTTCTTGTCCTTGAACCGTCGCCGGGTCATCCCTTTACATAGGAGGCGATGCCCGGTCCGGTTTAGAGAGTCTCGAGGCCGGCTTATGATCGTGTCCGCGTCGGTCTCTACTCTTTCTACCTTATACCTCATGTTACATGATATGACGGTTCATAAACCGTAAACTTTACACATGGTCCCCAAGCCTCTATGGGCCGTAACCTCTGGCATATGATAACACAAGTATGTAAGAGTAATCCAGATCTCCCTAGCCGGTTTATACCTGCTAGTAATATCCCTGATAATCCCCAAGCTTAGGGTTTTGCATATTATTAGCACAATTGACATCAATAGAATTTATAGTAACATCATTGCAATCATGCTTTTTATTTAACAAGATATCATGAATCAATTTTTATTTTAACAATTCCTCACAATTTTCAGATTCATGAATTTCAAGCAAAAACCCATAAACATAATCTAGTGCACGCAGCTCACTAGCAATAGGTTCAACATAATTGGATCTCTTAAAGAGATTAGCAAGTGGATGAGGATCCATACTTTAGCACGCGAAGATGCAAGCTCATTGAGGGCACATAGCAACACAAGCAAACAAAAAGGCGAACGATAAACACACGGCGGAAGAAGGGCAAATAAAACGGCAAGGGTGAAGTGGGGGGAGAGGAAAACGAGAGGCAACTAAATGTAAAGCGGAGGATAAGGGTTTGTGATAGGTACTTGGTATATGACTTTTGCGTAAGCCTCCCCGGCAACGGCGCCAGAAATTCTTCTTGCTACCTCTTGAGCTTGCGTTGTATTCCCTCAAAGAGGAAAGGGAGATGCAGCACAGTAGTGTAAGTATTTCCCTCAGTTTTTGAGAACCAAGGTATCAATCCAGTAGGAGGCCACGCGTCAATCCCTCGCACCTGCACAAACAAATAAGAACTTCGCAACCAATGGGATAAGGGGTTGTCAATCCCTTTAAGGTCACTTACGATAGTGAGATCTGATAGAGATGATAGATAATATTTTTGGTATTTTTTAGTTTAATAAAACAACAAATAAACAACGGAGATATAAATTGACGGGAAATTAATATGATAAAGATAGACCCGGGGGCCATAGTTTTATCTAGTGGCTTCTCTCATGATAGCGGTATTCTACGGTGGGTAAACAAATTACTGTCGAGCAATTGATAGAAAAGCGAATAATTATGAGACTATCTAGGCATGATCATTGTATATAGGCATCACGTCTGAGACAAGTAGACCGACTCCTGCCTGCATCAACTACTATTACTCCACACATCGACCGCTATCCAGCATGCATCTAGTGTATTGAGTTCATACGAACAAAGTACCGCCTTAAGAAAGATGACATGATGTAGAGGGATAAACTCAAGCAATATGATGAAAACCCCATCTTTTTATCCTCGATGGCAACGATACAATACGTGCCTTGCTGCCCCTACTGTCACTGGGAAAGGACACCGCAAGATTGAACCCAAAGCCAATCACTTCTCACATTGCAAGAACTATAGATCTAGTAGGCCAAACCAAACCAATAATTCGAAGAGACTTGCAAGGATATTATGAGCACACATAAAAAGTTCAAAGAAGAACCAAATATTTCTCGTAGATAATCTTGATCATAAACTCACAATTCATCGGATCTTGACAGACACACCGCAAAAAGAGATTACATCGAATAGATCTCCTCGAAGACCGAGGAGAACTTTGTATTGAGATCCAGAGAGAGAGAAGAAGCCATCTAGATACTAGCTATGGACCCGAAGGTCTGTGGTAAACTACTCACAACTCATGGTGAGGGCGATGATGATGATGATAAAGGCCTCCGTGATGGATCCCCCTCCCGGAACAGGCTCCAAGATGGGATCTCCACGGGAACAGCAGCTACGGCAGTGGAATTAGGGTTTTCTCTCTGCGTATGGAGTTTCTGGGGGTACGTAGGTATATATAGGAAGAAGAGGGGCACCAGGGGCCACAGGGGCTGCCCTCGAGGCAGGGGGGCGTGCCCCCCACCCTCGAGGGTGGGCCCTCTGTCCTCTGGCTTGGCCCCGAAGTCTTTCGTGCGTGATTTCCTCCAAAAATATCTCATGCGAAGGTTTCATTGCATTTGGACTCCGTTTGATATTCCCTTTATGCAAAACCCTGAAATAGGCTAAAAACAGCAATCTGGACTGGGCCTTTGGGTTAGTAGGTTAGTCCCAAAAATGATATAAAAGTGAATGATAAAGCCCATTAAACATCCAAGACTTCATAAATAATAGCATGGAACAATCAAAAATTATAGATACGTTGAAGACGTATCAGCTGTCAAAGTGTCAACTAAAGCGGTCAGAACTTGAGCCGGTGGCTGAACAGGGCCTCCTGCACTAGCTGCTGCTGCCGCCACCAGGTCGGACGTTAACGCCGGCACAGTTGAAGATTGTTGCACAGATTTTGATTCGGCCATGAAGACTGCGACCCGGCTCGGTGGATCAAGGGTGTCCGGAATACTGTCACCATCGGAACAGCCCCCAGAGCGGCCATCCTGCAACAGATATAAAGACTCGGTTTCTCTAGTGGATGACTCATCGCCCGAATAAACGACGGTCTCGCCACCAGATTCCGATCCATCCTCAGCTTGTACTTCATGAACCGCTCCCATAGAGACACGCTACATGGCGGGCCGAATCCGGGTAGGTCTCGCACGCTGAGCCAACTCGACGATGTTGGAGTAGATGTCTGGCTCAGGGCCCGGTTCGCCGATCTAGCCAATGAAGACGTGGATGCCACCAAAGGGGACCCGGTACCCGTACTCGATCAAATCGGCCTCGGGACCCCAGCCTGCATCGTTGATGTAGATCTTTCCACGACGACTCTTAGTCATCCGGCCCAATTCGTAGCCATTGAGTCCTTCAAAGCTGCACTTCAAGGACTCGAAACCATCGTGAGATAGCCCCACGGTGGGCGCCAACTGTCGTGGTTTTGTCATGGCAGATGTCCTAGCAAAAGGACTTAGTCGTGGAGCCATCGCTACGGGTTAGCTTAAAGGTGTTAAAGCGGACAAGGACACAAGGGTTTTTATACTAGTTCGGCCCCTTCGATGAAGGTAAAAGCCTACGTCTAGTTTGGTGTAGTATTGCTAGGGTTTCGATGACCAGGGAGCGAATCCGCTTTGCCTGTGTCTCGAGTTGTTGTTCTCTGTCCTTGAACCGTCGCCGGGTCATCCCTTTATATACACAGGATGACGCCCGGGCCGGTTTACAGAATCCCGAAGCCGGCTCACAAACGTGCCCGGCTCGTTCTCTATCTTTCCTATCTTTACAATACAAGTTACACGGCGTATGGCGGTTTACACTTATGGGCCCTAAAATCTCTTGGGCCATGGATCTCTAGTCTTTTATAATAAAGTGCCATGCTCCATGCCTCGCTGGGCTTCAGTAGAAGTAATCCTAACGGTCATAACCTGGCCCCTCCCTGGGCGGTTTATACCTAGTAGTTATATCCCTGACAGTTACTTTTATTGCCGCTACCGCCACTATCATATTACTTTGCTACTAAACTACCTTGCTGCAGATATTAAGTTTCCAGGTGTGGTTGAATTGACAACTTAGCTGCTAATACTTAAGAGTATTCTTTGGCTCCCCTTGTATCGAATCAATAAATTTGGGTTGAATACTTTACCCTCAAAAACTGTTGCGATCCCCTACACTTGTGGGTCGAATCAATAAAGCATGGTAAGGAAAGAGAACCATGGGTTCAGAGACCCATGCCTTTTCCTCCGAAACCATCCAAGAAAAGGGATGATGAGTATTTTGAGCGCTTTGCTGAAATGATTAGACCTATGTTCTTGCGTATGCGTTTGACTGATGTGCTGAAAACAAATACTTATGCTAAGTATATGAAAGATATTATTACCAATAAAAGAAAGATACCTGAAGTAGAAATTGCCACCATGCTTGCCAATTACACTTTCAATGGCGGAGTACCTAAGAAACTAGGAGATCCATGAGTACCTACTATATCTTGCTCCATTAAACAAAACTATGTTAAAACTGCTTTATGTGATCTTGGAGCCAGTGTTAGTGCTATGCCTCTCTCTTTATATCGTAGACTTGACTTGAGTAAGTTGACACCTACTGAAATATCTTTGCAAATGGCTGATAAATCAACTGCTATACCTGTCGGTATTTGTGAGGATGTGCATGTTGTAGTTGCAAATGTTACTATTCTAACGGAGTTTGTTGTACTTGATATTCCCGAAGACGATAGCATGTCTATTATCCTTGGTAGACCCTTTTTGAATACTGCAGGGGCTGTTATTGATTGCAACAAAGGCAATGTCACTTTTCATGTCAATGGTAATGAGCATACGGTACACTTTCCGAGGAAACAACCTCAGGTCCACAGTATCAATTATATTGGAAAAATTTCAACTATCACTATTGGAGGTCTTGAATTTCCTCTTCCTACTGTCAAGAAGGTATATGATATTCTTATTGCTGGGGACATACATATCCCCATTGAGGTAACCTAGTGTTATGCGAAAATTCTCCGGTTTCATGTTATTGGGAAAGAGTTTATTAACAAGACCTGATCAACCTTGTTAATGGATTCCTTTTGATGAGCATGAGATAGGTGAATCTAGATAGCACAACCTTCTATACCCCCCTTTTACTTTCTGTTAATTAGGATAAATAAAGCAAAAATAGTATTTTCTGTCTGTTTCCAGACTTATCCGTGCAAAAAAACCCGAAAATAAAAGATCTACAATTGCCCTGAAAATGAAATATGATTTTTTCTAGAATATTTGAGAACATATGGCACAGAACACACAGCGAGGGGAGCCAGCACTTGGCCACGAGGGTCCAGGGTGCACCCCCTGCCTCGTGGGCCCCACGTGGCCCCCTCCACTTATTCCTGCACCCACACTCTTCTTCTTGCTCTCAAAAAAATCACCAACCAGCTCAAACCCGACTTCTAGCTCATCTTGCTGCCATTTTTGATCTCCTTGCTCAAAGTACCATTCACCAAACTGTTTGGGGGAGATTGTTCCTTGGTATGTGACTCCTCCATTGGTCCAATTAGTTTTTGGTCTAGTGCTTTATTTATTGCACAATTTTGCTCCTGTCGTGACCTTGTTCTTGAGCTTGCATGTCAAATTTTCTTAGTCCCAAGTAGTTCTAATGCATGATATAGTCTCTAGGCACTAGTAGGAGTTGTTGCTATCAATCTTGTTGAGTTTGGTTAACTTTTATTTTGAGTTACTAAAAATTTCAGAAATTTTCAGAGAAGGAAAATGATAAAGAGATTGTTGAGGGGCTCCTCCAGTAAGAGCTCAGAGGAGAAGAAGAAAGAGGAAAATAAGAAGCCCAAATATAATCTTCCTCGCATGGCGGAAGTTCGATCGTGTGAATGGCCTTGTAATGATTTCATGATGTCCGCCGGGATTTACGAAGACTTTTATTGGTTGGCAAATAATGCAGGCCTCACTGACTTCCTCCACGACCAGCGTGAACAGTATCTCTTACTCACCAATATTTTCACGCAAAGTTTTCACTTTCATGCTAAGAAAACACCACCTACAGTGGAGTTTTGTTTATATGATGAAGTTAAGGAGATATCACTCTTAGACTTTTGTGAAGTATGCAAGATACCCTTTGAAGGTAGACTTGATGAACCACGTCGTGAAGACGTTGAAGGGTTTATTGACATGATAGCTGTACGGGAGACTAGACAAGTCTCAGGGGCAAGAATTACTAGTATACATTTCCCTGTTCTGCGCTACTTTGCCTTATTTGGTAGTAGATGTTTAATTGGTCGCGGGAACAGTGGGAATCTCAGTGCCCCTGATATTGTCATCTTACGCCATGCTTTGTTTCAAGACACAACTTTTAGCTTGGGTGCCGTCGTTGCTAAACAACTGAGACTGAACCGCTCAAAGGGGCCCGTCTTTGGAGGCATCTTTGCTTCTCGCCTTGCTGAACATTTTAGAATTCCTATTAAACATCATAAGAAGGAAGAAAAACTGCTTGCCCCTGTTTATCTAGACTACAAGAGCATGGTAGCACATGATTTTATTGTTAAAGACAAGGATAGGTTGCTTAATTATAAATTAAGGTTTGATGAAAAATATTGTGCGATTTTTACCTTGCCTGCACCATCGCTGTTTGATTTGTCTTTAGGCATATATCTCGTTACATCAGATGCCTTCTACAGGTACCAGGTCCAGGCACAAGCTTCAGAGCCTAAGCCGAAGCCACCACTCGATCCTTACCACCAGTCTGTTTATGGGTGGGATCTGGATGAGCTTGCCAACCAGTGGCACCCAGAGGACACATCTCAGTACACTGGAGGGAGTAGCTTCGATCCATGGCCATAGACCAACTTAGGCCAAAAGCCTAAGCTTGGGGGAGTACGTGTTTCTCACCGACTTTACATTCATGTTCACACTTATTCTAGTTGTCGGTGCTCACACTCTTTCATTGTACCATCCATGTTTAGTTTCAATTTCTTAGTCTTTTTCACATGTGCTAGAAAAAACCTTAAGAAAAACAAAAAAATATTAGTTGTAGCTTCTAGCTAGTTTACTTTCCTTGTAGTAGTAGTAATTAAAAAGAAAACCCAAAAAGATTTCCCGTTCTTCTTTTTCTTGTTGGGAGCTTTCCCGTGTAGATAGTTTCTTTTCTTTTCTTTGGGGGTTAAGAGTAGAAGACCATGATTAAATTGCTTAGTGGCTCTCACATGCTTTATTGTTGATTTAACCTTGAGCCATATTACCTTGTCTTCTCTCTTGTATTAAATGCTCGCAGATTCCAGCTCAGTCCAATGCACGTGCACTATTATTATTATCCACACTATTCGGTCGTGTGAGTGAAAGGCAATAAGGATGATATATGATGAACTAATTGAGATGAGAAAAGCTGGTATGAACTCGACCTCTCTTGTTTTTGTAAATATGATAGTTCATCGTTCCTGAGTCAGCTTGTTATGAATGAAACATGCTTGCAATGACAATTAGAGATCATAGCTGCTTATGCCATTCTTAATTAGCTGAGAGTTTATAATGGTCTATCTTGCATGCCAACATGATAATAGAATGGTTGTGATGTGGTATGATGGGGTGGTATCCTCCTTTGAACGATTTAAGTGATCTGACATGACACATGTTCACGCATGTAGTTGAAACAAATCAACATAGCCTCCACGATATTTATGTTCATGGTGATTTATATCCTACTCATGCTTGCATTCATTGTTGATTAATTTTAATGCATGTTCATGACCGTTGTTGCTCTCTAGCTGGTCGCTTCCCAGTCTCTTTCTAGCCTTCACCTGTACTAAGCGGGAATACTGCTTGTGCATCCACTTCCATAAACCCGAAAGTTATTCCACATGAGTCCACCATACCTTCCTATATCCGGTATTTACCTGCCGTTCCAAGTAAATTTGTATGTGCCAAAATCTAAACCTTCAAATGAAATTCTGTTTTGTATGCTCGAACTGCTCATGTATCAACTAGGCCTGTCTATATCTTCCATGCTAGGTGGGTTATTCTCACGATGAGTGGACTCCGCTCATCATTCATGAGAAAATGGCCGGTAACCGGGATGCCCAGTCCCATGCTCAAAATCATAATAATTAAATAAAAATCCCCCAGGGCTGTTGCTAGTTTGGACGGTACCCGTTGTTTCGGGCTAGCCATGGAGTGTGCTTGTTAGTGGTTGGGGGAGTATAAACTTTACCATTCTGTTTGGGAACCGCCTATGATGTGCGTTGCATGGGAGATATCGAGATTATTGGTTGATATGTTTACAATGAAAGTATACCGCTCAAAATGTTATTCATCTCTATTTAAAAATCGAGCTCTGGCACCTCTACAAATCCTTGCTTCCTTCCACCACTAGTAGAGAACGGGCCTATTGTCCCGGTTCGTAAGGGCCTTTTGTCCCGGTTCTTGAATCGGGACCAAAGGGTCGGTACTAATGCCATAGCCCTTTAGTCCCGGTTCAAACTAGAACCGGGACAGATGGGCCTCCACGTGGCATGTGCGTGGAGCCCAGGCAGGAGGGCCTTTGGTCCCGGTTGGTGGCACCAACCGGGACCAAAAGGCATCCACGTGTCAGCATTTCTGTGGCTGGGGTTTTTGTTTTTTTTGAAAGGGGGGGGGGTTGGGGGTTTTGGGGGGTTAATTTAGGTGTTTCATATATTGTGTTAGCTAGCTAATTAATAGAGAGAAGTGTCCTCTCTTATGTCCGTGCTTGGTCGACGCTACGTACTATACATACGTATAGAGAGGACTAGACACGCTAGCTAGCTAGTAAGCAAACGAAGGAAACAGAAGATCGTCATCAACATATATATGCATACTGAGAGAAGTGATATCGACCACCTCTCCTTCTCCGAGAGATTGGTCGAACAACAAGTTCTCGTATATCTATCCGACACTACCGGGTACATATATACAATAATTATGTCTTACAAATATAATCTCCTATCATACGGTCGCATGGTCCACATAGTATTCTCCGTCTTCAGCGATCACGTGGTCAAGGAAGAATGCCACCAATCCCTCTTGAATTGCTCGCAGACGATCTGGTGGTAGCAGTTCATCCCGCATCCGAAAGATCTAATTTGAAGAAGGAGGTCAATATATATATATATATATATATATATATATATATATATATATATATATATATATATAAATGAAACTCAACACAAATGATGGTAATGAAATAAAATTGTGAATATTATTGCTTACGCACTTCAAATTGTTCGTCAGAGTAGCCCCGCTCACAGGTCGTGTGGCGGATGGACTCGCAAATGTAGTATCCACAGAAATCATTCCCTTGTTCCTGCCACAACCACTTTACAAAAAATAGAGGTCATTCAAACTGATAAGCAAGAATGCCAAATGGTATTGATGAAACTAGCGCTTGAATCAATAGGAGATGCGCGGAACATGCTACTATATAGTACTTACTTCCGGGTGTCTAAATTCCAGCTTCTTCGGCAGTCCCGGAGCTTTTTTGGTGAATTTTCTCCAAACCCTGCCAGACAAAGAAAACAATTACATGATATCAGAAATGAACAAAGTTGCTGATATGCATGGTGGATAATGATCGATTTAACTTACTTCTCGAGCATTCGAGTCATGTCCCCATACTCCTTGGGATCTTTTCGTTTAGAGTCCGAGATAGTTACTACTCCCTGCTCAAGCTTAATCTCTAGGAGAATATCGTGGAAGCTGCGCACGCATGCATGAACTCATCAATTACATTACTATAACCTTGACTAATATATAAGGGAAACCGAATATGCACAAGACAGTAACACCCACTTGAAGTTGTAAGGAAAGAGTATTATATCTTTGTTTTCATTTACTACCAACGATCGTAGCAAGTTGGCCAAGGTATCTGCGGCACCCAATTTAACCTCAGTTGCATCTATGAGATATGTGTTAATGAACCCAATATCACCGACTTGTCTTTTCTTCAATTCGACAATCTTCAATCTGCATAATATAGTGAGGATAATTATAAATACATGCAATGAAAGAGCTGAGCTATATAGAGAGGGGGGTATATCGACCCCCC
>LR738709.1:5730283-5807201 GCA_902687465.1 Secale cereale
GGAGAGGTGGTGGGCCAGTGGGGCGACGGGGTGGCGGTGGTGCTCGTCGGGTGCTACCTCTTGAGCTTGCGTTGTATTCCCTCGAAGAGGAAAGGGAGATGCAGCACAGTAGCGTAAGTATTTCCCTCAGTTTTTGAGAACCAAGGTATCAATCCAGTAGGAGACCACGCGCGAGTCCCTCACACCTGCACAAACAAATAAGAACTTCGCATCCAACGCGATAAGGGGTTGTCAATCCCTTTACGGTCACTTACGAAAGTGAGATCTGATAGAGATGATAGTTGATATTTTTGGTATTTTTGGTTTAATACAACAGCAAATAAAAGCGAGAAAAGTAAAGTAGATGTAGATTGATATGTTGAGAATAGACCCGGGGGCCACAGTTTTCTCTAGTGGCTTCTCTCATGATAGCGATATTCTACGGCGGGTAAACAAATTACTGTCGAGCAATTGATAGAAAAGCGAATAATAATGAGACTATCTAGGCATGATCATTGTATATAGGCATCACGTCCGAGACAAGTAGACCCAAACGATTCTGCATCTACTACTATTACTCCACACATCGACCGCTATCCAGCATGCATCTAGTGTATTGAGTTCATACGAACAGAGTAACGCCTTAAGCAAGATGACATGATTTAGAGGGAGAAACTCAAGCAATATGATGAAAACCCCATCTTTTTATCCTCGATGGCAACAATACAATACGTGTCTTTCTGCCCCTACTGTCACTGGGAAAGGACACCGCAAGATTGAACCCAAAGCCAAGTACTTCTCCCATTGCAAGAACTAAAGATCTAGTAGGCCAAACCAAACCAATAATTCGAAGAGACTTGCAAGGATATTACAAGCACACATAAAAAGTTTAGAGAAGAACCAAATATCTTTCATAGATAACCTTGATCATAAACTCACAATTCATCGGATCTCGACAAACACACCGCAAAAAGAGATTACATCAAATAGATCTCCTCGAAGATCGAGGAGAACTTTGTATTGAGATCCGTAGAGAGAGAAGAAGCCATCTAGATACTAGCTATGGACCCGAAGGTCTGAGGTAAACTAATCACAACTCATGGTGAGGGCGATGATGATGATGATGAAGGCCTCCGTGATGGATCCTCCTCCCGGAACAAGCTCCAAGCTGGGATCTCCACGGGAACAGAAGCTACGGCGGTGGAATTAGGGTTTTCTCTCTGCGTATGGAGTTTCTGGGGTACGTAGGTATATATAGGTAGAAGGGGGCACCAGGGCCCACACGGGCCAGCCTCGAGGCAGGGGGCGCGCCCTGGGAAGGGGGGCGCGCCCCCACCCTCGAGGGCAGGCCTTCCGTCCCCGGACTTGGTCCTGAGGTTTCCCGAGCGTGATTTTCTCCAAAAATATCTCTTGCGAAGGTTTCATTCCATTTGGACTCCGTTTGATATTCCTTTTCTACAAAACCCTGAAATAGGCAAAAAATAGCAATCTGGACTGGGCCTTTGGGTTCGTAGGTTAGTCCCAAAAATGATATAAAAGTGAATGATAAATCCCATTAAACATCCAAGACTTCATAAATAATAGCATGGAACAATCAAAAAGTATAGATACGTTGGAGACGTATCAAGCATCCCCAAGCTTCATTCCTGCTCGTCCTCGAGTAGTTAAATGATAAAGAAAGAATTTTTGATGTGGAATGCTAACCAATATAGTTTTTCAATGTAATTCTCTTAATTTTGGCGTGAATATTTAGATCTGAAAGATTTAAGATAAAAGTCTATATTGACATAAGAAATAACAATACTTCAAGCAATACTAACAAAGCAATCATGTCTTCTCAAAATACCATGGCTAAAGAAAGTTATCCCTACAAAATCATATAGTGTTGGCTATGCTCCCTTATTATCACACAAAAATATTCATATCATGCACAACCCCGATTTCAGCCCGGCATTTGTTTTCATACTCTATCTTTTCAAATCTTTCAACTTTCATGCAATACATGAGCGTGAGCCATGGATATAGCACTATGGGTAGAATAGAGGTGGTTGTGGAGAAGACAAAAAGGAGGGATATAGTCTCACATCGACTAGGCGTATCAACGGGCTATGGAGATGCCCATCAATAGGTAACAATGTGAGTGAGTAGGGATTGCCATGCAGCGGATGCACTAGAGCTAAACATGAATGAAAGCTCAACAAAAGAAACTAGTGGGTGTGCATCCAACTTGCTTGCTCACAAAGACCTAGGGAATTTGAGGAAGCCCATAATGAAAATTCCCACTAGTATATGAAAGTGACTAAGCATGAGACTCTCTACAATGAAGAACATGGTGCTACTTTGAAACACAAGTGTGGAAAAAGATAGTAGCAATTGTCCCTTTTTCTTTTCTTTTTTTTTCTTTTTTTGGGCCTTTTTTTTATTTGGCCTTTCTTTTTTTTCTTTTTTTTTATTTTTTTTGCAGAGGGGCTTTATAGATTTAGCCTTTCCTCCCATGGGACAATGATCTAATAATGATGATCATCACACTTTCATTACAACACGAAATTACAACTCGATACTACAACAACAAAGTATGACTCTATATGAATGCCTCCGGCGGTGTACCGGTATGTGCAATGAAACAAGAGTGACATGTATGAGAAGATTATGCATGGTGGCTTTGCCACAAATACGATGTCAACTACATGATCATGCATGGGAATATGACAATATGATGCGTGTCATATAAATGGAACGGTGGAAAGTTGCATGGCAATATATCTCGGAATGGCTATGGAAATGCCATGATAGGTAGGTATGGTGGCTGTTTTGAGGAACAATATGGTGGCTATTTTGAGGAAGGATATATAGTGGGTTTATGGCACCGGCGAAAGTTGCGCGGTACAAGAGAGGCTAGCAAATGTGGAAGGGTGAGAGTGCGTATAATCCATGGACTCAATATTAGTCATAAGAACTCATATACTTATTGCAAAAATTTACGAGTCATCAAAACAAAGCAATCAACGCATGCTCCTAAGGGGGAGGTTGGTAGGAGAAAACAATCGCGCGCCCCCGACCTCCACACAAAGGTCGACACTCTACAAATACCTCATACTCTAACTTAGTCACACAACGGTTCACCATACGTGCATGCTACGGGAATGACAAACCTTAACACAAGTATTTCTCAATTTCATAATAACTCCACTAGCATGACTCTAATATCACTATCCTCATGTCTCAAAACAATTATCAAGCATCCAACATCTCATTCTATTCAATGCACTTGGTGTGAATTTTTTTACTACATTGACATTGGATGTTTATCATGTGAAGACTGGTTTCTTTAGCCTAAACACTTTACCATGCTGTTTTAATACACTCTCAAATGGATATAAGTGAAGCATGAGAGTTCAACAATTTCTACAAAATATTACCACCACCATGCTCTAAAAGATATAAGTGAAGCGCTAGAGCAAAAACTATTCAACTCAAAAGATATAAGTGATGCACTTAGAGTGTTCTAATGATTTCTAGGCCATGTTTAACTATCTCAAATAGGTGTATCCAGCAAGGATGATTGTGGCAAACTAACAAGCAAAGACTCAAATTATACAAGACGCTCCAAGAAAAACACATAGCATGTTGCGAATAGAAATATAGCTCCAAGCATAGTTACCGATGGATGAAGACGAAAGAGGGGATGCCTTCCCGGGGCATCCCCAAGCTTAGGCTTTTGATTATATTGAATTTACTTGGGGTGCCATGGGCATCCCCAGGCTTAGGCCTTTGCTACTCCTTTTTCCATAGTCCATGAAAGCAATACTCATAACTTGAAAACTTCACAACACAAAACTTAGACAAAAATTCTCGTGAGCTCCGTTACTATGAGAAAGCAAACTACTACTCAAAGGTACAGCGATGAATTCATTCTTTGTTTATATTGGTGCTAAACCTACTGTACTCAAACTTCTCTATGGTTAATATCCTCCAATATTACTCATAGATGCATCAGAATAAGCAAACAACACACAGAAAACAGAATCGGTCAAAAACAGAACAGTCTGTAGTAATCTGCAGGGTTCGCTTACTTCTGGAACTCCAAAAAATTCAAACTAAATTGGTAAATGTGCCTACCAATCAGCAGCAAAAAGAATGAACTAAAAAGCAGGCTCCAGTAAAATCCCACTACTACTTTAGCGAGCGATAACGATTCTGTTTTTCACAGCAAGATCATAAAAACTTCACACAGGACTTACCAAAGATTCTACTTGGCACAAACACTAAACAAAACATGAAACCACATCTAATCAGAGGCTAGATGCAATATTTATTCCGTAAAAGCAACAAAAAGAAAAAAAAAGAAAAATTGGGTTGCCTCCCCACAAGAGCTATCGTTTTACGCCCCTAGCTAGGCACGATACAAGATAGATCTATGTATTGCCATCCTTGGAAGGCAATCCATAAGTGGCTCTCATGATAGATTCATATGGTAATTTGATTTTCTTTCTAGGATAGTGTTCCATGCCTTTCCTTAACGGAAATTGGAATCTAATATTTCCTTCCTTCATATCAATAATTGCACCAATCGTTCTAAGGAAAGTTACCTAGAATAATAGGACATGAAGGATTGCAATCTATATCAAGAACAATGAAATCTACGGGAACATAATTCCTATTGGCAACAATGTCGGTGTACTAAAGTAGGGGTACCTTAGTATCCCGAACTTGTGCACGGGCAGTTGCAGCGTCCCGTGGCAAGGCCTGCCGAGCGACCACCAAAGTCCTTTATGATTCCTTTCGAGCCATTCAAGAACAAAGTATCCAAGGCAAGGAGACAAGGCCCCGGCAAGAGGAGCTTGCCGGGAAGGCCACTCAAGGCACAAAACCACTCAAGGCACAAGACCCTGGCAAGAGGAGCTTGCCGGGAAGGCCCTCCGAGGCATCTCAAGAAACTTGCCGCGACGCGCCACGCGTCCCGGCAAGGCCCGGTGAGCGACAAGCTCCCGAAAGCGACAAGATAGTACCCGCGGCAAGCTTCGACTCAGTACCCGCGCTCGAGCGCATCCACCCACGTGTCGCCTTGGGACCTTTCCAGGCGCACGTGGCGGAAGGCTGTGCAGCGAGGGGTACACGGTGGCAAGCAGCGATGACGAGACTACCGTCATGGCGGACGATGGCGCCCCTGACGGTCACTTTTTGCACTGTTTGGGTGACGGCGATGGGCATTTAATGCCCTTGTCCCCTGCCGTCAGGGTTAGGTATGGAACACTGTTCCAACTACCACGCTTTTTACATTTTTACCCCCAACTGCGCTGCCACTTGTCGGTGACCCCTTGAGCATATAAAAGGAGGCCCATGCGCACGTACAGGGGGGATCGAGGATTCTCACGCTTGGTCTTGCTAGCGGTTAGAGTGTACTGTAGCTCTCTCCGCTCCCGAGCAAGAACTCAATACAAACCAAAGCAGGAGTAGGGTTTTACGCATCCGTGCGGCCCGAACCTGGGTAAACTGCTCGTGTGCGCGCCTCGATCTCCTCTTCGTGCATCCTCCGCCCCCTGCCGTACCGAAAAGGGGCTCCGGTCCCATAGGTGTTCGTGGGCGATCAGTTTCCCCGACATCTTTGGCGCGCCAGGTAGGGGGTGCGTCGAGGTTGTGTGAACCTGATCCGGCCAGCACACGGGCTAGATCTTCAACTTCTTCATCAACATGCCGCCGAAGAAGAAAGCTTCGGAGGCAGCAGGTCCGTCCGCGTCGATCCCACCACCGCCGGAGCCAACAGCTGGTGGGGTAGACGCCGGCGGAAGAACGAACGTCGACGAGGCAACACACGGTGCCGCCAGGTCCAAGGGCAAGGCTGGCGTAGCCGGCTCCCACGACGACCGGGCACACTCCAAGACCTCGGCGTCCGTGCACGCACCCCGCCCATCTCAGGAGGCGCAGGATCGGCAGCGTCGTGGTACCCACGGTACCATACGTTTGTTGGACCAAGATCGAGCTGGTGGATCCCGGGACGCTCAAGGCCAGCATGCACACCAGCAAGCCGGCACGAGCAAGGCACGGTCGCCCGGACGGGATACTGCTCCTTCTAACGTAGTTAGAAGTCCGAGCATATCCCGCTCCTCGCACCGTTCGCCACCGCTGCCCGCCACTCCCGCAGAAGCTCTGGCACGAGCTCAATTGCTTCTAGACTTCCCTCCAGCGGCAGACAAAGCCGATGACTGGAGGGCCACCATTCAGAGCCTCATCGCCTTCGCCAACGGCGACACTCCGCGGCAACCGAGCACCTCACAGCCGCGGCAAGTCAGCCAGGCGCGGGCTGATGGCAACAAGACCGATGGGGGTGCAACCACCGTGCACTCTCCGCCCCGAAGGCCAAGATCGCCGACTCGCCGGATCAACATTGACAACGACTCCATCGCGTCATCGGATCCACGACTTCGTCGCGATCAGTGCCAAGTTCTTCAAGATCGACAACAAGAAGACGCTCGTACCCGCATCGAGCGCCGAAGAGAAGTGCGACGTCAATCAGACCAGCGCACTGGGCCCACTGTCGACATGCATGCGCCAGGGGGACCAGGCAACTTGCCGTACGCGGTAGGTTGTCCTGCGTTCACTCGTGAGCTGCGGCAAGTCCAGTGGCCCATCATGAAGAATTTCAAACCAGATGTGCCAGAGAAGTACGATGGCAAGACGCATCCGTCGGAGTTCCTCAGCATCTACACCATCGCGGTGCAAGCTGCTAGGGGGCGAGACGAGAAGATCCTTGCCAACTACTCCCTCTGTTCTAAAATAGATGACTCAACTTTGTACTAACTTCAGTACAAAGTTGGGTCATCTATTTTGGAACGGAGGGAGTACTTTCCTCTGGTACTCAAACCCAACGTCAGGTCCTGGCTCATGCACTTGCCGGACAACTCCATTTCTTCTTGGGCCGACCTGTGCCATCAGTTTGTCGGCGCCTTCACGGGCGGCCACAAGCCTCATGGCCAGGAAAGTGACCTTCACCTGCTCGCCCAGAAGGAAGGAGAACCCCTGCGCAAGTAGATCCAGAGATTCGGCCGCGTACAGCACAACATTCCAGACGTCCACCCTGCCGCGGTCATCAGCGCGTTCCATCAGAACGTGCGTAACTGCAGGATGAGGGAGGAGATGGCGATGTGCAAGATCAGAGACGTCAGTGAGCTTTATGCCCTGGCCGACAAGTGTGCACGCGCTGAGGAGGGGAGGAAACTCCCCGGAGAGGATACAGGAGCAGGAGGATCTGACAGTGAGGATGCCGCCCCGGCAAAGAAAAACCGGCGGCGGAACAACAGAAAGAAGAAGAACAAAGAAGTGCTAGTCGTTGAGCAATCCGGCAAGGAGGCTGGCGCCAAGAAAGCCCAAGTTGGCAGCTCCGGCAAGGAGACTACCGCATGCACCAACTGCCTGGCTGTGGCGGCCACCGACAAGCAGGACGGCACCGACAAGCAGTATTGCAAGATCCACCGCACCAAGGGTCATGACCTCCAGAACTGCAAAAGAGTCGAACAGCTCGTCGAACAGCAGAAGGCTGAGTACGAGCGACGCGACAAGGAGAAGGCCCAAGGAGGTGGAGAAGGATCCGGCAAGAAGCGGTCATTCAACGGCCGGGGAGGACGCCGCGGCAAGGCCAAGCAGCGGCAAGGTGACAGACCTCCCCGCGGCCGCGACAAGGATGAGGACGATGAAGACGATGAAGACATGGAGGACGTTGAGAACAGTGAGCAGGAGTTCCAGAAAGCCACAGAAGTTTTGTGCGTTGACGGCGGTGCTTCTCTGCATACTTCTCACCGCCAACTTAAACAGTGGGTGCGGGAAGTTAATGCATCAGAACCACCTGTCGAATCGCGCAAGCTTGTGAAGTGGTCCAGCACGCCTATCATCTTCGATATTGAGGACCACCCTGATCACACAACTGCGGTCGGGTGCTTGCCGATGTTGGTTTCGCCAACTATCCGCAACCTGAAGGTCACCAAGATGTTAGTTGACGGCGGGGCCGGCTTGAACTTGATCTCCTCCACTGTGATCCAGAAGCTCCAGATCCCTGACAGCGAGCTCGAAGAGACCGGTACATTTCAAGGAATAAACCCGGGGAGGAGCAAGCCGAAGGGGAAGATCACGGTGCCAGTGACGTTTGGCGGGGAGCTAAACTTCAGGAATGAGAAAGTCACATTTGACGTTGCCGATTTCCCGTTGCCTTACAATGGGATACTTGGCCGTCCAGCACTCGCCAAGTTCATGGCAGCCTCTCACTATGCCTACAACATGCTCAAGATACCAGGCCCGATAAGCGTCATCTCTGTCCCTGGCGACAAGAAAGATACCCTTATCTGCGCCGACAAGATCTACCGGGAAGCAGCAGCCGCAACATATCGACAAACACTAGCCGCTGAAGCTCCCGAAGGGAAGAAGAAGACCAAGTCCGGCAAGAGCTCTGGGGCCCACTCCGGCAAGCGCACCTCTTCGGACTGCTGCGCTACAGTCGAGGACGCACCATCGAGCTCCACCGGCAAGTGTAAGAAGACGATGGCAGCTCCGCCAGAGACAAAGAAGGTATCCGCCAAGGAGGACGGCACTGGTGGTACCTTCACCATCAGTGCCACGCTTGACCCTAAATAGGAAAGCGCGCTCGTTGCTTTCCTGCGGGCGAACGTCGACGTGTTTGCATGGCAACCGTGTGACATCCCCGGTGTTCCCAGGAAAGTAATTGAGCACAAGCTTGCCGTCTGTCCTCATGCGCGGCCCGTCAAGCAGAAAGTCAGGAAACAAGCAGTGGAGCGCCAAGAATTCATAGCAGAAGAAATCAAGAAACTGGAAGCAGCAGGCCTTGTCAGAGGAGTGCTCCATCCTACGTGGTTGGCCAATCCTGTAGTCGTGCGCAAGGCAAACGTGAAGTGGAGGCTTTGTATCGACTTCACCGATGTGAATAAAGCTTGTCCTAAAGATCCATTTCCCTTGCCGCGCATTGACCAGATTGTTGACTCCACTACCGGATGTGATTTGCTTTCATTTCTTGACGCATACTCAGGATATCACCAGATATTCATGGCAGAAGAGGATGAAGAGAAGACCGCATTCATCACTCCATGTGGCACGTACTGTTTCATACAGATGCCTTTTGGTTTGAAGAATGCTGGTTCAACATTTGCAAGGGTAGTCCATACAGCTTTTGAGCCACAGATTCACAGGAATGTGGAAGCCTACATGGATGACATAGTATCAAAAGCATGGACAGGGTGACCCTGATACAAAATTTGGAAGAGACATTTGCAAATCTGTGCAAGATCCAACTCAAGCTCAACCCCGAGAAGTGCGTGTTTGGAGTTCCTTCTGGCAAGCTTGTCGGGTTCTTCGTGTCTCAGAGAGGGATTGAAGCCAATCCCGACAAGATCAAGGCCATTGAGCAGATAGAAGCACCAAAGCGCGTCAAGGATGTGCGTAGGATTGCCGGTTGCGTGGCTGCTCTCAGCAGGTTTATCTCCAAGTCAGCTGAGCGCGCCCTGCCATTTTTCAAAATTTTGAAAAACGCAGGTCCAATGAAATGGACTCCGGAAGCGGAGGCTGCGCTGCAAGACTTAAAGAGGTACCTGTCCTCCACTCCAATACTTGTCGCACCTAAACCACAAGAGAGGTTGCTGATGTACCTAGCGGCAACCAATCAAGTGATTAGTGCTGCGTTAGTAGCGGAGAGAAAGGAAGATGACGAGCCAGCAACCGCGGCAAGCACGTCCAGCGACAAGCAGGGGGCTGCCCCGACAAGCTCTAGTCCCGACAAGGATGGATCTGCGCAGGTGCAAGAGGAGGTACGGAAGAAGATGGTGCAGCGCCCAGTTTACTTTGTTAGCTCCCTCCTGCAGGGGGCTAGGTCAAGGTACTCTGGTGTGCAGAAGTTGCTTTTCGTCCTTCTCATGGCCTCGAGAAAGCTGCGCCATTACTTCCAAGCACATGAGGTAACAGTTGTCACTCGCTTTCCGCTGAAGAGGATACTGCAGAATCCAGAAGCAACAGGCAGGATTGTTGAGTGGGCACTGTAACTGTCAAGCTTTGGCCTCAAGTTTAAAAGCACTTCAACTATCCAGAGCAGGGCATTGGCAGAGTTCATAGCGGAGTGGACGCCAACACCAGATGAAGAAATTCCAGAAACGAGCATCCCCGTCAAGGAAGCAAGCAAAGAGTGGCTGATGTACTTTGATGGTGCCTTCTCGATGCAAGGCGCTGGTGCTGGTGTGTTGCTTGTCGCACCCACTGGAGAGCACCTCAAGTACGTAGTCCAGATGCACTTTCCCAAGGAGCAAGCAACAAACAATACTGCAGAGTATGAGGGTTTGCTTGCCGGTCTCAGGATCGCGGCAGACCTTGGGATTAAGAAACTCATCGTCAGGGGTGACTCGCAACTCGTCGTCCGCCAAGTGAACAAGAATTACCAAAGTCCGTTGATGGAAGCTTACGTCGATGAAGTGAGAAAGCTTGAAGAGCACTTTGACGGCCTAAAGATGGAGCACGTCCCAAGAGCTCAGAATGACATCGCTGACGGCCTGTCAAAGTGCGCCGCACTTAAGTTACCTGTGGAACCAGGGATCTTTGTGCTCAAGCTAACTCAACCATCTGTGACACCATCAACTGGACAAAACAAGAATAAAAAAATGATTTCTGGTGATTACTTTCCGGGAGAGCTTCCCGAAGCCGCCGCCAAGAAGGTCCCCAGGATCAACTCCAAGAATGCTGAGGAGCAGTCTGCTCCTGCAAGCCCTAGGGCTTGTTCAGTTGAAGCAGACACTCCCGACAAGTTTTGCTCCGGCAAGCTTGCCGGGGAACATCAAGCTCCGGCTGAGCCGCAGGTTCTAGCCGTAGAAGCGGATGTTCCCGCAGCAGCAGATGTGCCTTTAGTCCTTGCTGTCGAGCCACAAGCTCCAGCATGGGCACAACAGATCGTCCGTTTTCTCCAGACAGGAGAACTTCCAGAAGAACAAGAAGAAGCAGAAAGAGTAGCCCGGCAGTCAAGTATGTACCAGTTTGTTGACAACACACTGTACAGAAGAAGACTCAATGGTGTAAAATTGAAGTGTATTCCCCGGGAAGATGGACAGAAGCTGTTGGCAGAAATACATGGAGGCATATGTGGCCACCACATTGGCTCAAGAGCACTTGCCGGCAAAGCATTCCGGCAAGGTTTCTTTTGGCCAGAAGCCCTCCAGGATGCAACTGCACAAGTAACCAAGTGTGAAGCGTGCCAGTTCCATTCCAAGCAGATACACCAACCAGCTCAAGCTCTCCAGATGATCCCTTTATCCTGGCGATTTTCGGTCTGGGGGCTCGACATCCTCGGCCCCTTTCCCCGCGCAGCCGGGGGCTTTGAGTACTTGTACGTTGCAATCGACAAGTTCACAAAGTGGCCGGAAGTGGAACCAGTGAGAAAGGTGACCGCACAGTCAGCAGTCAAGTTCTTCAGGTCGATTGTTTGCCGCTTCGGGTTCCCTAACAGGATCATCACCGACAACGGTACGCAATTCACGAGCCGCACCTTCATGCAGTACGTCCAAGATCTTGGCGCCAAGGTCGGCTTCGCTTCTGTTGCTCACCCGAGAAGCAACGGTCAAGCAGAGAGGGCGAAAGCTGAAGTGCCGCGTGGCCTCAAGACCAGAACTTTCGACAGGCTGCACAAGTGTGGAAGAAACTGGATCGAGGAGCTGCCGGTGGTTCTTTGGTCGATCAGGACGACGCCAAGTCGAGCCACTGGACAGACACCTTTCGCTCTAGTCTATGGAGCAGAGGCAGTTCTCCCCACGGAACTCGTATACGGGTCACGTCGAGTGCTCGCTTATGACGAGCTCGAGCAAGAGCAGTTGCGACAAGATGACGCGCTGCTCCTTGAGGAAGACCGTTTTCAAGCTGTTGTACTAGCTGCTCGCTACCAGCAAGCTTTGCGCCGCTACCATAGCCGCAAAGTTAACGCCAGAAGTCTCGAGGAAGGCGACCTTGTTCTTCGGCGAGTTCAGTCCACCAAGAATTCCAACAAGTTGACGCCGAAGTGGGAAGGCCCTTATCGGGTGAAACGAGTCACTAGGCCCGGCGCAGTCCGCCTTGAGACCGAAGATGGCTTACCGGTGAGAAACTCCTGGAACATTGAGCATCTTCGCAAGTTTTACCCGTAAGGCGCGGTTGCCGTGATCCGCTCCGGCAACCACCTTTTGTACAAGTCTTGCCGCTGTTGCATGTAATCCTTTACACAAAGTCGGGCGCAGACCCCGTGCATAAGTAAAGCTCATGTGCTCTGCACACCTTGTCGTTTTCATGCTTTCTACGTTTTGCATGTATTATCTGACACTTTGTGTTGCACCCACCACCGGTAAGCAATAACGAGCCCAAAGGCTCCATATTTGCATTTTTCTCTTCTTTCTTTTTTTCTCAAGAAAAGGAGGTCCCCTCGCGCACAAGTTTGCCGGGGGGGAGGAGGAGAAGATGGTGGTATGGGTATGGACCAAGCGCCGTTCAAGAAAGTTCCGCCTTGCCGGGAAGCAAACAACACAAAAGCTAAGTTGCCAAAGTTTGAGCAATCAAATTTTTTAGTTTTTAAGTTATCTTCCTTGAACGACCGTGCCTTGTATGGAAAACCTGTGCGCGGAGGAACCTACTCGTAGCTAGTTGCGCCCTAACTTTGTTTCGAGTCCGCTCAACGACTTAAGTGCGCTGCGACTGGTGTTGCGCCCTTACTTTGTTTTCGAGCACGCTCAACAACTTAAGTGTGCTGCAACTAGTTGCGACAAGGTTTCTTGTCGGTAGCGGCACCGCCGGCAGGCTGCTGAAGTTCCGCACTCAGCGCTCGCGGCTAAGGTGCCTATGCCGGCAAGTTCCCTAAAAGCGTAGGGCAGAAAACATACAAGGCAAAGGATCAAGTAAAGGAAATAACAGTGCAACCACTACCCAAAATAAAGTTATGTTACAAGATAGCTTGTCGCGGGCCTAATAGATTGTTCTCCTAACATGATTGGCAGCGACAGGAAAAGAAATAAATGGGCAAGCCTAATCTGCGCGATCGCCCTCGACCCTCTTGATTCCGCTCACCTTGTCCACAATGGGTGCGACAAGGGCCTTGAGCGCCTCCAGATCAGCGTCAGACGGCAAGCTCCTGAGGACGTTGGTGAGGTTGAGGCCGGGCTTGCGGTGGGCCACCTTCATCAGCACCTTTTGAAGGGCTCCTGCGCAGAGCTTGCGCGACTCGTCCGCCAGCTGCTTGGGGAACCTTTCCCAGAGTTGCTGGAGGGCCGTCGCCACGCCTCTGAAAAACAGAGTGAGCTTGGCGCTGGGGTGGAGGTTCTCGTCGGTGGAGTATCCGAGATACTCTGCCCCCAGCTGCGCCAGCTCCTTGTCGATATCCGCGGCGGCGTTGAGAAGACCCTCCGTCCAGTGCTCGACGTTCTCCCTGAAGATGTTTTGGGTGACGGCAGCGCTCGCCAGCAAAGCCTTCTCGGCCCTGATCTCCTCCTTCAGGGTCGCCTCCCGCTCCCTGGCGCCGTCCAGCGTCTGGGTCAGGGTCGCCAGCTTCAGCTCGAGATCGGCGTTGGAGTCCTTGGCGGCGGTGAGCTCCTTGCCCTTCTCGGCGATGCGAACCTGCAGCTCCGAGTGGCTGTGGGCGTCCTTCTCTCCCTCGAGCTTGAGTGCGGCAACCTCCTCACCGCTCGTCCTGAGGTTGGCCTCCAGCTGCGCCACCCTCGTCTCCAACTCCTTCTTGGCGGTCTCGGCAGCTGCAGCAGCATCCTTTGCTTCCTGAAGAGCTCCGCCAAGAGATTTCTCGCGCGCGGCAAGTTCCTCCTCGTGACTGTTGATGTCTACACACGCTTCTACTCTCGTAGACTATGTTGGGCCTCCAAGCGCAGAGGTTTGTAGGACAGCAGCAATTCCCCTCAAGTGGATGACCTAAGGTTTATCGAACTCAGGGAAGTAGAGGTTGAAGATGGTCTCTCTCAAGCAACCCTGCAACTAAGATACAAGAAGTCTCTTGTGTCCCCAACACACCTAATACAACTAGGAGTTGTATAGGTGCACTAGTTCGGCGAAGAGATGGTAAAATATGGATGATAGGAGTGGCAAAACAAAGTAATATAAATCTGTAATAAAAAGTGCAGCAAGCAAACAAGTGGTAAACGTGAGCACAAATGGTACTGCAATGGTGGAAACAAGGCCTAGGGATCATACTTTCACTAGTGGCAACTCCCAACAACATTAACATAATCGAATCACATGATATTTCCCATAAAACATGCAATGGAGACGCACCCGGAGGTTATTCCTTCGTGGTCAAGAGAGGACGAGAATTATGTAGGGCTACAAAAGCACACCTCAAAGTTCGTAGTTCTCAATCTAAGGATTTCCCAATGTCACCGCGGCCATCCAAAGAGAGTCCCACAATCACCACAACATATCTAAAGGATAGTCAAAGACTAGAACCAAGAGACTCTCAATCTTCAATCAACACACAAGAGAGGAAATCACTCATGAAAATATTTTTCTAATCCATGTCCAATAGACCGCTGTCACCTTGGTCTCGGGATTATACTAGATAAAGACAAGTGAGTACATCAATCCAATACATAGAGGAAGGGGAAATATCATGGGATCACCCTAGATTAACATAGCCTATGATCACAACGAAGATCACATCATGGGAGAGAGAGAGATAACCACATAGCTACACGTACGAGCCCTCGGCCCCGGAGAAGACTACTCACACATGGACATGGTGAGGAGGAGGTTGATGATGGTGTTGATGGAGAGGTGCAGCCCCGCGAGGAGGAGACGGCCGGCGGCAGCCACGGAGGCGGCGGCGGCGGGGAGGAGACGGCGGCGGCCCTTGGGGGCGGCGGCGGCCCTCGGGGCGGCGGCTCCTTGGCCCCCCTTCTTCCTTGTGGATGGTGCTGCAATGGTGCTGGTCCTCCCCTCCAAGACGGTGGCTCGGGAGGAGGAAAATTCGTGGCCCTTGGTGACCTAGGTTTCCTCTCTTTATATAGACTCTCGGATTCCCGTCATCAGATTTTGGGCCTCAGTAAAACGGGCTTTACTCAGCCGTCCGGACTCCAATTTGGACGAATTTTATATCCAGAAGTATCGCCTCGAAATTCCCCACAACTTTCGCAACTAGACTTTTTCTGTTTGACGTCGTCTTCGGGCCAGAACGTGACCATCTTTAAAAAACGTTCTCAGACAGATTTCAGGAAAGTCAGAGTCCTACTCCAATACGACTCATTTTGCGTTTTTGTCAATTTCCAAGTAATTCCTACACAATAAAGTGTAAAACAAGAACATTGTGCACTTTTGCAACCATTAGTAGGTTAGTCCAAATATGATCAAAAGTGTATGGAAGTGCATAAATATCATAGCAATATCACACAAAAAAGGCATGGAGCAAGCAGAAATTATAGATACGTTTTGTACGTATCAACATCCCCAAGCTTAATTCCTGCTCGTCCTCGAGTAGGTAAATGATAACAAGCATAATTTCTGTGGTGACATGCTATTAACCATATAAGAACCTTTCACAGTCACATGACAAATGCTTACTGAGATAATGAATCTGTAGTAATTAAGTTTCCTCATGAAAATATCACAAAGAACTGAAAGTTTACAATATGATACTGAAACACTCAATAGATTTGTAATGAGCATGGTGTGCAAATATGACAAAGTGATATCTCGCTTGCCCCCTTTAGCGAAGCAAAACATAAATGCAGGGCACCTCCAAGGTCTGAGTGACGACTAGATACAATGATTTCAGAATAAACGATATCACAATCATGCAAAAGACAATGCTACTTTGGGACAATGCACATTACACTCAGAATGACAATCATGCTCTTAATAGTTGGTGCTTTAAAGAAGGTGGAGACTCTCGAACCGTGGCTTTTGTTGGCAAGGTTGAAAACCCGTGGTCGGAAACAAAGACAAAACATGTACCAGAGCTCTTGGTTTTAAAAACAGAGGTAATAATTATTTTTTTGAATATGCATATTTCGTCAACGAATGCTAGCAGACAACTCAATCATTTCTTGAGATGGACAAGTTTCGAGGAACGGCTCCCGAATGAGGACGATCACATCCTCTTAATCTCCTTTGTTTATCACTGCCAAAGTTTTCTGATTTCTCATGAACAAAGCGTGAAGGAGGGTTTGTTTGTTGTATAATTTTTGAATGAGCCGGGCGCACTCTATGCCAGTTCCTTCTCGTATTATGGGTTTGCACATTAGACATGCAATCCCGGGATGAAGCTTGTCCAACTTAAAAAGATCATGAATTAACTACTACTTCCTCATGAACTAAAATAGAGGCACAAAAGAGAAATGCTTTTTTGAATAATTTCGAGATGGTACATGAAAGTCTTCGTTAGGAATGGCAGGTAAATACCATGTATAGGAAGGTATGGTGGACTCATATGACATAACTGGTTTAAAGGATTTTGGATGCACAAGCAGTCAGTCCGCTTAGTACAGGCGAACGTTAGCAATAGACTGGGAGCGACCAACTAAAAGAGCAATGACGGTCATAATCATGCAGAGCGACAAAGCAACATTAAATCGGGCATGGAAGTTATATCGCTACTCAGAAATTAAAGATCATCAAGGCTTGATAGACTTTCTTTACAGTCTTAAATATGCGTGAGCATACGCCAAGTCAATCAAATAAATTCCTGGAGGAATATACCACTAAACCATACCACATCATAGGCAAACAAATCATGTTGGTACCTCAATAACACATTAAGAACCCCCCAGCTATTTGAGACTAACCATAATAAAACATGAACTACTAAGCACCATTATGCACATAGCATTGTATCATAAACATATCAACCAGTGCAACAGAAGCAAACTCTCTTAACAAGATAAGCATGATAACTAAAGAGATTTCCATCGACCAACTAAACAAAAGCTTTTTAAAAAGAAAAGCATGAAAACTAAGAGCTAAGCATGACAGTAGCTATTGAAAGACAAAGAACACACACAGCAAGGATAGACATGAAAATTCTATGTTATGTTCTAGGTTGAAGTGGAGCGTGATTCTCTCCCACACAAAGAAAGCTGAGTTCCAACTCGTTATGAACAGCAGGCAAAGCTAAAGAAAACTAAAAAGGAAAACTAAAAGCAAGACGCTCCAAGCATAGCACATAACACATGAAGTGATAAAAATATAGTGAAACAAAAGACGAACTGATAATGTTGATGGAGAAGGGGATGCACGGGGGCATCCCCAAGCTTAGACGCTTGAGTCTTCTTGAATATTTCTTGGGGGTGCACGGGGGCATCCCCAAGCTTGAGCGTTTGACACTCCTGAATCTTTTTATCATCTTCCCTCGCACACTTGAAAACTCCCTTCATACATAACTCATCATAATCTGATTAGCGAGGTTAGTACCCTTAATAAAATAATTTTTCCTTGCTGGAAATAAGGATATTCTTGAAGGTCTACTGTTTCTCAAGATTGCCAAAAGCTTTTTGCAAAGAAAAAGCAATCTCAAGGTTTGCAAAATGAAGAAAAGGCAAAACAGGACAGAATCTGTGAAAAACAGACCAGCAGGTAGTAAATGATTTTTTCGGGGCACTTCTGCAACTCAAATCAAAAAACTCAGAACAGATGCCCGAAAGCCAATTGTATAAAGCACGCTGTCGAAAAAATTCAGACCAAAAAGATGATCTGGTGATTTTATACGAATTTTTCTGTCCAAGGACAGAATCTGTTTCCTGGACAGCACGTCACAACTTTTGAACTTTCTTGTAATCAGAGACTAAACTTGGCACAAAGCTGAAAAATAAAGATACAATGATGTTGCTACAGTAGTAACAAACATCAAGACCACTAAAACTGAAAGCAAAGATAACAAGGGTTGTCTCCCTAGAGCTCTTTCTTTATAGCCATAAAGATAGGCTTAAGACTTTAATGATGCTCTCGTAGGAATAGAGTTGAAGAACAAAAGAGAGCATCAAGAAGCAAATACCAAATACATTTAAGCCTAACATGCTTCCTATGCATAGGAATATAGCAATATAATAATTCATTGAAGCACAAAGCAATAAGCATAGGAAGACAAAACAAGTGCAGCTTCAAAACCTTCAACATAAAGAGAGAGAACTTAATATTATTGAAATATCTATAAGCATATGTTCCCTTCTCATAATAATTTTCAGTGGGATCACGAATAAACTCAACAATATAAGCATCACATAAAGCATTGTTACCATGATCCACATGCAAAAGGGTACTCTTACTCTCCACATAAGCATAATCTTTCTCATCGGTAATAGTGGGAGTAGGACTATCATAAACAACTTGAACACTATAGATTAATTGTGTATTAGGAAGATGGTGTTCAACAAGGGAGTAATTCCCTCCATGATTATGACAAGTTTCATAAGGATAATTTCTCCTTATGTCATAGGTACCTTTATAATACTATAGATTGGAGTTATAACATCATCATAGTAGAGAGGAGCATTATCATTGCTAGCAACTATACTTGTAAACATGTTGTCTTTATTCTTACTAGCAAAAGAGTTATCAATTATCACATCACTAGTGGGCAAAGGATTTGCAATCCTATCATCCCCAAGCTTAGAGCTTTCCATATCATCACTTTCAGAGTTGGTACCAAAAAGATTTTCAAGGTCATAAGCAGCATTATCATCATTTTCCCAATCACAATAAGTAACATGCATATCATAATCAAAATCATCTTCAATAGGACCTACGGACGTATCATCAAGATGATAATTAACGCAATGGACTTCACCTTCTTCTTTAAACTTACAACCGTTAGGATAAAAGTTGATGGGAGGAATATGCTCAGGCCAGGTTGATACCCATTCTTCTTCCTTTTTGCTCCTCTTCCTCCTCCTCTTCTTTTTCTTCTTCTTCACCTTAGGAGGGGGTGGTTGGAGATGAAGCTTCTCCACATATCCTGGTTTATCATTACAAACAATAGGGGAAACTTGGGAGAAACTCTCCTTTTTATTAGCAGAAATATAAGAGACATTTTTATACTTTGGTAAAGTTCCCTCCTTTCTAATCTTACTTATGTAATCATTTTCATGGCAATTAACAACACAATAGAGATGGCAATTTTGCAGAGTGTTTTTTATTCCTATGGCATTAACATCTAGCCAAGAAGTCTTTTCTGATAACTCCTCACACATCAAAAATAACATAAGCTCATCATAAAGATCAGAGGTGATCATGTTATCACACAACTGGTTAACAGTTATGTTTTGAAAGTTCATGCATTGAAAATTAAAGTGACCTTCTATACAGCAAAGTTCACAAGTAAAAGGATAAAGGTCACGCAATTCTCTAGCAATTTCATTTAAATCTCTGACCCAAGTGATTGTTCTTTCATGCTTATGTTGCTTACAATACTTCTCTTCTTCAATCATAGGCCTTTCACAAGGTCTATCCACTAAACAAAAATTAACATGCTTATATAAAACTTCATTTTTAGGAATTGGATCATGCATGTTGCAATCATCATGAACAATTTCATTTTCTTTGCAAATCTCTTTAAAAGGTTCATGATGCTTGTTCCAATCCTCCTTAGGCATATTAAGATGTGAAGCAAAAGATTTGAGGAAATCAACAAGGAGTTGAGAATCAAGCCCAAATTTAGCACTAAACTTATTAAAACTTGTAGTTTCAACAAAGGACTTAATGCAATCATACTCATAAACTATACCTGACTCTTTACCTTTGTCGATCTCCCAATCTTCAGTGTTGCGTTGAATTCTTTCAAGGAGTTCCCATTTAGCATCAATCTTTTCGTTTGTGAAAGAACCCTTAGAGGAAGCATCGAGCAAATCTTTATCCTGTCGAGAGAGCCTCGCATAGAAATTAGTAATAATCATATCTTTGGGGAGCCCACGGTTAGGACATTTTAGCATTAACGTTTTCAGTCTCCCCCAAGCTTGAGCTATGCTCTCTCCGTCATGAGGATATAAATTATAAACATAATTCCTATTCTCATGGACTTCATGAAGAGGATAAAACTTGGAGTAAAAGAGAGACTGGATCTCTTCCCAATCAAGCAAGTGCGAGTTATCGAGAAGCTTATACCAATCTGAAGCTTTATCTATAAGTGATACGGCGAACAATTTCCTCATGACAAACTCCCTTGATACACCTGCAAGCTTAAATAATGAACATAGTTGTGACAGATATAGCAAGTGTTCACCGGGATGTCTGTCTCCTGCATAACGATTAGCCAAAACATAATAGATAATACCAGCTGGTATTTTATAGGGCACAATTTCAGTAGGGGGGGGAGCAACCACCACAGGTGTGGGGCGTCTTCCCGCAAGCAACGATCCAATAGCACGGTTTTCCATAAACATAACTAGTGAAACTAAAAACAAGAAACGAAAAGATTTAATTGAAAGATCTAAAGATATACCTTCAAGCACTCACTTCCCCGGCAACGGCGCCAGAAATAGCTTGATGTCTACACACGCTTCTACTCTCGTAGACTATGTTGGGCCTCCAAGCGCAGAGGTTTGTAGGACAGCAGCAATTTCCCTCAAGTGGATGACCTAAGGTTTATCGAACTCAGGGAAGTAGAGGTTGAAGATGGTCTCTCTCAAGCAACCCTGCAACTAAGATACAAGAAGTCTCTTGTGTCCCCAACACACCTAATACAACTAGGAGTTGTATAGGTGCACTAGTTCGGCGAAGAGATGGTAAAATATGGATGATAGGAGTGGCAAAGCAAAGTAATATAAATCTGTAATAAAAAGTGCAGCAAGCAAACAAGTGGTAAACGTAAGCACAAATGGCATTGCAATGGTGGAAACAAGGCCTAGGGATCATTCTTTCACTAGTGGCAACTCCCAACAACATTAACATAATCGAATCACATGATATTTCCCATAAAACATGCAATGGAGACGCACCCGGAGGTCATTCCTTCGTGGTCAAGAGAGGACGAGAATTATGTAGGGCTACAAAAGCACACCTCAAAGTTCGTAGTTCTCAATCTAAGGATTTCCCAATGTCACCGCGGCCATCCAAAGAGAGTCCCACAATCACCACAACATATCTAAAGGATAGTCAAAGACAAGCACCAAGAGACTCTCAATCTTCAATCAACACACAAGAGAGGAAATCACTCATGAAAATATTTTTCTAATCCATGTCCAATAGACCGCTGTCACCTTGGTCTCGGGGATTATACTAGATAAAGACAAGTGAGTACATCAATCCAATACATAGAGGAAGGGGAAATATCATGGGATCACCCTAGATTAACATAGCCTATGATCACAACGAAGATCACATCATGGGAGAGAGAGATAACCAAATAGCTACACGTACGAGCCCTCGGCCCCGGAGAAGACTACTCACACATGGAACTGGTGAGGAGGAGGTTGATGATGGTGTTGATGGAGAGGTGCAGCCCCGCGAGGAGGAGACGGCCGGCGGCAGCCACGGAGGCGGCGGCGGGGAGGAGACGGCGGCGGCCCTAGGGGGCGGCGGCGGCCCTCGGGCGGCGGCTCCTTGGCCCCCCTTCTTCCTTGTGGATGGTGCTGCAATGGTGCTGGTCCTCCCCTCCAAGACGGCGGCTCGGGAGGAGGAAAATTCGTGGCCCTTGGTGACCTAGGTTTCCTCTCTTTATATAGACTATCGGATTCCCGTCATCAGATTTTGGGCCTCAGTAAAACGGGCTTTACTCGGCCATCCGGACTCCGATTTGGATGAATTTTATATCCAGAAGCATCGCCTCGAAATTCCCCACAACTTTCCGAACTAGACTTTTTCCGTTTGACGTCGTCTTCCGGCCAGAACGTGACCATCTTTAAAAAACGTTCTCAGACAGATTTCAGGAAAGTCAGAGTCCTACTCCAATACGACTCCTTTTGCGTTTTTGTCAATTTCCAAGTAATTCCTACACAATAAAGTGTAAAACAAGAACGTTGTGCACTTTTGCAACCATTAGTAGGTTAGTACAAATATGATCAAAAGTTTATGGAAGTGCATAAATATCATAGCAATATCACACAAAAAAGGCATGGAGCAAGCAGAAATTATAGATACGTTTTGGACGTATCAACTGTCGAGGTTGACTTTCCGCTGCGCCAGTTCACCCTCCAGCGTGGACAGCTTCTCAGCAGCAAGCCGCTGCTGTTCCTCCACTTCGGCCTTCTCGAGGATGAAGGCCTGCTGCTCCTCGGCAAGTTGCTCCCGCTCCTCTACCAAGGACCGGAGAGCTGCTTGGTTGATGCCCCGGAGCTCCTCTGCGCGTTTCTCCATATCGACTCCCGCCTTGGCGACCAACGCTTCGCGGGACTCCAGCTTGGCCTGCCGGGCGTGGTAAAGCGACAGCAGCTTGCGCAGCAGCCGCTCCTCCTCATGCTCGCTGCTGCTGCTCGGCGCGTCGACAAGCTTCAGCCCGGCGGAGGCAAGCACCTCTCCGTCGAAGACCTCTCCCTCGACTGGCGCCCTGGACGTGGAAGCCCGTGGGAGCTTGATGAAGACATCATCGCCGGCCATTAGATAAGCGCCTGGCTCGGGCTCGTCGGAGCTGGGGGCTGCGGCGGCGGCGGAGGGCTCTGTGGTCGGTGTAGCGCCTGGCGCTCCTGCGGCCTCAGGGCCGTCAGTGCGATCGCGAGCCCCTTCGCCGGCTGCTGCAGCGGCAGCCTTGGCGGCCTCTGCGCCGGCGGGATCGTCAGCGCCGACCGTTTCTTCGGCAACGGCGGCGTCGTCGACAACGACCTCTGTCTCCATTGGCTCAGTGATACGTCCAAAACGTATCTATAATTTCTGCTTGCTCCATGCCACTTTTGGGTGATATTGCTATGATATTCATACACTTCCATACACTTTTGATCATATTTGGACTAACCTACTAATCCAGTGCACCCCAGTGCCAGTTTCTGTTTTCGGCTGATTTTGTATTTCAGGTTTTCACGTTACGAGAACTGCCAGGAAAAATCCAAAAAAATCATATAAAAAATCAGCGTTCCGGAACCGACCTTGCGCCCGAAGTACAGCCGGGGGGGGGGGGCACCGGGGCTCGGGGCGCCCTGTGGGCGCGCCCCCCCCTGGGCCGCGCCGGGGGGGCGCCTGGGCCCCCCGAAGCCCGTCCGGTGCCCCCCTTTGGCATATATTTAGAGGGTCCCTCGAAACCCTCGAGGGAGGAACTCTTTTCGCGATCCCATCTCTGTTCCGCCGCCGCCGCCTCTCCCAAGATCGGGAGCACCAGGAGAACTCTTCCCGGCACCCTGCCGGCGGGGAGGATCACCACCGGGAGCTTCTCCACCACCATGGACGCCTCCCGGATGACTCGTGAGTAGTCTCCTTTGGACCATGAGTCCATGACCAGTAGCTATGTGATGTTCTCCTCCCGTTCTTGTGCTTCACTAATTATTCCTCGTGAGCTGCCCTACATGATCGAGGCACATATGTAATCCTTATGTTGTTGCTATGATTAGTTTGCTGGGATCCGATGGATTATGAGATTATGTTCAGATTGTTCTTGAGTAATATATTTGATTCACCTCTTTTATATTTATGTTCATAAGTAATTCTTGCATGTTCTCCGTTGTTATTTATTGCTTTGGCCGAGTAGTAGGTAGTGACTCCAAGAGGGAACGTTATGCTTGATTGTGGGTTCATGCCCCTCGATGACTAGCTTGAGTGACAGAAACATGAGTCAAGGGGATGTGTTGTTGCCACAAGGGGGAAAACAACGGTGCTTGTGCCCGCGGGTGCAAGGATTGTTTACTTTATGCAAAGTTCTTTTAATGCAGTTGTCTGTTGCTTTGAGTTTACACTATGGGTGGGGCTCGCAACTTAATACCAGCGAGATGTTCTGGATAGATATCTCAAGGTGGATGATTAGTAGTAGATATTGATGGATTTCGGTCTACTTACTTTGGCGTACCGCCCATGCTTTGAACCTCAACCTTTCTTGCAATGTAGTCAGCATTGGTTTGCGTTCGTGGTGCTGTCAATTGCCCAGCTGTAATTCGTTTACCTCACATAGCTGTTTTATCGTCTTTTGGGAGAGAGACATCACTAGTGAACATCATGTGACTCCGGTCCATATTACCATCATTGTTCACATCCGCTATTTACTTTTCGCTTTTACTTACTATTGCAAAACATTATCTATCACTACTATCATTGCTTTTAATCCTTTGTGAACTATAAGGCCGGAGGGATTGACAACCTCTCTGTACTCGTTGGGAGAAAAGTTATTTGTATCTGTGTGCAGGTCCACGTTGATTGCTAATTGCGCCGTTAGCAGTTGACACCTACTTGTTGAACCTAGGAGTCTCTGGGGATTCGATCCTTGGCATCTTTGCTAAGGGAAAACACTTCCACAACACTGCATCTTTCACCTTCCACTTGGGGTAACCAACGAGGGGTTAGAGGCCCATCACTCAGCTGCGGATGGGTCTGACGGAAGAAAAGAAAAGAAAAATAGTCAAGCAAATATCCAAAAAAGAAGAATCGAAAGAAGAAAAGACAAGGGAAGCTTGAAGCAAAGGGATTACCTGCGCGGGTCGGCTCCTCGGTGAGGTTCCTTGCCGGGGAGCTCTCCCTCGGCGGCGTGGTTGTAGCTCCCGCCGGCGGAGGGCCACTAGTATCATCTCTCGCCGGAGAGCTAGCCCTTGGCGGAGTGTTCGCCCTTGGCGGAGAATTCGCCCTTGGCGGAGGACTCTCCCTTACCGGAGAGCTTCCCCTTGGCGGCGTGGTCGAAGCATGCGGCACGTCGGGAGCAGTCTCCTGGCGCTCCTGGTGCTGCTGATCCGCTCCTACACGAGTCAACGAACAAGACGTCAGCGAAAGCAAAACCCCACGCGCGCCCAACCGCGGAAAGAGAACCAATAACTCACGCTGGGGGCTGCTCTGAAGAACAGTTTCCGGGTCCGGCAAGCTTGTCTCAGGCGCACCCCCTGCTGTCGCGGTAGGCTCGTCCTCGATGACAATCACCGAGGCCTTGGCTCTCTTTGCCGCCCTCTGGGCTAGAGTTCTGAAAAAAGGAACGGGTTCAGAATGAGGCAACAAAGAGGCACAAGACTAAACAGCATAAATTGAAGAAATACAAGAACGACAGAGTCTTACTCTTCTTCTTCCTCGTCGGAGCTGAGCGCAGAGAAGTCGAAGTCTGGCTCACGCGCCCCGGCGCGAGGAGGCGGAGGAGTAGGCTCCCTTGGCCGCTTGGCGGGAGCAGGGACGGTGGTCTGAGACGACCCCGCTCTGGCTGCCGTCGAGGCGTGGGGAGCAGCGGGGGCAGAAGCAGAGGTCCGAGAAGACCCCGCTCCAGTTGCTGCAGAAGCTCGAGGCGCCCCCGCGGCGACTGTGCTTGTCGCGGTGGCGCGTGTCGTGCGGCGCGGCGGCTGCTGGCCCGTCTGCCGCTCCGTCACATCCCCGGCCTTGCAGAGACGCCTCCTTGGAGGAGCTGGAGGCTCTGCTGGTGGTGGCGAGCTGCCTAAGGACGAGGAGGAACAGGAGCCGATCTCCAGCGAGCCGCTCGTATCCTAAACGGGCCCGCTCGACTCGGCGCCCTGCTCGGTGGGCTCGCTTGGCTCGGCGTCTTGCCCGGCAGGCTTCCCCGCCTTGAAAATTTCTTCTCGCTCGGCAAGGCTTGCCGCCTCTGCTACCTTCGCCTCCTCCACGGTGTATCCGAATTCGCCCGCGGCCGCGGCTGCCGCCGCCTCTTCCAGTCTGGTGGCGATGTACGCCATCTCCTGGTCGGTGGTGTCGCGGGTGAGGCCCTTCTTCTCGTTGGAGCAGACCGACGTTTCTTCTACGTTGTCGAAGAACTGCTGCACGGCTTCGTCGGTAGGCTCTTGCCAAGTGGGGTCAATCCCGTGGGAATCGCACAACGGCATCATTGCGCGGATGCGGCTGAGCGCAGAATTGTTGCACAGCTGGACGACGCCGTGCGGCAACCTGAACCATTCGGGATGGTCGGGGTCGTACTTGAACAGCTCCTGCAACATCCCGTTGAGCTCCAAGACCGTGAAGTTATAGTTGAGGCCTGGGCGCAGCCTCATGATATCTGCCACGTTCTCGAACTCCCAGGCGGGCCTCTTCCTCTCCTGTAGGGGGGCGATGCGGCGGCGGAGAAAGTCTGCGCCAACTGCGCCTATAGTCAGCCCGGCAAGCCTAAGGCGAAGAATCCGGGCAGTGGCAATCTTCAATCTACTATCCTCCGGGGCCAAGTCACTCCAGTCGTTGCCGCGTACTACTGGGGCTTGGCGCCGGGCGGTGAATGGCTGCGAGTTCTCCTCTACAATCCACCACCAATTGGCTCTCCACTCATCCCATTTGCCGCGGAGCTCTCCCTTTAGATACACCTCCTTCTTGTGGGTCCTCGAGATCCAGGAGATCCCGCCAGACAGAGGCTCTCCTCTCTCTACTCGGGGCGTAAAGTAATGGCGGAAAAGAGCTACATTGGGGAAGACTCCGACAAAGTTTTCGCACAGATGTGCGAAAACTGCCATGGTCAGGACGGCGTTGGGGGTGAAGTCAAGGAGGTGGAACCCGTAGGTATTCATGATGTCGCAGAAGAATTCGGAGAAGGGCGGGCAGAGCCCGCAGTAAAAGAACAGGGCAAAGAATGCGTAGCCATTCGGAAACATCTCGCAAGCAATGGCTGGGAATACCTTGGTGCGCGGATGCGCCCGCGTCTCCCTCGAACAGAAAAGGTAGAACTTCTCCCTCAGCTCCCTCGCGCCAAGCTGGGGGGGGGGGGGAGACAGCCCGCCTCTTCCGCAGCGCCGCGAGCCGCAGCGCCTCGGCCGATTTCTAGGTCTTCCCCTTCTCGCCTTTCTGAGCCATGGCGGGAACGGTGAGAGGGGTCGAAGGCGCTGGTGGTTCTGGTGGCGACGGGAGACGGAGCGCTGCTCTCTTTCGAGCTTTGGGAAGAAGGGGAGCAGCGGAGGTTCTCAAGGTTTAAGCAAGCAACAGGCGGATGGACGAACTGCCCATGTTTCCCCTGCTTATAAGGGGGGGAGGGGGCGGACGTTCCGCATTTCCAATTAAAGAAATCACCCACGATCTCTCCCACGACGCCGCGATCGACGCGTGCCATTAGGGGAAGGCGCGGTGGATACGGAGAAAGATTCGGCGTAAACCAGGCCACGCGTGCCCGTGCACTGTTTTGGGCCTGGCCCAACAGCGCTTGGCACCGTGTATGGCCCAGGCCCGGGGGCTCCTGTCGGTGTACTAAAGTAGGGGTACCTTAGTATCCAGAACTTGTGCACAGGCAGTTGCAGCGTCCCGCGGCAAGGCCTGCCGAGCGACCACCGAAGTCCTTTATGATTCCTTTGGAGCCATTCAAGAACAAAGTATCCAAGGCAAGGAGACAAGGCCCCGGCAAGAGGAGCTTGCCGGGAAGGCCACTCAAGGCACAAAACCACTCAAGGCTCAAGACCCTGGCAAGAGGAGCTTGCCAGGAAGGCCCTCCAAGGCATCTCAAGAAATTTGCCGCGACGCGCCACGCGTCTCGGCAAGGCCCGGTGAGCGACAAGTTCCCGAAAGCGACAAGATAGTAGCCGCGGCAAGGTGCTTGCCGCGGCAAGCTTCCCTCGGTATCCGCGCTCCAGCGCATCCACCCACGTGTCGCCCTGGGACCTTTCCAGGCGCACGTGGCGGAAGGCTGTGCAGCCAGGGGTACAAGGTGGCAAGCAGCGATGACGAGACTACCGTCGTGGCGGACGGTGGCGCCCCTGACGGTCACTTTTTGCACTGTTTGGGCGACGGCGATGGGCATTTAATGCCCTTGTCCCCTGCCGTCAGGGTTAGGTATGGAACACTGTTCCAACTACCACGCTTTTTACATTTTTTACCCCCAACTGCGCTGCCACCTATCGGTGACCCCTTGAGCATATAAAAGGAGGCCCATGCGCACGTAGAGGGGGGATCGAGGATTCTCACGCTCGGTCTTGCGAGCGGTTAGAGTGTACTGTAGCTCTCTCCGCTCCCGAGCAAGAACTCAATACAAACCAAAGCAGGAGTAGGGTTTTACGCATCCGTGCGGCCCGAACCTGGGTAAACTGCTCGTGTGCGCGCCTCGATCTGCTCTTCGTGCATCCTCTGCCCCCTGCCGTACCAAAAAGGGGCTCCGGTCCCATAGGTGTTCGTGGGCAATCAGTTTCCCCGACAAACAATAAGAACATCATTAATTCTTCCCATAGGTTTCTTAATAGTGGAATCCGCAAGATGCAAACTTAAAGGTCAATCATCAAGCTCATGGAACCCTAGCAAATCACACAAAGTTTTTGGGATAGTGGAGACACTTGCACCCAAATCACACAAAGCATATCATTCATGATCTTTTATTTTTATTTTTATAGTAGGTTCCCATTCATCATAAAGCTTTCTAGGTATAGAAACTTCCAACTCAAGTTTTTCTTCATAAGATTGCATCAAAGCATCAACTATGTGTTTAGTGAAAGCTTTATTTTGACTATAAGCATGCGGAGAATTTAGCACGGATTGCAACAAAGAAATACAATCAATCAAAGAGCAATTATCATAATTGAATCCCTTGAAATCCAAAGTAGTGGGTTCATCACTATGCAAAGTTTTAATCTCTTCACTCCCACTTTTAACAATTTTAGCATCAAGATCTAAAAACTCCGAATCATTGGGACACCTTAAAGCAGAATCATCTCCAATCTTATTATCATCAAGATTAATACTAGAATACAAGGATCTAATAGGAGACACATCAATAACTTTCAGATCTTCATCTTTATTTTCATGAAAACTAGAAGAACATGATTTAATATAATCTTCTCTTTTAGCACGCATTCTATCGGTTATTTCTTTGCATTCATCAATGGAAATTCTCATGGCTTTGAGAGACTCATTGATATCATGCTTAGGTGGGATAGATCTAAGTTTCAAAGAATCAACATCAAGAGTAATTCTATCCACACTTCTAGCCAATTCATCAACTTTAAGCAATTTCTCTTCAAGCATAGCATTGAAATTCTTTTGCGAGATTATAAACTCCTTAACACTAGTTTCAAATTTAGAAGGCATCTTTCCTTAAGAGTTGTTGTAGGAATTACCAAAATTATTAGAGGAATTACTAGGAAAAGGCCTAGGATTAAAATTACCTCTATAAGCATTGTTACCAAAATTATTCCTACCAACAAAATTCACATGCAAAGATTCATTGTTATTCTCAATCAAAGTGGACAAAGGCATATCATTAGGATCAGAAGAAGCACTCTTAGCAGCAAACAATTTCATAAGTTCATCCATCTTTCCACTCAAAACACTAATTTCTTCGATAGCATGCACTTTTTTACTAGTGGATCTTTCGGTGTGCCATTGAGAATAATTAACCATAATATTATCTAGGAGTTTGGTAGCTTAACCTAAGGTAGTTTCCATGAAGGTGCCTCCGGCGGCCGAATCTAAAAGATTTCTAGAAGCAAAATTCAAGCCAGCATAAAAGTTATGAATAATCATCCATAGATTCAAACCATGTGTAGGGCAATTACGTATCATCAATTTCATTCTCTCCCAAGCTTGTGCAACATGCTCATGATCTAGTTGCCTAAAATTCATAATATCGTTTCTAAGAGAGATGATCTTAGCAGGAGGGAAATACTTAGAGATAAAAGCATCTTTGCACTTATTCCATGAATCAATACTATTTCTAGGCAAAGAGGAAAATGAAGTTTTAGCACGATATCTAAGTGAAAACGGGAATAACTTCAATTTAACAATATCATTATCCGTATCCCTTTTCTTTTGCATATCACACAAATCAACAAAGTTGTTTAGATGGGTAGCGGCATCTTCACTAGGAAGGCTGGAGAATAGATCTTTCATGACAAGATTCAACAAAGCAGCATTGATCTCACAAAATTCAGCATCGGTAATAGGAGCAATCGGAGTGCTAATAAAATCATTGTTGTTGGTATTGGAGAAGTCACACAATTTGGTAGTGTTCTGAGCCATAGTGACAAGCAAACAATCCAACACACACAAGCAAACAAGGAACAAGCGAACGATAAACACACGACGGAAGAAGGGCAAATAAAATAACAAGGGTGAAGTGGGGGAGAGAAAACGAGGGGCAAATAAATTTAATGCGAAGGATAAGGGTTTGTGATAGGTACTTGGTATATGACTTTTGCGTAAGCCTCCCCGGGAATGGCGCCAGAAATTCATCTTGCTACCTCTTGAGCTTGCGTTGTATTCCCTCGAAGAGGAAAGGGAGATGTAGAACAGTAGCGTAAGTATTTCCCTCAGTTTTTTAGAACCAAGGTATCAATCCAGTAGGAGACCACCCGCGAGTCCCTCACACCTGCACAAACAAATAAGAACTTCGTAGCCAACGCGATAAGGGGTTGTCAATCCCTTTACGGTAACTTACGAAAGTGAGATCTGATAGAGATGATAGTTGATATTTTTGGTATTTTTGGTTTAATAAAACAGCAAATAAAAGCGAGAAAAGTAAAGTAGATGTATATTGATATGTTGAGAATAGACTCGGGGGCCATAGTTTTCTCTAGTGGCTTCTCTCATGATAGCGATATTCTACGGTGGGTAAACAAATTACTGTCGAGCAATTGATAGAAAAGCGAATAATTATGAGACTATCTAGGAATGATCATTGTATATAGGCATCACGTCCGAGACAAGTAGACCGAAACGATTCTACATCTACTACTATTACTCCACACATCGACCGCTATCCAGCATGCATCTAGTGTACTGAGTTCATACGAACGGAGTAACGCCTTAAGCAAGATGACATGATGTAGAGGGATAAACTCAAGCAATATGATGAAAACCCCATCTTTTTATCCTCGATGGCAATAATACAATACGTGCCTTGCTGCCCCTACTGTCACTAGGAAAGGACACCGCAAGATTCAACCCAAAGCCAAGCACTTCCTCCATTGCAAGAACTATATATCTAGTAGGCCAAACCAAACCAATAATTCGAAGAGACTTGCAAGGATATTATGAGCACACATAAAATTTTAGAGAAGAACCAAATATCTTTCATAGATAACCTTGATCATAAACTCACAATTCATCGGATCTCGACAAACACACCGCAAAAAGAGATTACATCAAATAGATCTCCTCGAAGATCAAGGAGAACTTTGTATTGGGATCCGAGAGAGAGAAGAAGCCATCTAGATACTAGCTATGGACCCGAAGGTCTGAGGTAAACTACTCACAACTCATGGTGAGGGCGATGATGATGATGATGATGATGAAGGCCTTTGTGATGGATCCTCCTCCCGGAACAGGCTCCAAGATGGGATCTCCACGGGAACAGAAGCTACGGTAGTGGAATTAGGTTTTTCTCTCTGTGTATGGAGTTTCTGGGGTACATAGGTATATATAGGAAGAAGGGGGGCACAGGGGCCCACACGGGCCAACCTCGAGGCAGGGGGCGCACCCTGGGAAGGGGGGCGCGCCCCCCACCCTCGAGGGCAGGCCTTCCGTCCCCTGACTTGGTCCTGAGGTTTCCCGAGCGTGATTTTCCCCAAAAATATCTCTTGCGAAGGTTTCATTCCGTTTGGACACCGTTTGATATTCCTTTTCTGCAAAACCCTGAAATAGGCAAAAAAACAGCAATCTGGACTGGGCCTTTGGGTTAGTAGGTTAGTCCCAAAAATGATATAAAAGTTAATGATAAAGCCCATTAAACAATCAAGACTATATAAATAATAGCATGGAACAATCAAAAATTATAGATATGTTGGAGACGTATCATCGGGCGGAGAGGAGAGGGGAGGAGAAAGAGAGAGGGCGACGGCGGGGGCGTGGGCCGTTAACTTATTTCGAAGCTTTGCCGTCCGTGTCTCCTTTGCCGTCTACTAGCTCAGGGCAATGGACGCTTTGCCATTAGCTGGCGGACGGCTAAGAGGGGGCCCATTAGGGCTTAACAGCTAGTGGGCCAAACACCCTCTTTGCCATCAGTTAGCGGACGGCAAAGAAGCTTTGTCGTCAGCTAGCAGACGCTAAAATGTTGGCTGATGGCAAAGACTTCCTTTGTGGTCCGCTGCTTCTTTGCCCTCCGTTTTCCTGTGGTTGATGGAAAAGCCATTCTTTGTCGTCCGCTAGCTGACAACAAATAGGGAGCAGACGGCAAATCTCCTGATTCCAGTAGTGAGTGGTAACATTCTTTAACCTCAACTAGTATTCTATTCAAACAATTTGTATAATTATTGTGTTGACTTTATTGTTAACTAGCAAAGTGGCCCGCTCGATGCGCGGGCAAGGATTTTATGAAGTTAAATGTTCACAATATATTGTTTGCTTTTTCCAATGAATTTTGAAACCAAATGTGGCGACAGTCGTAAATATAAGGATTTTGCAGACATAGTTTTATCTTTGGCAAGTTTGGGTTTTTATTGATACATAAATAAATGTCTTGTCCGGTAATTCTTTACTTTCTAATTATGCATGCCATACAAACTGTAGTATTATGATCGGCAACATTCTTAAAATTGTATTTTTATTTTTTGGCATTTTTATCATGTTGCTTAGTTTTTTACATATAAATAGAAATTTTATACTTCTATTTTTTTCTGTAATCATGAGTCAATTTTCTATAGGTATGAAAGGTTGGCATATTTATTCAGTATAATCATGTAATGCAATTAATTTAGTTTATTTATATAGTATATACATTTACATAAAAACTTTGTTGGTAGGTATTTCGTTCCATAGTCGTGGACCTGTCAGAACCAAGGGTGGCTTGTATGTTGACTTTCTATAGTTCTCTTGACATACCAATCCCTTTTTCTTATTTAGTTTCTTATCATATTTTCTTACATAGTTTTCAGCAGTACCAAGAGTGGAAACAAAGAGATCAAACCCTTGATGTATTTAGCATAATGTGTACTCATAGTGCTAACGTGCATTTACAAAACATCATTTATTTGATGGACCCCTCAATAAGATTCTTCTGTTTCCCATTATGTAGTCTTGTTGACTTCTAGGTTCTTCCTTCCCCTACTGATACTTTCACAGAATGAGAATGTTCATCCTCCCCGATCATATTCCCCTTTCGTAATTCTCTCAACTCACTGAATAATTGTTGCTGCCAGATAGCTCCCATCAACTTACTTTCTTGAGTCATTGCATTTGTAGTCTTGTAGAATCAAATACAACTATGTCCCAATGCTCTCACTATTGGTTTGCATTTGTTTGCAATATTTCACAAAGAAAAAATAATATATGATAGCAGAATATGAGAAACAGGTCTGATTGCATTGTACATATGAAATTTGACAATGTCTTGACGCTCACTATTGGTTTCCATTAAATAATAAGCTTGTAGAATCAAGAATAACATAATACAGATTGTTGATGTTTGTTAGTAGTGATGTATTTCCACCAGTTGATGCTTGTTTGAAATACTTTTGCATGGTAGTATACCATATTCTACCTGCCATATCATGTTAGAATATGTAAGTCGAATTTTTAAGGCTATTTTGCAGTGAACTAATTATATTTTTTATAAAATAGGAAGTGGCATGCGTTAGTGAAAGAAACTACATGATAAAATGATGTTATTCGTTCATTCCATTGGAATATTTTTGTATAGACTATGTTCTTGACCACACCATCCTCATTACTACATCCATCATTTACCATTACCCGCAGTCCATCCTTTTTTTGTTACTCTAGAGAAGGCTACATATAACTATCCATGCGTGAAAATTTGTTCAGGTAGATATAGTCCTGCCTTGTTTAGACATTGGCCCTGGCTTTTGTTGATAGTCATAGCAAAGCAAACTGAGATAGGATATTGTCTTCTTTTTAGAATAAATGGCAATGTTGATTTAGTTGGTGACATCACTATTCTTGCAATATATGACTTTCTCCCACTTGTGTTTCAGTTATTATCTGTGTACTTCGATGAGTCTTCTTCCAAGTTGAAAATTGTCATGCATGTACCTTTGCATAACCCAGCACTTTGGTTGATATACAATGCCGAAGTGCCACTGGGAGGAGGAAGTTGACCCGAAGTATTGTTTGTGAGAGGAACATGTTGTAGATGTTTTGTATTCTAAATTCTTGCACAATTGATGGAGAGGATTTTTGTACAATGTAGAGATATTCTATTTGAAGAAATCGAGTCCCTATATATTAGCAGTGAGAGTTTGGATTTTTTTTGTGGAGAAATTGCGTGTATGTTTATCAGTGAGAAATTGTATTTCTTTGGAGAGATTGCTGTAGAAGCTGTACTCTAAAATATTGTACGATGGAAAGAGAGGTTTTTTTATACCGAGGGATTGTGAAATTTTGGTCATGTAGAGAGATAATCTGTTTGGAGTGACGTGTGGAGAGATATTACTAGTTGGAGATATCAAATCTTTGTATATTATCGATGAGTGTTTGGATTTGTTGGGACAGCTTGCATGTATGTTTATCGGTGATAATTTAGATTCGTTTGGAGAGATTGCATCTATGTACAGTATAGTGTGCTTTTCTGGAAGGATAATAAGAGTTTGGCCACGTTTGTTTGCCAATATAACTTACACTGTACGCATTTTTTTTATTACTTTGGATGGGACAATTGCTTGTGGGATGTTACAACGTGTATTTCTATGTTCTTTTTGGAATAGCATAATCGCTCAGTTTGTTTGGATAGTCTGGCCGCAGAGTTTTATTTTGGGATGGTGTGATTGCTCTTTTTTTTTTGTCATTTTTTTGTGTTCGGTCGCTTTGCTTTGTTTTAGCGATTGCATCAATGTACAGGATGGTGTATTTCTTGGAAGGATCTGGAGAGTTTGGCCATGTTTGGTTACCGAGAGATTTTACTCTGTATGCGTTAGTTTTTTGGGATGGTCCAATTGCTTGTCGGATAGCTAGTATAACCTGTACGAATAATTTCTTATTTTTTGGATGCCCTCTCGCTCAGTTTATTTTTCGGATAGTCTGGTCACTTAGTTTTTCTCATGGTCTGATCGCTCATTATTTTGTCGCCCAGTTTTACTTGTATGCCTAAGTTTTTATTTTTTTGGGATAGCCTAATCGCTTAGTTTTTTGAGATAGTCTGATCGTTTAGGTATATTCTTTTTGGGTTTGGTCTGATCGCTCATTTTTGTATTGATCAGTTCTTTGTTGTATGCCTAAGTTTTTATTTTGGAGGATAGCTTAATCCTTTAGTTTTGTAGATGGTTTGATCGTTCATTTTTCATCGCTTATCTTAGCGGCGGCCTGCATCGTTTTGTTAAATCATGAAGCATGCACGCACGCATGCATATAGAAAGGATATCCCAAGTCATGCGTGTAGCTTTTTTTAAGAGGAAAGTCATAGACATGCATGCATATATGGAAAGAACGAAATGTCGAGGTCGTGTACGGATGTAGTTTATTTTCTTTTCTTTTTGAGATAGCATAGCTGTTTTTTCAGAAGTCATGTGACCTATCTTGTGTAGGCAATGTGAACGAACAGTTTTTCTTCGTAATGGCAGTGGTGGGTAAATTTCTGCCAGTTAAAATTAAAGTATATCCAATGGCTATGATATTTTAGTCTATTAAATAAAAGGTCGGGTGTTTCTGATCTATAGGAGATTTTCTAGTATATTTCTCTTTTTTTCTTGTGATCCCGTCAAGCACTTTTTATATATAATAGATGATAACCTGCTGCATAATCTATCCCGTGCAAAATAAGGGTTGACTTCAACAATTTATGCGGTAACGTTATGTACTTTGATGGTGATAAGGGGCACACATTTGAACTGGATGTGCGCAAATGGAAGGATAGAACCATCATATATGGCGATGGACGGGGGTAGTACATTGCACAAAATAATTTAATCGGAGGAGAGTAAATATCCTTTTCCGTGAATGGAGAGGTCAACATGTTAAGGACGATTTATTTCTGCAGTGATGACGATGACCAGGATAATGATGATAGCCAGGATGACTAGGATAATGATGATAGCCGAGATGAAGCGGGCAGCTGTGAAGATGAGGACATATCGGATAATGATGATAGCCAGAATGACGAGGATCAGAAAGATGACGACGATGAGGAAGATGTTGACACTGGTCCATTCACTTCAGCAATTTTCTCTCACAGAATGAGGAAGCTTACTCCGGATGAGACCCTGCATGTTACCGCCATGTTACCATCAAGACTGGCCTTCATTGGGAAGCCCTTCGTGCACCGTTTAACAAAAACCAATGTCATCAAAAATTTCATGGTAATATTTTTGTATTCTCTCATCTTCTTTTGTTCATAATCAAGTATGGTGAGATGTCTAACATTGTGTGCTCTCTATTTGCTATAAATGACGTGGAGTTCAGAAGTTACCTTTGATGATGCTTTACGGAGTGGACATCCCCGCCGTCGGCATCACTGGAGTACACCATGAACGAACAGGCTATGCCACCAGCATTCAGTACAAGACAGAATCGGATGGATGCAGATCCTTCTATGAGTCTGGCTGGTGGGAGTTCTTGACAAGAAACAGAGAACTAAGGCTGGACACCCTTGTGATAATCACCATAAGGAAGAGCAACCGCAACGAGTTTCAGATGACGGCTGTCGTCGACCATGTTTACAAATATGGTCTAAGTCATGAATATATCAGTAGCTGAACTGTTAGGTAATTAGTATGTTAAGATGGATGTGATACATTGATGTTTAGTTGTTTCTTGAGTCGAACAAATTTGAGGTGTTACTTAATTATTTGGTCGTTTGTTTCCAAAATAATACAGTTTGGTTTAGTTATATTGATAACCATATGACTATGCCTTTTGGAGTAATGTGTGTCAGCCCACGGTGCTGATAATTGGTTTGTTGTAGCCTATCTATCCGGAGGCGGGCGCTACGGGACAACCGCCACTACCACAAAGGTTTCTGTGGTAGGCGCTACCGAACAACCGTCACTACCACAAAGGTTTTCGTGGTGGGTAGGAAATGCCGCCCGCCACAGGAAGCAACGGACTAGGATGCCCGCTACTAATGCGGCTATAGCAGTGGCGTGAGGTCGGTGGCGGCCGGCCCTGGGCGCCTCGCCCGCCACTACTCGCCTTATTGTGCCCGCCACTGCTATGCATTCTTATAGTAGTGAATGCATATGCTTGGCTAGCATTAGCCTTTGGTGATGGTGCGAAGGGGGAGGGTAGGGTGGTGCGCGAGGGCTGTTATGTGATCCATCAGCTACCTCCACTATAATTGAACTGTAATACATGCATATAGCAATTGTAACAAACAAGCCACTAGTTAGGATGTAGAGCTTTAGTTGTGAAGTTAATGGATGTACTAGATATTGCAAGGATCATATATACACATAATGCATGCATGCATGCGTACGTAGTTTTGAAATAAGATGAGAATTTACATTTAGGATTCCAAGCATATAGATTAATCATAAGTTGTAGTTTAAAATTTATATACTGAGTATTGTAGATATAAATAGACTTCTCTACAACTTGGTTAAAGTTTGGAAAGTTTGACTTCAGAAAATATCTATAGGCACTACTTTATGGAATGGATGGAGTATCTTGAAGAAGGTTCCAAGAACCTTCCTTCAAATCTTTTTGCTTTCTGAAATGTTATTTGGCTTCCCAGCCGTCGCACGAATCTTGGGGCACGGCCATTGCCACATAGATTCCATGCAGGTGTTTGCAATAAGCTGCTCCCCTGGCGATGCGCAACGTGGGTTAACGTGGGGGTTTAACCCGCGACCACCTATGCATGCACCGGCGTTCATCGCCATTGGACCCCGGCAAACTATGAAGAGATGGGTTTGTAGCGTCTTTCGATGTAAACTATGAAGTTACTTTAATTTTCAATTCGTCTATAAATCCTGTTTTTTCTCACTACCTCATATGACAGTTTTATTATTTATAGCATGGCATTCTTATTTGTAGCGGCATGTAATTTTTGTTTTTAAGAGGATGCCAACTTTCGTAATTCAGAGAATGTCATTTTTATTATCAAGAGCAACTCTAGCAGACCCCGCAAAAACCTGACCTGCAAAACGCGTTTGCAGTTTCATGAAGATCGTGTTTGCGGATCGAAAACTAGCGCGGCCGAACAGAATCCGTATCTAAAACTGCATTATTTGAAGAAAAAACACTTTCGCGGGAGAAACTAACGCGAGTTGTTCATCACATACTACATAGATTTTACATGATCAAACACTACAACCATACTTCATACTACATACTACGTTAATACTAGTACTAGAGGGGGTTGGATCTGACGGCGGTGAGGTCGCGGCAAATGGACGACGCCGTGGAGGAGAAGGACGCTCAATCCTCCTCGCCGGAGCTGCAGAGGTCGACGTACTTCGCCCTCTACTCCTCGCGGATGCGGTGCCACTTCTCGTCCTTCTCCGTGGCGGCGAGGTTGGCGGCGACCGCCTGCCGCCACTGCAGGTCTTCGAGCTCCTCGGCGTGGCGCCGACGCTCCATCTCCTCGCGCACTCTCCACTCGGCGATGGTGTCCGCAACGGCGTCGACGTCGGCGACGTAGTATTCCAGCCCGATGACTCCGCGGCGGCCGAGCGGAGCGGGCTCCTCGGGCTTCTCCTTGACGGGGACGAAGTCGAACTGGTCCGGCTCCTCCGGCTCCTCCTCGTCCTCCGACAACTCCCTCTTCACGGGGAGAAGGCCCGCGCCGGAAGAGGAGGAGCTCCCGGCATACAAAGATCTCACGGAGGAGAAGGATGTGTGCCGGCAGTCGTACTCGTCCGTCTCGCGGACGAGGAAGCTCGCCGGCGGCGACATGCCGCGGTTGGTCCACTTCCGGGCCCCGCGCTTCCTCGCGCCGTCCGACCGGACGCGCCGCTCGCGCTCTGGGTCGCTTCGGCCGCCGGATCTGCTGCTGGAGCCGCGTCCGGAGCTCCAAATGAGGCCCCACATGGAGGCTGGAGGCGGGGGATGTAGTCGCCAGCGGCGAGAAATTTTTGAAATGGGGTGGGGAATCGCGTGGCTCGGCGATGGCGCGGGATAGGATTTCGACCTGCGGAACTGTAGATATAGCGTTCGGGACATGCTTTTTTGCGGGCCGGGCGAGTATGCGGGCTCTGTTCTGGCCGGAAAATTGGGCCGAGCCCGCATACTCGCCGGAATTTTGCGGGTTGGTGCGTTTTGCGGGGTCTCCTAGAGTTGCTCTAAGCGGATGACATTTTTATTTTTAATAGCATGAAAGTTTCATTAGTATGTGCATGCCATCTTTATTAACATTAGGATGGCTTATAGAATGCCATTTTTATTATTGAGAGGATGGCTTTTTTATTATAAGGAGGATGACATTTTTTATGTTGAGAGGATGGCGTTTTTTTATTTTTTATGGCATGGAACTTTTATTTTGATGCTTATCCAGATAAAATATATTTTTTGTAGAGGATGGCCGACTTAGAAAGCCGTATGATTTTTTTCATATTTTTCCATAGCATTGCATTTATAATTTATGCCTTTTTTTTGTTCATGGCATTTCTTATCTAGAGGATGAAAATATAAAAGTTTAGCATGTCATCTTTTTCTACATCACTACATTTTTTTAATTTAGCATGGCAATTTTAAACAAAACATAGTTAACTATGCATTTTGGGCCAATCGTGGGTTCGCCCTAGCGAATAGGCTGAAACAGTCGCTGGGGAGCTACTCCCTAGTACTCCCTCCGTCTCAAAATTCTTGTCTTAAATTTTTCTAGATAGGATAGTACCTAACACTAAGACGTGACTAGATACATCCGTATTTGGACAAATTGAAGACAAGAATTTTGGGACGGAGGGAGTAGATGAAATAGTTTGCTGGAGGCAACCCCTGGGAGATCGAACACCAGATATTAGGGTACTTCTTTTGTGGGGCAAAAAAAGTTTTATTCCAAAATCACATAGTTACAGTTGAGAGGCAACAGATCATCAATACATGGCGGTCTTAGGTGCAACCACACAGCCATGGTGCACACAATACGACTATAGTTTGCCAAATGATTGATTACTCTGTTTTGACCCCTTCTAATCTTCTGTCGAATAAAATCCCTATTCACCATTAAGGTTCCAGTCTCAGCAATAATATCTCCATAGGCCAAACCACGTAGAGCTTCACCTGATAAGGTCGAGTGGGCCTCCTATAACTCTGACTAAGCAACGACTGGGAGGTTTGTATTTTGGAGTGTGAGTTCCATTCCTTGCATGATAATCCACCTCCATCACATTGCTAGAGTTGAACACAAAGAGGTAGTATGCAAAAATGATTGGCCCATCATGAAAAGTTGGTAAAAAAGAACTGGGAAATCATACCCGCGTTAATGAGTCTAAATTTCAGGCTATATCGAAGAAAAATAAGGGAGTTCCAAACATACGGGATGCCCGTACCGTTCCCGAACATGGACTTTATTGTTATTAAAATTCTAGAAAATGCAAACAAGGACTAAAAACATGAATATTGGTGATGATGTTATTATATGATCTTTAGAGACCGTAGTAAAAAATTGAGAAGTTTTCACAAAAGTTGTGACGTACACTGCTTGGAAACCGAAACATCTTTGACGAAGAATCATGGTTTCGATAGGGAACTGGTCGGCTTTGAAGCCAGTGTCGATTGCTTTATTCTTTGACCTGAGATTTTTCTATGTTGAACATACACTATCACATGTTCCATGTCATAATTTGGCATTGTCGGGAAACTGATCCACCCACGAACACCTATGGGACCGGAGCCCCTTTCGGTACGGCGGGGGGCGGAGATCGCACGAAGAGCGGATCGAGGCGAGGCACACGAGCAGTTTACCCAGGTTCGGGCCGCACGGATGCGTAAGACCCTACTCCTGCTTTGTGGTTTGTATTGAGTTCTTGGCTCGGGAGCGCTGAGAGCTACAGTACACTTCAGCAGCTAACGAGACCGAGCGTGAGAGTTCTGAGTGTCTAACCGTCTAACCCCCCTCTACGTTGCGCATGGGCCTCCTTTTATATGCTCAAGGGGTCACCGACAGGTGGCAACGCAGGCAAGGGCAAAAACGGAAAGGGTGTTGTAGTTGGTACACCTACATGTACAATGTTCCATACCTAACCCTGACGGCAGGGGACAAGGGCATAAAATGCCCATCGCCGTCGCCCAAACAGTGCAAAAAGGGGCCGTCAGGGGCGCCGCCGTTCGCCACGATGGCAACCTTGTCAGCGCCGCTTGCCACCGCGTACCCCTGGCTGCACAGCCTCCCGCCACGTATGCCTGGGAGGGTCCCAGAGCGACATGTGGGTGGATGCGCTGGAGCGCGGGTATAGAGTGGTAGCTTGCCGCGGCAAGCGCCTTGCCGCGGTCGCTGTCTTGTCGCGTCAGGGAGCTTGTCGCTCACCGGGCCTTGCCGGGACACGTGGTGCGTCGCGGCAAGTTTCTTGAGATGCCTTGGTTGGCCTCCCCGGCAAGCTCCTCTTGCCAGGGTCTTGCGCCTTGAGTGGCCTTCCCGGCAAGCTCCTCTTGCCGGGGCCTTGTCTCCTTGGCTTGGATACTTTGTTCTTGAATGGCTCCAAAGGAACCACGGAGGACCTTGGCGGTCACCCGGCAAGCCTTGCCGCGGGGCGCTGCGACTGCCCGTGCACAAGTTCGGGATACTAGGGTACCCCTACTTTAGTACACCGACAGGAGCCCCCGGGCCTGGGCCATACACGGTGCCGAGCGCTGTTGGGCCAGGCCCAAAACAGTGCACGGGTACGCGCGGCCTAGGTCGTGCCGTATCTTTCTTCGTATCCACCGCGCCCTCCCTTAACGACACGCGTTGATTGCGGCGTCGTGGGAGAGATCGTGGGCGGTTTCTTTATTCAGAAAATGTGGAACGTCCGCCCCCTCCCTCCTTATAAGCAGGGGAAACAGGGGCAGTTCGTCCATTCGCCCGTTGCTACTCTAACCTCCGCCGCTCCCCTTCTTCTCAAAGCTGAAAGAGAGCAGCGCTCCGCCCCCCATCGCCACCAGCACCACCAACGCCGTCGACCTTCCTCACCACTTCCGCCATGGCTCCGAAAACCGAGAAGGGGATGAGGGTGACGAAGGCCGAGGCGCTGCGGCTCGCGGCGCTGCGAAAGGAGCGGGCTGTCTTCCCCCCCAAGCTTGCCGCGAGGGAGATGAGGGAGAACTATTACCTCTTCTGGTAGGGGGAGACGCGGGCGCATCCGCGCACCAAGGTACTCCCAGCCGCCGCTTGTAAAATGCTTCCGAACGGATATGCGTTCTTCGCCTTGTTCTTCTACTGCGGGCTCTGCCCGCCCTTCTCTGAATTCTTCTACGACATCATGAACACCTACGGGTTCCACCTCCTTGACTTTACCCCCAACGCCGTTCTGACCATGGCAGTTTTCGCACATCTCTGCGGAAACTTTGTCGGAGTCAACCCCAATGTAACCCTCTTCCGCCACTTCTTTATGCCTCGAGTTGAGAGAGGAGAGCCTCTATCCGGCGGAATCTCCTGGATCTCGAGAGCCCACAAGAAGGAAGCTTATCTGGAGGGAGAGCTCCGCAGCAAATGGTTGGAGTGGAGAGCCAACTGGTGCTGGATCGTCGAGGAGAACCCGCAGCCATTTACCGCCCGACGCCAAGCCCCAGTGGTACGCGGCAACGATTGGAGCAACCTGGCCCCGGAGGATAATAGGCTGAAGATTGCCACCGCCCGGATCCGACGTCTCAGGCTTGCCGGGCTCACTGTAGGCGCAGTTGGCGCAGATTTCCTTCGCCGCCGCATCGCCCCCTTGCAGGAGAGGAAAAGACCCGCTTGGGAGTTCGAGAATGCGGCGGACATCATGAGGCTGCGCCCGTGCCTCAACTTCAATTTCACTGTCCTGGAGCTCAACGCGATGCTCCAGGAGCTATTCAAGTATGACCCCGACCACCCCGAAGTATTCAGGTTGCCGAGGGGCGTCGTTCCACTGTGCAACAAATCTGCGCTCAGCCGCATCCGCGCAATGATGCAGCTGTGCGACTCTCATGGGATCGACCCAACTTGGCAAGAGCCTGCAGAGGACGCCGTGCAGGCGTTCTTCGACAGCTTGGAAGAAGTGCCGGTCCGCTCCAACGAGAAGAAAGGCGTCACCCACGACACCACTGATCAGGAGATGGCATACATTGCCACTAGGCTGGAAGAGGCGGTGGCAGCCGCAGCCGCGGGTGAGTTTGGATTCACCATGGAGGAGGCGGATGCAGCAAAGGCGGCAAGCCTTGCCGAGCGAGGGGAGCTTGCCGGCGAGGGGGAGCCTGCCGGGCAAGACGCCGAGTCGAGCGAGCCCGCCGTGCAGGGTGTCGGGTCGAGCGAGCCTACCGAGCAGGGCGATGAGTCGAGCGAGCCCGCCGAGGATACGAGCGACTCGCTGGAGATCGACTCCTCTTCCTCCTCCTCATCTTCGGGCAGCTCGCCGCAAGTAGAGCCTCCAGCTCCTCCAAGAAGTCGTCTCCGCAAGGCCGGGGACGTTACAGAGCGGCAGACGGGTCAACAGCCGCCGCACCGCGCGACAGGCTCCACCGCAGCAAGCACGGTTGCCGCGGGAGCACCTCGCGCTTCTGCAACAAATGGAGCGGGGTCTTCCCGGACCGCCGCTTCTGCTCCTGCCGCTCCTCACACCACGGCGGCAGCCGGAGCGGGGTCGTCTCAGACCACCGCCGCTGCTCCCGCCAAGCGGCCAAGAGAGCATACTCCTCCGCCTCCTCGCGCCGGGCGTGAGCCGGACTTCGACTTCTCCGCGCTCAGCTCCGACGAGGAAGAAGAAGAGTAAGACTTTGTTGTTCTTGTATTTCTTTGATTTTCTGATGTTTGGTCTTGTATCTCCTTTGCCTCACTTTGAACCTGTTCCTTTTTTCAGAACTTTGGCCCAGAGGGCGGCAAAGAGAGCCAAGGTCCCGGTGATTGTCATCGAGGACGAGCCCACCGTGCCAGCAGGGGGTGCGCCTGAGACAAACTTGCCGGACCCGGCAACTGATCTTCAGAGCAGCCCCCAGCGCAGCCCCCAGCGTAAGTGCATGGTTTACTTTCCGCTGTTAGGCGCGCGTGGGTGTTCTATCTTTGCTGACATCTTGTTTGTTGATTTGTGTAGGAGCAGAGCAGTCACACTAGGAGCGCCCGGAGACCGCCCCCAACGTGCCTTCTGCTTCGACTACGCCGCCAAGGGGGAGTGATGGCTTCTCGCCCCTCGTTGGTTACCCCAAGTGGAAGGTTTGAGATGTAGCGTAGCGGCAAATTTCCCTTGGCAAAGATACCAAGGATCGAATCCCGTGAGACTCCGAGGGTCGACAAGAAGGTGTCAATAGCGCCAGAAACTTTTGCTTGACATGACCTGCACACAGATACAAATAACTTTGCTCCCAACGAGTACAGAGAGGTTGTCAATCCCTCCGGCCTTGTCGTTTACAAAGGATCAAATGCAAGAGATAATAGTGATAGGTATGACTGCAACTAGGAAATAAGAATAGGAAGTAAATAGCGGGTGTGATCAGTGATGGTAATATGGACCGGGGTCCCATGATGTTCACTAGTGATGTCTCTCTCCCAAAAGACGATAAAACAGCTAAGCGAGGTAAACAAATTACAGCTGGGCAATTGACAGGATTATGTGCGCAAACCAATGCTAACTATGTTGTACAGAAAGGTAGAGGCTCAAAAGCATGGGCGGTACGCCAAGGCAAGTAGACCGAAATCCATCTGCATCTACTACTAATCATCCACCTTGAGATATCTATCCAGAACATCTCGCTGGTATTAAGTTGCGAGTCCTACCCAAAGTGTAAACTCAAATCAACAGACAACTGCATTAAAAGAACTTTGCGTAAAGTAAACAATCCTTGCACCCGCAAGTACAAGCACCGTTGTTTTCCCCCTTGTGGCAATAGCACATCCCCTAGACTCATGTTTCTGTCACTCAAACAAGTCATCGAGGGGCATGAACCCACAATCAAGCATAACGTTCCCTCTTGGAGTTACTACCTACTACTCGGCCAAAGCAATAAACAGCAACGGAGAACATGCAGGAATTACTCAAGAACATAAATATAAAAGAGGTGAATCAAATATATTACTCACACACAATCTGAACATAATCTCATAATCCATCGGATCCCAGCAAACTCAGCAGAGCAACAGCATAAAGATTACATATGTGCCTCGATCATGTAGGGCAGCCCACGAGGTCTAATCCATGAAGAACAAAGAGGGGAGGAGAACATCACATAGCTACTGGTCATGGACCCATGGTCCAAGGGAGACTACTCACAACTCATCCGGGAAGCGTCCATGGTGGTGGAGAAGCTCCCAGTGGTGGTTCTCCCCTCCGGCAGGGTGCCGGGAAGAGTTCTCCTGGTGCTCCCGATCTTGGAAGCGCGGCGGCGGCGGAACAGATATGAGATCACGAAAAAGGGTTCCGTCCCCGAGGGTTTCGGGACGCGAGCAATATATATGCAAAAGGGGGTCACCAGAGGCGGAGGCGGGGCCCCAGGCGCCCCCCTGGCGCGGCCAGGGGTGGGGCCGCGCCGGGTGGCCGCCTGGGCCACCCCAGGCTCCCCTCTGGCCCTGCCTTGGTTTTTCTGGAAGCTCCCGATACGCTGATTTTTCTTGTATTTTTCCCGGAATTTTTAGGGCACTTTTAATATGGGGGAAACCTGAAATAGAAAAACATCAGAAAACAGGAACTGGCACTGGGGTGCACTGAGTTAATAGGTTAGTCCAAATATGATCAAAAGTGTATGGAAGTGCATAAGTATCATTGCAATATCACACAAAAGAGGCATGGAGCAAGCAGAAATTATAGATACATTTTGGATGTATCAACATCCCCAAGCTTAATTCCTGCTCGTCCTCAAATAGGTAGATGATAACAAGCATAATTTCTGTGGTGACATGCTACCAACCATATAAGAACTTTTAAGTAAAGCAATCAAGGCATGTAATTCAATTCAAGTCATAACAAGCAAGTGTCTATATTAGCATTGTAACAAGTAACATAAGAACATAAAGGTGCAAGAGCTCTCGCTGTCCGTGACTTGAATGTCTCCAAATGGTGTTTGCGTGCAAGAAAGGGGATAGGGATATATGAGAGAGTAAAACATAGTTTTTGTATTGTTGAGAACTTAATCTACTAAAGTTTCACACTTGGTCTTCTTTGGAATCTTATCTTGACTCATCCCCAGACCGTCAGCCAGGTACAAGTCAAAATGATCCACTCCCTTTCGACATTTTGAGCACTCATGCAATGGATGAGCATAAGCAAGAGAGTCGACACTTAGGATGGCAAAGAGAGAAAAATGATAGAGGGGGAAGACAAAAAAGGTGTGAAAGGCTCACATCAATGAGGACAATCATCGGCGAGAGAAAGCCAAATGATAGATATGATGTGAGGAGTAGGGATTGCCATGCAACGGATGCACATATGAGCTAAGGTAAGCTCTCCAATGGAACTAGTGGGGGTGCATCCAACTTGCTTGCTCAAGAAGACCTAGAGCACTTTTGAGGAGGCTCATCATTGGAATATACAAGCCAAGTTCTATAGTGTAAAGGTCCCCACATAGCTATATGCATGAATGATAATCTCTATGGAGTACAAGGTATAAGATGGAGTACGAGTGTGGATCTCTCAAAAGGAAATAGTAGTGTGCCCCCTTCTCTCTTTTTTATTTCTTTTTCTTTTTTTATTTATTTTTTATTTTTTTGTGGCCTCAATGGCTCTTTCTATTTATCTCTCATTTGTCCTCTTTGGGATCTTTTGATTTTGTCCTCTTTGGGATCTTTTGATTTGTCCTCTTTGGGATCTTTCCCTCACTTTAGGGGCAACACTCTATGTATTACAAGAAGTATAGAAGATCTTTCACACTTTACAAAAGTACTCAACATAAAGAAAATGAAACTATCATGATGTATGCAAATGTATGCCTCTGCCAGTGTAGCAGGATATGCAATGATACTAGCGCGTCATGTAGCAATGATTAGGGCAAGGCCCAACTAGCATGCGGCTCATCGATCAAGCAAAAAGCATGTATGACATGAAGATCAAGTCATGAGAAGATGGATGTTGCATGGCAATGTATCTCGGAAAGGCTATGGAAATGCCTTAATAGGTAGGTATGGTGGCTGTTTTGAGGAAGGATATAATGAGGCTTATGATGACAGAGCGTATCGTGCCAAGGATTTGGATGCACCGGCGAAGTATGCGCCAACTCTCGAGGTGAGAAAGGGCAATGCACGGTACAGAAGAGGCTAGAAAAATATGGATAGGTGGAAGTGTCAACCTTCGAATACTCACATTAGTCCGAAGAACTCATGCACTTATTATCGGTAACTCTCAATCTAATTAGGAGGTTCACAAAGAGACAAGTACCCCGAGGAGGAGTGTATGGGGATTTGGTTATCCTTGCGCATCCTCGACCCATGGTACGTGAGTGCACTCTAATATTCGATCCCTCCAAAGATTAGTGATCCATTTAGTAGCTAAAGTTCTCAACAATTTGTAGGTTTTCGAAAATAAACACGGATTGCCCAAAATACGACATCTATCACTAATAGGCTAAAGCTCTTGACACCAAAAGTTCAGACATTACTTATGGCAATACCTCAAAACTATTGCAAGTTACTACTAAAATTAAATAGCAACCTCAATTACCTACTTTAAGTTAAGACACACAACTCAGTGCAACAGACAAACTCTCTTAACAAGATAAACATGAAAACTCAAGAGAGTTCAGCAACCAACTAAACAAAAGCTCTTTAAAAAGAAAAGCATGAAAACTAAGAGCTAAACATGACAGTAGCTATGGAAAGACAAAGAACACACACAGCAAAGATAAGCATGAAAATCCTATGTTGTGTTCTAGGTTGAAGTGGAGTGTGTTTCTCTCCCACACAAAGAAAGCTAGGTTCTAACTCGTTATGAACAGCAAGCAAAGCTAAAGGAAACTAAAAAGGAAACTAAAAGCAAGACGCTCCAAGCATAGCACATAACACATGAAGTGATTAAAATATAGTGGAACGAAAGACGAACTGATAATTGTTGATGGAGAAGGGGATGCACGGGGGCATCCCCAAGCTTAGACGCTTGAGTCTTCTTGAATATTTCTTGGGGGTGCACGGGGCATCCCCAAGCTTGAGCGTTTGACCCTCCTGAATCTTTTTATCATCTTCCCTCGCACACTTGAAAACTCCCTTCATACATAACTCATCATAATCTGATTAGCGAGGTTAGTACCCATAATAAAATAATTTTTCCTTGCTGGAAATAAAGATAATCTTGAAGAGCTACTGTTTCTCAAGATTGCCAAAAGGTTTTTGCAAAGAAAAAGCAAGCTCAAGGTTTGCAAAACGAAGAAAAGGCAAAACAGGACAGAATCTGTGAAAAACAGACCAGCAGGTAGTAAATAATTTTTTCGGGGCACTTATGCAAGTCAAATCAAAAAACTCAGAACAGACGCCCGAAATCCAATTGTATAGAGCACGCTTTCAAAAAAATTCAGATCAAAAAGATGATCTGGTGATTTTATACGAATTTTTCTGTCCAAGGACAGAATCTGTTTTCTGGACTGCACGTCACAACTTTCGAACTTTCTTGCAATCGGAGGCTAAACTTGGCACAAAGCTGAAAAGAAAAGATACAATGATGATGCTACTGTAGTAACAAACATCAAGACACAACAAAAACAAAATAAAACTTTATTCGTTGTGGGCTGCCTCCCAAAAGCGCTTTCTTTTATGCCTTTAAGCTAGGCATGATGCAAAAAGACAGGATCAAGTTTTATCAAGAGTAAAAGAATAGCTAGCCCGTGTAACGGACTCAAAAGGCAACTTAATCTTCTTTCTAGGGAAGTGTTCCATCCCTTTCTTGAGAGGAAATTGGAATTTTATATTCCCCTCTTTCATGTCAATGATAGCACCAACGGTGCGAAGAAAAGGACGTCCCAAAATAATTGGACATGAAGGTTCACATTCAATATCCATAATAGTAAAATCAACGGGAACATAATTGTCATTGACCACGATAAGAACATCGTCGATCTTCCCCAAAGGTTTCTTTACGGAAGAATCAACAAGACGAACACCAAAAGAACAAGGATCAAAAGATTTCAATTTAAGCATATCATATATTCTTTTGGGCATAACGGAGGTACTTGCTCCAACATCACATAAAGCATAGCAAGAGAAGTTATTCAACTTAATTTTAATCATAGGATCCCAACCATGTTCTAGCTTTCTAGGTATGGAGGCTTCTACCCTAAGCTTCTCCTCCCTAGCTTTGATGAGAGCATTAGTGATATGCTCCGTGAAGGCAAGATTAAGTGTGCTAGTGTGGGGATCTCTAGACATTTTGTGAAGAAAACTAATAACTTCAGAAAGGGTGCAATTATCAAAATCAAGGTCACTACTATCAAGTAAAGTGGTAGTGGTGTCCTTTAGGCTCACTTGTTTGGTAGCTTCTATGGTCATAGGAGTTTCTTCTATGGTTGAGGTCATAACATCACCATTAATAGGTCCAATGGGACTAGGAGTGCATTGTGTGCTAAGAGTTTGGATATCCTCAACAACTTGGATAGTAGCAACAGTGTGGTGGGTAGGAAGGCTCTTAATTCTATCTTCTTCCTCCTTTTCTCTAGCCCATCTCTCTTTAAGTTTAGCCATCATCCTAATGTTTTCATTAATTTGCACTTGAATAGCATTCATAGGAGTGGTCTCTAATTTTAAGCAACTCTACCTCATGGGCTAAATTGTCTACCTTCGAAGAGACATTATCTAATTTGGCTAGTTTTTCTTCTACACTCTTATTGAAGGCTTTTTGGGTAGTGATGGAATCTTTAAGCATAATCTCTAGTTCAGAAGTGGAGTTCTTGGTGTTAGGATAAGCATTGTTGTTCCCATAGGAATTAGAGGGGAACGGTCTAGGGTTGCTACCAAAATTACTCCTATCAGCATTGTTATTAAAATTGTTTCTAGAGATAAAGTTCACATCTACTTGATCTTGAGCAATCAAATAATTTAAAGGAACATTATGAGGATCATTAGAATATTGCTTGGAAAGTAGAGACATGATCAAGTACCTTTTTCATTTAGGGAGGAAATCTCCTCGACAGAGTTTACCTTCCTACCTGTTGGAGCGCGTTCGGTGTGCCATTGGGAATAGTTGGTCATCATCTCATCGAGAAGCTTCGTGGCAGCACCAAGTGTAGTTGACATAAAGGTTCCTCCCGCGGCCGAATCCAACAAGTTCCGCGAGGTAAAGTTCAAGCCTGCATAAAAAGTTTGGATAACCATCCAAGTAGTCAAACCATGAATAGGGCAGTTCTTGACAATAGATTTCATGCGTTCCCAAGCTTGGGCAACGTGTTCATTATCCAATTGTTTAAAATTCATTATGTTACTCCTTAGTTGGATAATTTTAGCAGGGGGATAGTACTTCCCAATAAAGGCATCCTTGCACTTGTCCCAAGAATCTATGTTATTTCTAGGCAAGGATTGAAACCAAATTTTAGCTCCTCCTCTCAAGGAGAAAGTAAAAAGCTTAAGCTTAACAATATCACCATCTATTTCTCGGTACTTTTGCATATCACAGAGTTCAACAAAATTATTTAAGTGCAAAGCAGCATCATCTCCAGCACCGGAGAATTGATCTTTCATAACTAGGTTCAGTAAAGCAGGTTTATTCTCATAAGAGGGTGCTGAAGTGGCAGGTGTAGTAATAGGCATGCAGATAAAGTCATTGTTGTTATGACTAGTGAAGTCACACAACTTGGTGTTCTCGGTGGAACCCATAGCAGCAGCAAGCAAGATAACAATTTTTGTGATTTTTGATAGAAGACACTAAAGCAAAAACTGAAAGGTAAACTAACAAGACTAAAAAGCAAAGATAAAAGATAGCATGCAACTCCCCTATCTTGAAGAGTGGAGTCCCCGGCAACGGCGCCAGAAACTTGCTTGATGGCTTCTCGCCCCTCGTTGGTTACCCCAAGTGGAAGGTTTGAGATGTAGCGTAGCGGCAAATTTCCCTTGGCAAAGATACCAAGGATCGAATCCCGTGAGACTCCGAGGGTCGACAAGAAGGTGTCAATAGCGCCAGAAACTTTTGCTTGACAGGACCTGCACACAGATACAAATAACTTTGCTCCCAACGAGTACAGAGAGGTTGTCAATCCCTCCGGCCTTGTCGTTTACAAAGGATCAAACGCAAGAGATAATAGTGATAGGTATGACTGCAACTAGGAAATAAGAACAGGAAGTAAATAGCGGGTGTGATCAGTGATGGTAATATGGACCGGGGTCCCATGATGTTCACTGGTGATGTCTCTCTCCCAAAAGACGATAAAACAGCTAAGCGAGGTAAACAAATTACAGCTGGGCAATTGACAGGATTATGTGCGCAAACCAATGCTAACTATGCTGTACAGAAAGGTAGAGGCTCAAAAGCATGGGCGGTACGCCAAGGCAAGTAGACCGAAATCCATCTGCCTCTACTACTAATCATCCACCTTGAGATATCTATCCAGAACATCTCGCTGGTATTAAGTTGCGAGTCCCACCCAAAGTGTAAACTCAAAGCAACAGACAACTGCATTAAAAGAACTTTGCGTAAAGTAAACAATCCTTGCACCCGCAAGTACAAGCACCGTTGTTTTCCCCCTTGTGGCAACAACACATCCCCTAGACTCATGTTTCTGTCACTCAAACTAGTCATCGAGGGGCATGAACCCACAATCAAGCATAACGTTCCCTCTTGGAGTTACTACCTACTACTCGGCCAAAGCAATAAACAACAACGGAGAACATGCAAGAATTACTCAAGAACATAAATATAAAAGAGGTGAATCAAATATATTACTCACACACAATCTGAACATAATCTCATAATCCATCGGATCCCAGCAAACTCAGCAGAGCAACAGCATAAATATTACATATGTGCCTCGATCATGTACGGCAGCTCACGAGGTCTAATCCATGAAGAACAAAGAGGGGAGGAGAACATCACATAGCTACTGGTCATGGACCCATGGTCCAAGGGAGACTACTCCCAACTCATCCGGGAAGCGTCCATGGTGGTGGAGAAGCTCCCGGTGGTGGTTCTCCCCTCCGGCCGGGTGCCAGGAAGAGTTCTCCTAGTGCTCCCGATCTTGGAAGCGCGGCGGCGGCGGAACAGAGATGAGATCGCGAAAAAGGGTTCCGTCCCCGAGGGTTTCGGGACGCGAGCAATATATATACAAAAGGGGGTCACCAGAGGCGGAGGTGGGGCCCCAGGCGCCCCCCTGGCACGGCCAGGGGTGGGGCCGCGCCGGGTGGCCGCCTGGGCCACCCCAGGCTCCCCTCTGGCCCTGCCTTGGTTTTTCTGGAAGCTCCCGATACGCTGATTTTTCTTGTATTTTTCCCAGAATTTTTAGGGCACTTTTAATATGGGGGAAACCTGAAATAGAAAAACAGCAGAAAACAGGAACTGGCACTGGGGTGCACTGAGTTAATAGGTTAGTCCAAATAAGATCAAAAGTGTATGGAAGTGCATAAATATCATAGCAATATCACACACAAGAGGCATGGAGCAAGCAGAAATTATAGATACGTTTTGGACGTATCAGGGAGCTCTCCGGCAAGGGAGACTCCTCCGGCAAGGGGGGGGGCTCTCCGGCGAGGGACAGCTCTCCAGCGAGGGACAGCACCAGCGGCCCTCCGCTGGCGGAGACCATGACTACGCCGCCAAGGGGCCCCGTCGAGGAGCCGGCTCGCGCAGGTAATCCTCTCGCTTCGAACTTCCCTTGGGCTTTTCTTCTTTTGATTCTTCTTTTTTGGATATTTGCTTGACTGTTTTCCCCCCTTTCCGGCCGTCAGATCCATCTGCTGCGGAGCCGATGGAGACGGAGGTTTCTGATGAGGAGAACGCGCGCGGCAACACCGGCGACACCGTTGCCACCGAAGAGGCGGCCGGTGCTGACGATCCCGCCGGCGACGAGGCCGCCAAGGCTGCCGCCGCAGCAGCTGGCGAGGGGTCCGGCGATCGCACTGATGGCCCGGAGGCCGCAGGAGCGAAAGGCGCTACACCGACCGCCGAGCCCTCCGCCGCTGCCGCAACCCCAGGCTCCGAAGAGCCCGAGCCAGGCACCTACTTGAAGGCCGGCGACGGCGTCTTCATCAAACTCCCCTGGGCCTCAAGCTCCAGGGCACCGGTCGAGGGAGAAATCTTCGACGGAGAGGTGCTCGCCTCCGCCGGGCTGACGCTGGTCGATGCGTCGAGCAGCAGCAGCAGCGAGCCTGAGGAGGAGCGGCTGCTGCGGAAGCTGCTGTCGCTCTACCGCGCTCGGCAGGCCAAGCTGGAGTCCCGCGAAGCGCTGGCCGCCAAGGCGGGAGCCGACATTGAGAAGCGCGCGGAGGAGCTCCGGGCCCTCAACCAGGCAGCTCTCCGGTCCTTGGCAGAGGAGCGGGAGCAACTTGCCGAAGAGCAGACGGCCTTCTTCCTCGAGAAGGCCGAAGTCGAAGAGCAACAGCGGCTTGCCGCCGAGAAGCTATCCACGCGGGAGGGTGAGCTGGCGCAGCGGAAGGTCAACCTCGACAGCCACGAGGAGGAGCTTGCCGTGCGCGAGCAATCACTTGGCGGGGCCCTCCAGGAAGCAAAGGACGCTGCCGCAGCTGCCGAGACCGCCAAGAAGGAACTGGAGGTGAAGGTGACGCAGCTGGAGGCCGATCTCAAGGCGAGAGGTGAAGAGATCGCCGCGCTCAAGCTTGAGCGGGAGAAGGACGCCCACAGCCACTCAGAGCTGCAGGTTCGTCTCGCCGAGAAGGGCAAGGAGCTTGCCGCCGCCAAGGACTCCAATGCTGATCTTGAGTTGAAGCTGACCACTTTGACCAAGACGCTGGACGGTGCCAAGGAGCGGGAGGCGGCCTTGAAGGAGGAGGTCAAGGCCGAGAAGGCGCTGCTGGCGAGTGCTGCTGTCGTCCAGAACATCTTCAGGGAGACTGTGGAGCACTGGACGGAGGGTCTCATCAATGTTGCCGCAGATATCGACAGGGAGCTGGCGCAGCTGGGGGCGGAATATCTCGGGTATTCCTCCGATGAGAACCTCCACCCCAGCGCCAAGCTCACCTTGTTCTTCAGGGGCGTGGCGACGGCCCTCCAGCGACTCCGGGAGAGGATCCCAAAGCAGCTGGCGGACGAGTCGCGCAAGCTCTGCGCAGGAGCCCTTCAAAAGGTGTTGGTGAAGGTGGCCTTACGCAACCCTGGCCTCAACTTCACCAACGTCCTCAAGTCCCTGCCTCCGGACGCTGACCTGGAGGCGCTCAAGGCCCTTGTCGCACCCATTGTGGACAAGGTGAGCGGGATCAAGAGGGTTGAGGGTGGTCGCTTAGACTAGGTCGCCCGTTTTCTGCTTTCCTTGTCGCTGCTAGTCATATTATGAAAACAATCTGTTAGAGCCGCGACAAGCTACTTGTAATATAACTCTATTTTGGGTAGTAATTGCTATGTTATTTCCTTTACTGGATTCCTTCCTTTGTATGTTTCTGCCCTATGCTTTTAGGGAACTTGCCGGCGCAGGCACCTTAGCCGCGAGCGTTGAGTGCGGGACTTCAGCAGCCTGCTGGCGATGCCGTTACCGACAAGAAACCTTATCGCAACCAGTTGCAGCACACTTAAGTTGTCGAGCGGGCTCGAAAACAAAGTAAGGGCGCGACACTAGTCGCAGCACACTTAAGTCGTTGAGCGGACTCGAAACAAAGTAAGGGTGCAACTAGCTACGAGTTGGTTCCTCCGCGCACAGGTTTTCCATACAAAGCACGGTCGTTCAAGGAAGATAACTTAAAAATTTAAAAATCTGATTGCTCAGACTTTGGCAACTTAGCTTTTGTGTTGTTTGCTTCCCGGCAAGGAGAAAATTTCTTGAACGACACCTGGCCCATACCACTATCTTCTCCTCCCCCCCCCTCCCCCGGCAAACTTGTGCGCGAAGGGATCTTCCTTTGCTTGAGAAAAAGAAAGAAGAGAAAACAATGTTATGGAGCCTTAAGGCTCGTTATTGCTTACCGGGGGTAGGTGCTGCACAAAGTGTCAGATAACACATGCAAAATATAGAAAGCATGAAATTGACAAGATGTGCGGAGCACATGAGCTTTAATTATGCACGGGGTCTGCGCCCGGCTTTGTACAAAGGATTACATGCAACAGCAGCAAGACTTGTACAAAAGGTGGTTGCGGAAACGGGTTCCGGCAACCGCGCCTTACGGGTAAAACTTACGAAGATGCTCAATGTTCCAGGAGTTGCTCACCGGAAAGCCCTCTTCGGTCTCAAGGCGGACAGCGCCAGGCCTAATGACTCGTTTCACCCGGTAAGGGCCTTCCCACTTCGGCGTCAACTTGTTAGAATTCTTGGTGGACTGAACGCGCCGAAGAACAAGGTCGCCTTCCTCGAGACTTCTGGCGTTAACTTTGCGGCTATGGTAGCGGCGCAAAGCTTGCTGGTAGCGAGCAGCTCGTACAGCAGCCTGAAGACGGTCTTCCTCAAGGAGCAGCGCGTCATCTTGTCGCAGCTGCTCTTGCTCGAGCTCATCATAAGCGAGCACTCGAGGTGACCCGTATACGAGTTCCGGGGGGAGAACTGCCTCTGCTCCATAGACTAGAGCGAAAGGTGTCTGCCAAGTGGCTCGATTTGGCGTCATCCTGATCGACCAAAGAACCACTGGCAGCTCCTCAATCCAGTTTCTTCCGCACTTGTGCAGCCTGTCGAAAGTCCTGGTCTTGAGTCCACGCAACACTTCAGCATTTGCCCTCTCCGCTTGACCGTTGCTTCTCGGGTGAGCAACAGAAGCGAAGCAGACCTTGGCGCCAAGATCTTGGACGTACTGCATGAAGGTGCGGCTCGTGAATTGCATACCGTTGTCGGTGATGATCTTGTTAGGGATCCCGAAACGACAAACAATCGACCTAAAGAACTTGACTGCTGACTGTGCGGTCACCTTCCTCACTGCTTCCACTTCCGGCCACTTTGTGAACTTGTCGATTGCAACGTACAAGTACTCAAAGCCCCCGACTGCGCGGGGAAAGGGGCCGAGGATGTCGAGCCCCCAGACCGAAAATGGCCAGGATAAAGGGATCGTCTGGAGAGCTTGAGCTGGCTGGTGTATCTGCTTGGAATGGAACTGGCACGCTTCACACTTGGTTACTTGTGCAGTTGCGTACTAGAGGGCTGTCGGCGAAAAGAAACCTTGAAGGAATGCTTTGCCGGCAAGTGCTCTTGCGCCAATGTGGTGACCACATATGCCTCCATGTATCTCTGCCAACAGCTTTTGTCCGTCTTCCCGAGGAATACACTTCAATTTCACACCGTTGAGTCTTGTTCTGTACAGTGTGTTGTCAACAAACTTGTACATACTTGACTGCCGGGCTACTCTTTCCGCTTCTTCTTGCTCTTCGGGAAGTTCTCCCGTCTGAAGGAAATGGACAATCTGCTGTGCCCATGCTGGAGCCTGTGGCTCGACAACAAGGACTAAAGGCACATCTGCTGCTGCGGGAACATCTGCTTCTACGGCGAGAACCTGCGGTTCCGCCGGAGCTTGATGTTCCCCGGCAAGCTTGCCGGAGCAAAACTTGTCGGGAGCGTTTGCTTCAACCGAATAAACCCTAGGGCTCGCCGGAGCAGACTGCTCCTCAGCACTCTTGGTGTTGATCTTGGGGACCTTCTTGGCGGCAGCTTCGGGAAGCTCTGTCGGAAGATAGTCACCAGAAATCAACTTCCTCTTCTTGCTCTGTCCAGTTGACGGTGTTATGGATGGTTGAGTCAGCTTGAGCACAAAAATCCCTGGTTCCACAGGTAACTTAAGTGTGGCGCACTTTGACAGGCCATGTGCGATGTCGTTCTGAGCTCTTGGAACATGCTCCATCTGTAGGCCGTCAAAGTGCTCTTCTAGCTTTCTCACTTCATCGACGTAAGCTTCCATCAACGGACTCTGATAATTCTTGTTCACTTGGCGGACGACAAGCTGCGAGTCACCCCTGACAATGAGCTTCTTGATCCCAAGGTCTGCCTCGATCCTGAGACCGGCAAGCAAACCTTCATACTCTGCGGTATTGTTTGTTGCTTGCTCCTTGGGAAAGTGCATCTGGACTACGTACTTGAGGTGCTCTCCGGTGGGTGCGACAAGTAGCACGCCGGCACTGGCGCCTTGCAGCGAGAAGGCACCATCAAAGTACATAAGCCACTCTTTGCTTGCTTCCTTGACGGGGATGCTCGTCTCTGGAATTTCTTCATCTGGTGTTGGCGTCCACTCTGCTATGAACTATGCCAATGCTCTGCTTTGGATAGTTGAAGTGCTCTCAAACTTAAGGCCAAAGCTTGACAGTTCCAGTGCCCACTCAACAATCCTGCCTGTTGCTTCTGGATTTTGCAGTATCCTCTTCAGCGGAAAGCGAGTGACAACTGTGATCTCATGGGCTTGGAAGTAATGGCGCAGCTTTCTCGAGGCCATAAGAAGGCCGAAAAGCAATTTCTGCACACCAGAGTACCTTGACCTAGCCCCCTGCAGAAGGGAACTGACAAAGTAAACTGGGCGCTGCACCATTTTCTTCTGTATCTCCTGCGCAGATCCATCTTTGTCGGGACCAGAGCTTGTCGGGGAAGCCCCCTACTTGTCGCTGGATGCGCTTGCCGCGGTTGCTGGCTCATCGTCTGCCTCCCTCTCCGCTACTAACGCAGCACTAACCACTTGATTGGTTGCCTCTAGATACAGCAGCAACTTCTCTTGTGGCTTAGGTGCGACAAGTATTGGAGTGGAGGACAGGTATCTCTTCAAGTCTTGCAGCGCGGCCTCCGCTTCCGGAGTCCATTTCATTGGACCTGCCTTTTTCAAAATTTTGAAAAACGGCAGGGCGTGCTCAGCAGACTTAGAAATAAACCTGCTGAGAGCAGCCACGCAACCGGCAAGTCTTCATACATCCTTGACGCGCTTTGGTGCTTCGATCTGCTCAATGGCCTTGATCTTGACGGTATTGGCTTTAATTCCCCTCTGAGACACGAAGAACCCGAGAAGCTTGCCGGAAGGGACTCCAAACACACACTTCTCGGGGTTGAGCTTGAGCTAGATCTTGCGCAGATTTGCAAAGGTCTCGTCTAAATCTTGAATCAGGGTTGCCCTGTCCTTGCTCTTGACCACTATGTCATCCATGTATGCTTCCACATTTCTGTGTATCTGTGGCTCAAAGGCTGTATGGACTACCCTTGCAAATGTTGAACCAGCATTCTTCAAACCAAAAGGCATCCGTATAAAACAATATGTGCCACATGGAGTGATGAATGCGGTCTTCTCCTCATCCTCTTCTGCCATGAAGATCTGATGGTATCCTGAGTATGCGTCAAGAAATGAAAGCAAATCACATCCGGCCGTGGAGTCAACAATCTGGTCAATGCGCGGCAAGAAAAATGGGTCTTTGGGACAAGCTTTATTGACATCGGTGAAGTCGATACAAAGCATCAATTTCCCGTTTGCCTTACGCACGACTACAGGATTGGCCAACCATGTAGGATGGAGCACTCCTCTGACAAGGCATGCTGCTTCCAACTTCTTGATCTCTTCTGCGATGAATTCTTGACGCTCCACTGCTTGTTTCCTAACCTTCCGCTTGACGGGCCGCGCATGAGGACAGACGGCAAGATGGTGCTCAATTACTTTCCTGGGAACACCGGGGATGTCAGACGGTTGCCACGCAAACACGTCGACATTCGCCCGCAGGAAAGCAATGAGCGCGCTTTCCTATTTAGGGTCAAGCGTGGCACTGATGGTGAAGGTACCACCAGTGCCGTCCTCCTTGGCGGACACCTTCTTGGTCGCTGGCGGAGCTGCCATTGTCTTCTTACACTTGCCGGTGGAGCTCGATGGTGCGTCCTCGACGGTAGCGCAGCACTCCGAAGAGGTGCGCTTGCCAGTGTGGGCATCAGAACTCTTGCCGGACTTGGTCTTCTTCTTCCCCCGGGAGCTTCAGCGGCAAGTGATTTGCTATCTGTTGCGGCTGCTGCTTCCCGGTAGATCTTGTCGGCGCAGATAAGGGCATCCTTCTTGTCGCCAGGAACAGAGATGACGCTTATCGGGCCTGGCATCTTCAGCATGTTGTATGCATAATGAGAGGCTGCCATGAACTTGGCGAGTGCTGGACGGCCAAGTATCCCATTGTAAGGCAATAGGAAATCGGCAACGTCAAAAGTGACCCTCTCATTCCTGAAGTTCAACTCGCTGCCAAATGTTACCGGCAGCGTGACCTTCCCCTTCGGCTTGCTCCTTCCCGGGTTGATTCCTTGGAACGTGCCGGTCTCTTCGAGCTCGCTGTCAGGGATCTGGAGTTTCTGGAGTACAGTGGAGGAGATTAGGTTCAACCCGGCCCCGCCGTCAACTAGCATCTTAGTGACCTTGAGGTTGCGGATGGTTGGTGAAACCAACATCGGCAAGCACCCGACCGCAGTTGTGCGATCAGGGTGGTCCTCAATATCAAAGATGATAGGCGTGTTGGACCATTTCAGAAGCTTGCGCGATTCGACAGGTGGTTCTGCCGCATTGACTTCCCGCACCCACTGCTTGAGTTGGCGGTGTGAAGTATGCAGAGAAGCACCGCCGTCAACGCACAAGACCTCTGTGGCTTTCTGGAACTCCTGCTCACTGTTCTCAACATCATCCATGTCTTCGTCGTCGTCGTCATCTTCATCCTTGTCGCGGCCGCGGGGAGGTCTGTCTCCTTGCCGCTGCTTGGCCTTGCCGCGGCGTCCTCCCCGGCCGGGGCGCTTCTGGCCGGATCCTCCACCACCTCCTTGGGCCTTCTCCTTGTCACGTCGCTCGTACTCAGCCTTCTGCTGCTCGACGAGCTGCTCGACTCTCTTGCAGTTCTGGAGGTCATGACCCTTGGTGCGGTGGATCTTGCAGTACTGCTTGTCGGTGCCGTCCTGCTTGTCAGCGGCCGCCACAGCCTGGCAGTTGGTGCATGCGGCAGTCTCCTTGCCGGAGCTACCAACTTGGGCTTTCTTGGCGCCACCTTCGTTGCCGGACTGCTCAACGACTAGCACCTCTTTGTTTTTCTTCTTCCTGTTGTTCCGTCGCCGGTTTTTCTTTGCCGGGGCGGCATCCTCACTCTCAGATCCTCCTGCTCCTGTATCCTCTCCGGGGAGTCTCCTCCCCTCCTCAGCACGTGCACACTTGTCGGCCAGGGCGTACAGCTCACTGACGTCCCTGATCTTGCACATCGCCATCGCCTCCCGCATCCTGCGGTTACGCACGTTCTGATGGAACGCGCTGATAACCGCGGCAGGGTGGACGTCTGGGATGTTGTGCTGTACACGGCTGGATCTCTGGATATACTTGTGCAGGGGCTCTCCTTCCTTCTGGGCGAGCAGATGAAGGTCACTTTCCTGGCCATGAGGTTTGTGGCCGCCTGTAAAGGCGCCAACAAACTGATGGCACAGGTCAGCCCAGGAGGATATGGAGTTGTCCGGCAAGTGCATGAGCCAGGACCTGACGTTGGGCTTGAGTACCAGCGGGAAGTAGTTGGCAAGGATCTTGTCGTCCCGCCCCCCAGCAGCTTGCACCGCGATGGTGTAGATGTTGAGGAACTCCGACGGATGCGTCTTGCCGTCATACTTCTCTGGTACGTCTGGCTTGAAATTCTTCATGCTGGGCCACTGGACTTGCCGCAGCTCACGGGTAAACGCAGGGCAACCTACCGCGTACGGCAAGTCGCCTGGTTCCCCTGGCGCATGCATGTCGACAGCGGGCCCAGCGCGCTGGTCGGATTGGCGCCGCGCTTCTCTTCGGCGCTCGATGCGAGTACGAGCGTCTTCTTGTTGTCGTTCGTGGAGAACTTGGCGCTGATCGCGACGAGCTCACGGATCCGACGACGCGGTGGAGTCGCTGTCGAGGTTGATCCGGCGAGTCGGCGATCTTGGCCTTCGGGGTGGAGAGTGCACGGTGGTTGCACCCCCACCAGTCTTGTCGCCATCGGCCCGTGCCTGGCTGACTTGCCGTGGCTGCGATGTACTCGGCTGCCGCGGAGTGTCGCCGTTGGCAAAGGCGATGAGACTCTGAATGGTGGCCCTCCAGTCGTCGGCCTTGTCTGCCGTTGGAGGGTAGTCTAGGAGCAGTTGAGCTCGTGCTAAAGCTTCTGCTGGAGTGGCGGGTAGCGGCGACGAACGGTGCGAGGAGCGGGATATGCTCGGACTTCTAACTATGTTAGAAGGAGCAGTATCCCGTCCGGGCGACCGTGCCTTGCTCGTGCCGGCATGTTGGTGTGCATGCTGGTCTTGAGCGTTCCGAGATCCGCCAGCTCGATCTTGGTCCAGCAAGCGTATGGTACCGTGAGTACCATGACGCGGCCGGTCCCGCGCCTCCTGAGATGGGCGCGGCGCGTGTACGGACGCCGAGGTCTTGGAGTGCGCCCGGTCGTCGTGGGAGCCGGCTACGCCGCCGATGGGCAGCGCAGCCTTGTCCTTGGACCTGGCAGCACCGTGAGCTCCCTCGTCGGCGCCCGTTCTTCCGCCGGCGTCTACCCCACCAGCCGTTGGCTCCGGCGGTGGTGGGATCGACGCGGACGGAGCAGCTGCCTCCGAAGCCTTCTTCTTCGGCAGCATGTTGATGAAGATGATGAAGATCTAGCTCGTGTGGACGCCGGATCAGGTTCACACAACCTCGACGCACCCCTACCTGGCGCGCCAAAGATGTCGGGGAAACTGATCCACCCACGAACACCTATGGGACCGGAGCCCCTTTCGGTACGGCGGGGGGCGGAGATCGCACGAAGAGCGGATCGAGGCGAGGCACACGAGCAGTTTACCCAGGTTCGGGCCGCACGGATGCGTAAGACCCTACTCCTGCTTTGTGGTTTGTATTGAGTTCTTGGCTCGGGAGCGCTGAGAGCTACAGTACACTTCAGCAGCTAACGAGACCGAGCGTGAGAGTTCTGAGTGTCTAACCGTCTAACCCCCCTCTACCTTGTGCATGGGCCTCCTTTTATATGCTCAAGGGGTCACCGACAGGTGGCAACGCAGGTAAGGGCAAAAACGGAAAGGGTGTTGTAGTTGGTACACCTACATGCTACATGTACAATGTTCCATACCTAACCCTGACGGCAGGGGACAAGGGCATAAAATGCCCATCGCCGTCGCCCAAACAGTGCAAAAAGGGGCCGTCAGGGGCGCCACCGTTCGCCACGATGGCAACCTTGTCAGCGCCGCTTGCCACCGCGTACCCCTGGCTGCACAGCCTCCCGCCACGTACGCCTGGGAGGGTCCCAGAGCGACATGTGGGTGGATGCGCTGGAGCGCGGGTATAGAGTGGTAGCTTGCCGCGGCAAGCGCCTTGCCGCGGTCGCTGTCTTGTCGCGTCCGGGAGCTTGTCGCTCACCGGGCCTTGCCGGGACGCGTGGCGCGTCGCGGCAAGTTTCTTGAGATGCCTTGGTTGGCCTCCCCGGCAAGCTCCTCTTGCCAGGGTCTTGCGCCTTGAGTGGCCTTCCCGGCAAGCTCCTCTTGCCGGGGCCTTGTCTCCTTGGCTTGGATATTTTGTTCTTGAATGGCTCCAAAGGAACCACGGAGGACCTTGGCGGTCACCCGGCAAGCCTTGCCGCGGGGCGCTGCGACTGCCCGTGCACAAGTTCGGGATACTAGGGTACCCCTACTTTAGTACACCGGCATGCATTTTGGGGATTTGTTTCCTATATTTAAGGCATTTAATGTATTTTTAGGCATGTACTGAATATACTTTAAACATATAAAATAAATGAACTTATAATAAAGAGTGTGGAGTTACCACCATGCGTGTGTAGCTACCACCATGCATAGAAAATTGCCTCTCATACTTTAAATTTGAACTACAAGTGCATGAAAAAGTTGGAAAATAAGGTTCAAAATCCTATTAGTGTTCTCAAGTCTATGTTTACGCCTTATCCTGGAAAATAACAGTAGTTCAAAATCCTATTATGCTATTATCTTATCATTTATAGTGGCCATTTTATAATAGTATGTAAAGCATCTGACAAATTAGAAACTCGGATATCCCTTCATTTGAGTGCAGCGCCTACATATAATAGTACATGCATTCCATGCAAATGAGATAAATCTAAGAAATATACACAATGCACACGTTGTTCAAGTTGAGTAAATTTGGCGACTCGATCATTCTATACTAGTAAGAGATGCAAAACTACAATGACCAAGCATGACTACAAGCTTACATACTGTTGAACAAATTTATCAGATGCTTACATACTGTTATAAAACAATAGAAATACACATGCCTTCGGAGTTGAACAGAAATTGGTCTGAAAATGAACACGTGGGACGATGAAGAAGGATCCATATAAGTCAACAAAGTTAATTAAGGTCTGTTTGTCTGGGTTGCCGTGGCTTCTTGATAAGCCGATGTGATCAATCGCATTCTTTTTGATAAAAGAAGCATTTTGTGATTAATCTCATGGCCGTTGGGTGGGCGTCGGTGGTGGTGCTGAAGTCTCTTGATGGCCAGTGATGCTTTTGATGGCCAAGAGACCAAAGATGACGATGTAGGGCCAGAACACGTACACAGTGTTGATTAGGATTCTGGCACCCAGCTTCATGAGCCGCTTGGACATGGACCCCCAGTCTTCCCTGCTAAAAAGAACTGTTGTATCGGTCACGATGGCTAGCATGAACCAGAACGCGTCCATCAGTGCAAGGACTGTCATGACGCATGCCGCCATGGCAGTCCCATGGGCCACAGTGGGTGGGAGCATCACGTAGATGGCGAACGCGAAGGCGGCGCAGAAGCTTCTGGCCGCACTGATGAGCAGCGCCAGGGAGAAGGCCACCAGCTTGATCCGCTTCTCTATATCAACCGTGGCCACCCCGGTGTATACGAGGCTGAAGGTGGCCAGAGTGGAGCAGATGAAGGCCAGGGTGTTGGAGATGACGAATGCGTCGAAGGCGTAGAGACCCGCGAGTGTCGGCGTGCCGCCTTTGCCATTTGGAGGGACCTTCTGGTCGGTACTGTTGGGACCGCCTGGCATGGTGAATGCTGCAGCGAACGTCGCAGTCGCTACGAGAACGGACCCGACACCAACAATCTGTGCGAATGCCGTTATTTTCTCAGATTCTTCCTTCTCGTTTAGCTTGGGAACATATTCGTCCAGGAAGCGGTCCCGCCGGTAGAAGCTGTTTTTTCCATTTGCTAAGGTCAATGTCACGAGTATTCGACGCCGTGCATGCTGCATGCAAGCAAGAACAAGCAAACACAATAAGAATTTATCACCTATTGTTTTTTCTTTTCAGATAACAGGCATTTATCTATCAATTACAAATTTGATGTGCAGGGGAGGAATACACAAATAGTAAGGGTAAGTTAAATACCATTCCAAAATAAAATCCAGTTGGAGTAACGTTGCTGAGCGCAATATCCATGGGAGTTTTACCCTCCTTATTTGTCAAATTCAAGGAGACGTGCTTGTTCCCAATGAGGACCCTGAAGATATCCCAGTTCCCTCCACAGATAGCTAGGTGCATAGCAGTGTTCCCGTGGTAGTCCTGTATGTTCATGATGGCCTTATTCCCTAACCGGCAGGCCACAAACCACACAATGTTATGCTTCTTCTTCTCCACGGCAATATGAAGGAAGGTCCTTCCCTGGTTGTCTCGTAGCCCAACACAGCCAGGAGAATGGCAGACCATGATGATGATTGGCATCAAGCTTCCTGCCGAGGCAGCCACATGCACCGGATACAAACCGTTCCTATCCGGCTGAAATGCTGAATATGGATTCGCATCCACCAGTAGAAAGGTTGGATGCTCCCTCCACCTATAGTACCTATATACCCATTTCTTTTTGAAAGTGGTGAGGGACAAGGGAGAGTGTGATTCGAAGCCCTGGTCACCAAAAACAAACAGAAATAACTCCAATGTGGGATCTTGTGCTGATGCAACAAAGTGCAACGGTGTACTTCCAGAGTGGTCTGATTGTCTGACAAGGTCTGGGTTCCACTTAAGTAGCTGTTTTGCCATCCCTGCAGTTATTGCCTTACTGACATTACGATATTATTCATACATGTATTACACAAGGCTAAAAGTATAAGCAACTGTGTTCTAGAAACATATCTATCCCCAATTTATCGTGAAATGACCCCTTATTGCATAAGAAACATGGTTCATATTCTGAAGAGTAGATTTAGTTATTATGTATTCATCATCTAGAAGTAGGATCTTATTCATAGAAAATTCATAAAATTTTACTGGCCTTTTCAGCTTACAAATAAAAAATATATAAATCGTAATTTAATTAACAATTTTGTAAGAAATATAAAAATATGCTTTTAATGATATATACAACTAAATAGCAGGGTAATTCAAATCAAAATGAAGACATCTCATTCGAAAATCGTGATTTATTCCAGTGTTCAATCAAACATTATAAGCACTATACCATGTGACTCGATAAATTCTATAGCATTTTGCTAACGGGTTGTCAACTTTGAAAACACTCAAATTGTGTAAAAAGGGTATTTAGATAGCATAGTGACTAAAGTTGACAATCCAAGTTTACTCAAATAGACCATCTGTGATTCTTAGGCCATGCGGCAAATGCATAACCTAAAAAATCAGTTATTCCCAACGCGAAGATTTTACATATTTTACAATTTAGTAGTATTATATAACAGAGATATTTTCTATGACAACATTATAAACATGCTTATGTGGTCAAGGTCATCGGTTTTTAAAAGTTATGTAGTACAATTTATTTAGTTAAAGAGATTAATCAAGTAAATGTACGATCAGATGTACGGAAGAAATTGCATTTAATATCAGTGAATACACTAATGCCCATAACTAATCAGTACCCGCAAAAAGTTAATAAATTATAGTTACTAGACTAGAACCTGCGAAATTGTAGTAGCCGATTTTGAAGTTGTTTAAATATGTTGCAAATATTACAAAACAATGTATTCATTTGTATCTTGTAATGTTGTACTTATCATGACTTTATAAGTATTTAATTACACATTAGATCATGAATGAGATCTGATATATTCTACAAAATAAGACTTTTGTATTGAAATCTGCATGACTAATTAAACGTATCAAATAATTCCAGTTCACCTTTTTTATTTGGGATATGGAATGGTTCGGGCAACAATTCTGAACCAATGAAAATTATTGTACAACAATATCTTGTGGTAACGTGAGGTTGCTCTCTTATTTCTAGCTAATATTTATCTTGTTACCAAATACATAATTGTAATATGTACCTTAGATTAATTTGTGTAAATCTATGTAAAGTAATAGTTCACTATTGATTCAGGTGAGATGATTTCAGGTTTTTTTTCATGTCTATTTTGGATAAAATTATGTCGTGCATTTCATTTGCACCAACATATTTCTCATGACATTTTCTTGAAAAGAGCTTCATTTTGTACACAAATTAATATATTTCATTAGAACAATATTTACGTAATGAAGAATATATGAATATTCACTGAATGTATAACAATTATATTAAACCTACACGTTTTGCCATTCATGCTAGTATTTAGCTATAAGTTTATGACACTATTTTTATATTACTATAGACCACATGATTATTATATTAAATTTATTCGATACTAATTAATTTGAAAGTGCAATAATAGCGTTAGATTCAACATGTGATGCTCCTACATATATGGTACTGCTAGGGTAACCATATAGTTCTAATGTGAAATGAATATGATCATATCATTAATTATCGTACTACCATGACACGTTAATGCAGCAGTTTTAATTCGATCATAGTTCTAGGAAACTTACAATAATTATATGAAATGCATATCGAAATTTCATGTGAAATATTATGCATAAAACTGACAAATAAAAAAATTGAAAATATACAAACCCGTCGATCCTAGTTTACGCGGTGCCCATGTATTTTGTTCAAGTATGATCAACGGGATTAATTATATCATTGAATTCATATTTGAAAAAGTTTCAAATGGTATAATATTTATGACACACAAATCATGTTGTATTATTCAAATTAGTGATCAAAGTTATATTAAGAAAAAGGAGGAGGCAATGCAAATACGGATGGAGACCGAGTACATATTGGACTTGTTGTAAGGTTTATATGGCAATAAAATTAATGGACAGAATGGATCATAAAATGAATATTCAGTTCAACAGAAATGAAACTTTCAAATGTTGTACTAAAAATTAAATTAGTTACTATGGAACAGATAGTGGCCTTGGAGAGATGTGTAGTAAGAGTGAATAACTTTGAAAAATAAAATGTGGTGGGCTGTACTAATTCATGCATCTAGTTTAATATTTCTTCTGTACATTCTCCTTTCGGATGTACTACGTGTATATATTTTTTAAAATATTTTAGCAATTGTAAACTCTGACCAAATTTATATGGAAAAATATGTACATCTATATTTTTTTCGTGTCTAAGTAAGTACTCCCTCTTTTTATTGACTATATAGAAAAATATGCTGGATGCCCGTACCCGCAGTCCTGTATGAAATCCCTTTCATTCTCTCTATTTGTTGGAGTTTGGCCAAACTTCTGTAGCCACTGTTGTGTGCGCATGTGCACTGGTTAGTATTCCGCGTTCAGCGACAGTAGGCCCAGTTCACTGTATTTTCATCCCTTTTAGGTCCCCGGTCTTTATTATTTACAGAGAATATATAAAAATGATCATGCTACAACTTAAATTCTCGCAAGATGTGTGCGTGCGTGTGTGTGTGTGTGTGTGTGTGTGTGTGTGTGTGAAATATGTTAGGGCGGCCTGCATTGCACTCATTTTTCTGCAGACTAAGGAGTAGTGAAAAATGTTTTTGCTTTGCGGGACTGGAACTCATGACCCCAAAGGCCCCAACTAGCTGACCTAGCATTTGCTTCTGCTAAAACATAGGTTCATTATTTAATTAAAAAGTCTCATCTTGACTCTTTGCACGATAATACATCAATTTATATACATTTGTAAACTGTGTGGAAATCGGGAAGTCACTTCAAGAACCAGCGAGGATTGAAGGAATTAAACGGATTTGGGCTAGCATGGCTGATTGGCTCTAAATAAATAAAATTATTGGATTTGCATGGATGGGTGCGCCAATATAAATTAAGCGGGTTTGTAATTTAGACCAGATTTCGGGATTGTTGCTATGAGGAGGAGACCCTATAATTAATGAATTAATCATTCTAGAGTCCACCAATCTTGTGGTGATATTTCATTTCTTTGGTGAGATAACCACAACATAGTAGGGATTGTATTTCAACCTCGACTTGCATATCCCTACTGCCATCAGGTGGCACCGTCCAAATGTAGTCATGTTGTATTGATATAACGTTTTGATGGGCATGTCAATTACTTCTCCCTTGGCAACGCACGTACATATGTCCTGGTAGATATAAAGGTAGTAGGTACACACCTTTGCCGTGTCGAAACCCATCGAGAGCAGACGCATGTAAGGCATTTAGGCCCCCGGGGCCAGAGTAAGACAGCTCCTTGTCATACTTGTCGTGCAATTCACGAGCCAGATGGTGATGACCCAACGTGATGGCAAGGAACAAAGGCGAAGTACCATCGTGTGCTGCCACGCGGGCCAGTTCTTTATCCTCCGCCATCAAATACTCGACCATGTTTTCCTGTTAAAACAATAGTAATGTCGTCATGCAATAATTTTTTTTTTCCCAATCAAATCAAAGAAGGAGAAGAAGAAGAAGAAGAATAAGAAGAAGAAGAAGAAGAAGAAGAAACATCTCGGACGGACCATGTCCTTGTCGCAGCCGGAGCGGATGGCCTGGTGCAAGGCCGTCTCCCCGCGCTTGTTCCTGATCCCCACCATGGACTTAGCCCTCCCGCCACCTTCATCGTCATCCTTTTTAGCGAGGTCGATGAGGCGTCTGACCATCTTGGGGTGCCCGGCCCTGGCGGCGCAGTGCAGCGGCGTGTCGCCGTCTCCGTTGCGCGCGAGCAACTGTGCCTTGTCATTGTCGCAGACCACCCTCGCACACTCGAGGTAGCGGGTGCTGTCCCCGCCTGCGGCCGTCTGGTGGAGCTGGGTGTCCCCCTCGCTCGCGGCTGCCAGGTCGATGACGATGTCGCGAGGCCATCCAGCCATCGCGGCACCGTCCTCTAGCTCGCCCAAAAGCTTCTGGTGGTCGCCGGACCTTGCGGCCATGAGCTCCACAAGGCGCCTGAAGTGCCAGGCCAGGTCTTGCGCCGACTCCATCAAGGGAGGATTGGTCACACCCTTGTAGTGGTTGGTCCTCTCTCTGTGTATGGAACGGGGCGGATCGAGGTCAGGTCATGCATATATATATATATATATACTACTAGTGTCGCGTACATATTCGTTGCGCGTGCCTCACTGTTTGTATCTCACTCTTTTTCATGCCTAGCTTGGTCTGCTGGCCGGCTAGCTGTAAAGAGTACGACCAGGTTCTTTGCCGATGGCAGGCCCCTGGCATTAATAATGACGACCACTGCCGGAAATTTTCTCCACCAAAGTGATCACATGCAGCCTGCCGGTCTTTCTTTACTACTCCTATATATGATGTGTCTTCGGCAGATCTATCTTTGGTGGATTTGTTCGGATCTCGTCATTGTTCGGATATGTTCGTTTGTCTTCAGATTGGATCTTTCTGATCTACGTTATACTTCATTTGCGGTGGTTGCTGTTCTGGTGCGCTGGTCCTACGGGGCCTTAGCATGACGACTTCCCGACTATATACTACAATAAGTTGTGCCCACTAATCAAGCATCATCATGTTTGATACTTTTTCTACTTTGGAAGCAAACTTTGGTCATTCCTGGAACTACGGATGTGTATCATGGACGAATGTGCTAGAATTTAAAGTTGAAACTGAAGTTTCACGTGGAACCGAATTCTCTAGAATATGGGTCCTTTCTCTCCAGCCCCACCTGGGGCTGATCATTACCTGGTAGCCCTTTCGGATTGAGAGCGCCCTACACCCTGCAATTCCACAAAAAAGAGAGCATATTTCAACTTTATACCCATTATTACATGTATGTATTCGGGCATGCTTCTTTGCGTACTACCTAGGGCGAAGTATTTAGTAAAGGTAATGCTTTGTATGGGTTAATTACGTACTGCCGAGCTTAAGATCCACGGTTAGTGGAGAAGCACATAGAGATGAACATGCAGGCTTGGCGTGTAACAGAACGGAGAGATGCCCACGAGCTGGACGCTGCGTTCGACGGACCGGGCTTGCCTTCGCCCCGCCCATCCGTGTCGCCCATCCCCGCCTCCGCCTCTCGTGGCTGCTTTTAGCCTTACAACGAAAATCAAATATACCCATCGTACGTAATACACATCGACCCATAATACTTGTAGATCATCAAAACTGAATAAAACATCGGAGAGAATAATCTCGCCCAAGCAGATCTCTTAATCCTGCCAAATCAAACCTCTTCATCCCGCCTACAATCACGGATACAGAAGACTGCAACCTTATCTATAAATCTCACGCTAATGCATTGGAATTGACCACAAAAGACAAAGATTAACAAAGCCTACTGAAACAACCAGGAGGCTCTTATCATTCATCAATCAGCGGCGTCAAGCAGATGCAACTTCTCGAGTCTGGAGCGACCTAGAGATCAAAGCGAACAATCTTGTTTTCTTCCATGATGGCTTCTCCAGGGGGTGGTCATGGGAACCATGATGATGATAGAAGATACTCCCTCCGTCCCATAATGTAAGACATTTTTTAACACTACACTAGTGTCAAAAAACGTCGGGACTGAGGGAGTAGATCAGAAGCACCAAAAGTGAGATTCTCACTCGTATTCTTCATATCCTTCTTTTCATCTTTCTAGTTGTTTTTTTCTGAACAACTGTCTAGTCTCCATCTTGCAATGCAAATAAACATGGATGTTAAACATTTATGTATTAACTAAAATGTATATTAATTGATACATGATGTGCAAGAAACCACAATTAGCAATGCGACATAACGTAATATCTGATGAGGAGGCTTATTCCTTTCATAACAAGTATGCTGGAGTTATGGGCTTTAACATCCGGAGAGGCAGTAAGCATAAAGTAAAGAACTCCGATACAACAGAATAGAGAACACTTTCCTGTTCTCGTTAAGGCATGGACCAAATGTAATTTTTTTGGAGTATAATAATTTTAAGATGGACTAAGACAATAAATTAAACAACTAGGAGCTAATATCGAAGATAAGAGACAAGATACATTCCGTTATACGGAGTGGATGTAACACACATATGAAACTAAGTCTTATGCATAGATTTTATCAGGTGTATGAATTTGAGGAGACACATAACCACAATCTTGCTACTGCAACCATGGCTAATACTTGAGATCTCACAGAAAAGTGACTGTTGCACAAATAGCGGCTGCAGAGGACGCACAGTCTGTAGGCATTTCAAATAAATCAACTATTGATCTTATGTACAAAGAAGCATGGTGACCGGAAAACATAGGTTTTATCCCTCAACACATGAAAAATCACTTGTACTCAATTAGAACATTACAAGCAGAGAAAGGTGATACATGGGGAGTGTAAGAATAGATAGAGAAGAAGGTGGCGGAAGATGTCAAGTTTTTCTATTCAATTCAAGTAGATGACATTTCTACTACATTTTCAATACAATGAGCATGACACCCGTACATCGGCGAGGACCACTGTGCTAGTTCCATCAAACATAACATGCTAGTTATGTCAAACATAACTACATATTATATGTATGGATCATAGTCATCCTGTTTAATCCTTGCTATATAATTTACAAATTGAACATTTGAAGTAATCACTAGTAGAAAACAGGGCATTGGTCCAGCCCATTAGCCCCGGTTCAATCTAGAACCGGGTCCAATGGGGGTACTGGACCTGGTTCGTGAGCCCAGGGGGCCGGCCGGGCCACGTGGGCCATTGGTCCCGGTTCGTCTGGACCTATTGGTCCCGGTTGGAGCTAAAAACCGGGACCAATGGCTCTTGCTCCTGGCCCACCACTATTTGTCCCGGTTGGTGATATGAACCGGGACCAAAGGCACCCCTTTAGTCCCGGTTTGTAGCACCAACCGGGACCAGTGAGTTGCCTATATAAACCCCCTCACTCAAGAGCAGAGCTCACTGCTCTGTTTTTTTTTCTGGCCGAGGGGGAGAGGGGTTAGTGGTGCTCTAGCTCACCTCCTATGCACACAACGTGTTCGGTGGAATGCCCGAGCCACACTAGTTAAGCTTTTCTCCTCTCGAAGCTCTATTTTCTCCGAGATTTGTCTAGGTTTAGCGGTCCGTCACGTCCCGTCCCCGTCTTCGCCGCCGTCGATCGCCCCCGCCGATCTCGTCATCGGCACCATCGTGGTGAGCCTCTTGTTATGTCCATGCTTTTCTTACTTTTATTATTGCTTTAGATAGATATTTGTCTAATTTTCTTACGTTTATTATTGCTTGTTATTATATAGTGCGATGGTTTTGATATCCGCCCACGTGGGCCCTCGTCCGGTCTACGATTCGGATGTGGTATATTATCTTTAATTTATAACTATTTGTTTTAGTGCTTATGATAGTTATGCCGACCAACCTGACATGCATAGATGTTTTATTATGTCTAGGAGGTAGTTGAACCGGAAATTCCAACCGACCCTCTTGTGGAGAGGTTAAATTTAGTTAAGAGGAAAACATTTCGTTAAAGAAAAAATTGGAAAAAATGGAGGAGGAGAAGATGGAATTGGAGTTGCATGTTGCGGAAGTTATCGATGATCACAAGATCAAGATGGACCCTATTGTCGAGAGGTTAAATTTAGTTGAAGAAGAAAACAAATTCTTGAAGGAAAAAATAAAAAAAATTGTGGACGAGAAGATGATATTGGAGTTGCATGTTGCGGATGTCGTCGATGATCACAAGATCAAGATGGATGCAATGCGGTTGAAGATTAAAAAGATTAGAAAATATGCCATTCATACCGAGGCTTGGTATCATTATGCCGTTGGATCAATTGTTACCTTGGTTGCGATTATGATAGCATTTGTTTTCGCGTTGAAATGTTTTACATAGTTTCGATGTGTATGGAGAGCTATATGTTGTTAGATGAGAACTATATATGTATGTACTTTGGTTTTAATGTGATGATGAACTTTTATCCATTTGGTCACTTAATTATCTATTTATGATGTTCTGTAATGGTTTTTGACACACTTAATTATATATAAATGCACGCAGATGAACCGGCAATGGATGTACGGTGACAGACACACCTCCGAGTACATTAAGGGCGTGCGTGAGTTTCTAAATGCGGCTGAGGCAAACAAGCAGAATGGTTTTATGTGTTGTCCATGAACTAAATGTGTGAATACGATGTCTTACTCTAACCGGAAAATCCTTCACTCCCACCTGCTTTACATGGGTTTCATGCCACACTATAATGTTTGGACGAGGCACGGAGAAATAGGGGTTATGATGGAAGACGACGAAGAAGAAGAGTACGATGACAACTATGTGCTCCCTGAATACGGTGATGCTACAATGGGGGGAGCTGGTGAAGATCAAGAGGAACCAGACGATGTGCCCAATGATGCTGCAACGGGTGAAGCTGCTGAAGATCAAGAGGAACCAAATGATGATCTTCGCCGGGTCATTGTCGATGCAAGGACACAATGCGAAAGTCAAAAGGAGAAGCTGAAGTTCGATCGCATGTTAGAGGATCACAAAAAAGGGTTGTACCCCAATTGCGAAGATGGCAACACAAAGCTCGGTACCGTACTGGAATTGCTGCAGTGGAAGGCAGAGAATACTGTGGCTGACAAAGGATTTGAGAAGCTACTGAAAATATTGAAGAAGAAGCTTCCGAAGGATAACGAATTGCCCGACAGTACATACGCAGCAAAGAAGGTCGTATGCCCTCTAGGATTGGAGGTGCAGAAGATACATGCATGCCCTAATGACTGCATCCTCTACCGCGGTGCATACAACGATCTGAACGCATGCCCGGTATGCGGTGCATTGCAGTATAAGATCAGACGAGATGACCCTGGTGATGTTGATGGCGAGCCCGCCAGGAAGAGGGTTCCTGCGAAGGTGATGTGGTATGCTCCTATAATACCACGGTTGAAACGTTTGTTTAGAAACAGAGAGCATGCCAAGTTGATGCGATGGCACAGTGAGGACCGTAAGAAAGACGGGAAGTTGAGAGCACCCGCTGACGGGTCGCAATGGAGAAAAATCGAGAGAAAGTACTGGGAGGAGGTTGCAAAGGACGCAAGGAACGTATGGTTTGCTCTAAGCGCGGATGGCATTAATCCTTTCGGGGAGCAGAGCAGCAATCACAGCACCTGGCCCGTGACTCTATGTATGTATAACCTTCCTCCTTGGATGTGCATGAAGCGGAAGTTCATTATGATGCCAGTTCTCATCCAAGGCCCTAAGCAACCCGGCAACGACATTGATGTGTACCTAAGGCCATTAGTTGAAGAACTTTTACAGCTGTGGAATGGAAACGGTGTACGTGCGTGGGATGAGCACAAACAGGAGGAATTTGACCTAAAGGCGTTGCTGTTCGTGACCATCAACGATTGGCCCGCTCTCAGTAACCTTTTAGGACAGACAAACAAAGGATACCACGCATGCACGCACTGTTTAGATGACACTGAAAGTATATACCTGGACAAGTGCAGGAAGAATGTGTACCTGGGCCATCGTCGATTTCTTCCGACCAACCATCAATGTCGAAAGAAAGGCAAGCATTTCAAAGGCGAGGCAGATCACCGGAAGAAGCCCGCCATGCGTACCGGTGATCACGTACTTGCTATGGTCAATGATTTACACGTAATCTTTGGAAAGGGCCCCGGCGCACTAGCTGTTCCGAATGACGATGAGGGACACGCACCCATGTGGAAGAAGAAATCTATATTTTGGGACCTACCCTACTGGAAAGACCTAGAGGTCCGCTCTTCAACCGACGTGATGCACGTGACGAAGAACCTTTGCGTGAACCTGCTAGGCTTCTTGGGCGTGTATGGAAAGACAAAAGATACAGCTGAGGCACGGGAGGACCTGCAACGTTTGCACGAAAAAGACGGCATCCCTCCGAAGCAGTATGAAGGTCCTGCCAGCTATGCTCTTACGAAAGAAGAGAAAGAAATCTTCTTTGAATGCCTGCTCAGTATGAAGGTCCCGACTGGCTTCTCGTCGAATATAAAGGGAATAATAAATATGGCAGAGAAAAAGTTCCAGAACCTAAAGTCTCATGACTGCCATGTGATTATGACGCAACTGCTTCCGGTTGCATTGAGGGGGCTTCTACCCGAAAACGTCCGATTAGCCATTGTGAAGCTATGTGCATTCCTCAATGCAATATCTCAAAAGGTGATCGATCCAGAAATCGTACCAAGGCTAAGGAGTGATGTGGTGCAATGTCTTGTCAGTTTCGAGCTTGTGTTCCCACCATCCTTCTTCAATATCATGACACACGTCCTAGTTCATCTAGTCGACGAGATTGTCATTCTGGGGCCCGTATTTCTACACAATATGTTCCCCTTTGAGAGGTTCATGGGAGTCCTAAAGAAATATGTCCGTAACCGCGCAAGGCCAGAAGGAAGCATCTCCATGGGCCATCAAACAGAGGATGTCATCGGTTTTTGTGTTGACTTCATTCCTGGCCTTAATAAGATAGGTCTCCCTAAATCGCGGTACGAGGGGAGACTGACTGGAAAAGGCACGCTTGGAAGGGACTCAATAATATGCAGGGACGGATATTCTTGGTCTCAAGCACACTACACAGTTCTACAGAACTCTACATTGGTGACCCCGTATGTCGATGAACACAAGAACAGTCTGCGCTCCAAACACCCGGAGCAGTGCGACGACTGGATTACACGTGAACACATCAGGACTTTCAGCAGTTGGTTGGAAACACGTCTCAGAGGTGACAACACTGTTTGTGATGAGTTGTACTTGTTGTCCAGGGGACCATCTTCGACTGTATTGATTTACAAAGGATACGAGATAAATGGGAATACATTTTACACGATTGTCCAAGATCAAAAGAGCACCAACCAAAACAGCGGTGTCCGCTTTGATGCAACAACCGAGAGGGGAAAGGACACATATTATGGTTACATAATGGACATATGGGAACTTGACTACGGACATGATTTTAAGGTCCCTTTGTTTAAGTGCAAATGAGTCAATCTGTCTGGAGGCGGGGTACAGGTAGACCCACAGTACGGAATGACAATAGTGGATCTGAAAAATCTTGGATACACTGACGAACCGTTCGTCCTAGCCAATGATGTGGCACAGGTTATCTATGTGAAGGACATGTCTACCAGACCGAGAAAAAGAAAAGATAAGGAAGCGAATACATCATACGATAAGCCAAAACGCCACATAGTTCTTTCAGGAAAAAGGGACATCCTGGGAGTGGAGGGCAAGACAGACATGTCTGAAGATTATGAAAAGTTTCATGAAATTCCTCCCTTCAAAGTCAAGGCTGACCCAAGCATCCTGATAAACGATGAAGATTATCCATGGTTACGGCGCAATAAGAAAATGACACAAGCGAAGAAAAAATGAAGACTTTTTTCCGCAACTATTATGATGATACCATGCCAACTTTGTAACAAACGAGTATGATACCATTGTCCGTTTGTACTATTCAAATTTGCACTAACAGAAAGTTTGTAATTGGTTTTACCAGAAAGAATTAAAAAATAAAAGAAAAAACAAAAGAAAATAAATAATGCAGAAAACAAAAAAAACTTGCAAAAAAATAAAAAATAGCAACAATAAGTATTTCATTGTAAGTAGAAACAAAATAAAATAAATAAAGCAACAAAGAAAACAAATAATTTCAAATTTAAACTATTCAAATTTGAATACTACTTGCACTAACAGAAAGTTTGTAATTGGTTTTACCAGAAATATTTAAAAAATAAAGCAAATAACAAAAGAAAATAAATAATGCAGAAAACAAAACAAAAACTTGAAAAAAAATAGCAACAATAAGTATTTATGTAGTTGCTGTGTATATATGTATATATGTGTATATATTTT
>LR738709.1:5807921-5820594 GCA_902687465.1 Secale cereale
TATATTTTTTTTTCTTAGGAAGTTGCTGTATGTGATGTGTGTATGTGATGTATATATATGTGTATGTGGCTATATAGTTTTTTGTTTATATATGCTAAATATATATAGAAAGTTTTATATATGCAAAAGTTACAAATTTAGAAAAAGAAGGATAGGAAAGAAGAAAATAAGAAAGAGGAAAGAAAGAAGAAGAGGAGAGGAAGAAGAGGAGAAATAAATAAGAAGAAGAAAAAAAAGAAAAAAAGAGGAGAAGAAGAAAGGAATAGAGGAGAAGAAGAGAAATTTTCTCTTCTTCTCCTCTATTCCTTTCTTCTTCTCCTTTTTATTCTTTTTTTTTCTTCGATCTTCTCCTCTAGCGGTTCCTTTTTTCTTCTTCTTCCTCTTTTTTTTATCGGATATGTCTATGTCGATATACACCTTCCCCGATAACTTCGACATTAGGGGGGGCCGGGGTCGAGGGTCGTCGAGGGACCGAGGGACCGGTCGAGAGATCGCCGAGGTGCCGAGGGTCGTCGAGGGGTCGAGAGGCCGATGGTCGAGGGGTCGAGAGGTTGCCTAGCAGTCGGGGGTCTAGGGTTGTGGATCGCCAAGCAGTCGGGGGTCAAAGTATTGAAGAATTCCATGACTTCATCATTTGCCAGAAGTAACCGGGGCATTTTGGTACAAAGTTATGCAAAGTTATTCTGGAACGGAGTTCCTGATAGAATAATCCGTCTTTTGTTACGAATTATCCTATCTGGGACTCCGTTCCAAAATAACTTTGGAGAGCTTCGTACCATCATGCTATTGTTACTTTCGCCTAATGATGAAGTATTGGTTTTGTTGAATCCTTTGACACTCGACAAAATGTGACATGAGGGGGTCTAGGGTTGTGGATCGCCGAGCAGTCGGGGGTCGAGGGGTCGAGAGAGGTTGCCTAGCTAGTGTCAAAGTATTGAAGAATTCCATGACTTCATCATTTGCCAGAAGTAACCGGGGCATTTTGGTACGAAGTTATGCAAAGATGTTTTGGAACGGAGTTCCTGATAGGATAATCCGTCTTTTGTTACGGATTATCTTATCTGGGACTTCGTTCCAAAACAACTTTGGAGAGCTTCGTACCATCATGCTACTGTTACTTTCGCCTAATGATGAAGTATTGGTTTTGTTGAATCATTTGACACTAGACAAAAGGTGACATGAGGGGGACTAGGGTTGTGGATCGCCGAGAAGTCAGGGGTCGAGGGGTCGAGAGAGGTTGCCTAGCTAGTGTCAAAGTATTGAAGAATTCCATGACTTCATCATTTGCCAGAAGTAACCGGGGCATTTTGGTACAAAGTTATGCAAAGTTGTTCTGGAACGAAGTCCCTGATAGGATAATCCGTCTTTTGTTACGAATTATCTTATCCGGGGACTCCGTTCCAAAACAACTTTGGAGAGCTTCGTACCATCATGCTACTGTTACTTTCGCCTAATGATGAAGTATTGGTTTTGTTGAATCCTTTGACACTAGACAAAATGTGACATGAGGGGGTCTAGGGTTTGTGGATCGCCGAGCAGTCGAGGGTTGAAGCTAGTTCTACGTTTGCCATTAATATATCCATCTGTCATGTTTGAATAATAATTGGCATGTTGTAAATATTTGTAGAAACAATGGACGACAACACCCGAGACCTAGCACAAGAAGCGATGTTGATGGACATAATCGCACACGGACAAAATGCCGTCTTGTCGTTTCTCAACGACACCGATGAGCAGGTCGAAAAAGAGCTGCAGCTGGAAGATCTAGGCTATTATATTGATGGATCCGGTGACCCAATGCACATGGAAGAAGTAGACCGTGAGGACGGCTCCGGTGACCCAATGCCGGTGCAAGAAGGAGACCGTGATGCTGGCTCCGGTGACCGAACCGAGTCCGGCCAGGAGGTATATATGTTAGTTAAGCATGTGCTGACTAGTTAATTGATTCATTCATTAACTCTCGTCTTTGTTCCTTTTTCTAGCCCTCCGGATCGAGCAAATCATCGGTAAAGAGACGAGGAGCGAAGAAAAAGTTGAGGCCGGATGAAAAGTTTGAGATCTCAGAAATCTCGCGCTCCGGCGAGCCGATTGCACCCATCCGGACAAAGAACGCATTTGTTAATCAGTGCGGGGTTCTGGTTAGGGACAAGATCCCGATCAGCATCCATCAATGGTTAAAGCCGGCTGCAAACGACGCTCAGGTGACTTATGTCACTGATATGCAGAAAGAAGATCTTTGGACTGAGCTGAAGTCAAATTTCGTCCTACCGCGAGAGGTTGATCCGGCGAACCCAGTTAAAGAGGAGTTAATCAAGTCTGCTGCACTTTCGAAGATGGCAGACCAATTCAGGGCATGGAAGAAAAAACTGAATACGTTTGTCAAAGATAAAAAGACTCCAGAATTCGTGGGCATATATGAGAAGATCAAAGATGACTGGCCCGCATTTGTGGCCCATAAGAAGTCGGAAAAGAGTCAGAAGATGTCGGAGACAAACCGGATAAATGCTGCGAAGAAGAAGCATCACCATCGCACGGGGTCGGGCGGCTACCTCGTAGCCCGGCCTAAGTGGGCCAAGGCTGAGAATGATCTGCTTCAGAAAGGGATCGAACAATAGACAATGCACTGGCCAGAACGTTGCCGGACTTGGTTCTTCGGGGCTGGCGGAACCTTGGACCCTGTAACAGGGTGGTGCATTTGGACGGACAAGCAATTGGAAACACCACTCAAGAAGATGCGGCAGTATATCAAAGCAGCGCATGAAGGGACGTTCTTCCCCGACAGAGAGAATGACGAGCTGACAATGGCCCTCGGGAATCCTGAGCACCCAGGACGGACACGAGGCACGCCAGGCTCCCTTCCGTGGCGTGCTGGGTTTCCGGACGCAGGAGGCTACAAATGCCACGACAGGAGGAAGAAAATGGAGCAGACCGAAATCCAGGCGCTGCGGGCCAGAATACAAGCAATAGAGGAACGGGAAGCAAATCGGGAGAAAAGAATTGCCGAAGCTTCCCCCGAAGCTACCCCGCCATCTCAGCGGAGAAGCAGCGTGGCTTCCACCGAGCTGCTTCAGCCAGAGCCTGCCTTGACGGCTACTGCCAGGAATCCTGTGGATGCTATCACGCAGGCACAAAATTGCCACCTTATGGCACAGTGGATGAATCTGAAGGTCAAGGCGGCTGCTGGCTCTGTTTATCCTTCTGGACCCGACGACACTTTTCACTGCCGGCCGATTCCAAAAGGATATGCTAGGGTGATGGTCGACGAAATAACGGAGGGATTTGAGGAGCTCCAGCTTGACCACCCTACCGGTGAAGGGGAGACTCGGCTGGGTTCTTCACTGAAGACTCCATGCCTATGGCGGAAGGACCTAATCAACATTCTCAACTGGACGCCTCCGCCTCCTCCTCCTCCTCCGGCGAGTCAGGGCACTCCGCCTCCTCCACCGCCTCCTCCTCCGGCGAGTGACCATCAGGGCACTCCGGCTCCTTCTTCGGCGCGTGGCGGCACTCCGTCTCCTTCGCCGCCGGCGCGTGGCGGCACTCCGCCTCCTTCGCCGCCGGCGCGCCCGAGCAGCCAGCCTGCTCCTCCTTCTCCGCCTAATCAGCAAGGGCGGAAGAGACCTGCCGCCGCTCCGGCTGCTCCTGCTCCGGCGCGTAAGCAAGTAAAAAAGACAGCCGCTTCGTCTGGTCCGGCGACGTCTACCAGTACAGCCAGAGGCGGGAGGCGATGCAGATTCGGTCCTTCTCTCACACCTCTAGAGAAGTTACCGTACGAGAGGTCCGACGAGGAAAACACGAAGATCGCTCAAGGCGAAGTGAAGGACTTTTTTGAAGGGTTGAAAGCACAGAGACATCCACCTCCGGAGGAGAAGATAGATGCGGTGAAAGCAAAGCGCACTCTTGCTGCCCTAAAGCAACCAGCGCAAAGTAAGCCGCAGGACAACTATGACCGCATGATCCAAAAGTCATATCAAGCAGCGAAGCGGTCGGGAAGTACTAAAAGTGATCAGAGGTTAGCAGAAGGGCGAGCTGGTAAACAAATTGCCCAGCTCGGCGAACAAGCGGACCAATCGTGCCCCCCGCTCAAGGTGTCTAGCGACATGGTCGCTAATGATCCGAGGATGGTGCCCGGTTATACCAATCTTGCAGATTACGCGTCCGACGATGTACACTATGATTTCTTGGAAGTGCAGATAGAAAGATACGAGTACAAAAAGCCTCTCGTCAAAAATGAAAGATCTCTATCAACGAATATGCGAAGATTGCATGATTGGTACTTGAAAATCTCCAGAGAGTCTGGGGGGAGGGATAACTTGTATTTGAGAGTTAAACCGGAGCATGACCTCGTTGGAATTGACCTGTTGCCTGTTCCATTTGAGGAGTTCTATAAGTTTTTCAATCAATTGGCCCTCGATAAAACAACGGTCACCTGCTACTGTCTGTAAGTAGTACTACTTCTGTCATTAAGTCTCTCTATATAGCTGATCTTCATTGCATGTATTTATAATTATCCTCACTAAATATTATGCAGATTGAAGATCGTCGAATTGAAGAAAAGACAAGTAGGTGATATTGGGTTTATTAACACATACCTCATAGATGCAACCGAGGTTAAATTGCGTCCCGACGATACCGAGACCAACTTGCTACGATCGTTAGTGGTAAATGAAAACAAAGATATAATACTCTTTCCTTACAACTTCAAGTGAGTGTTACTGTCTTGTGCATATTTGGTTTCCCTTATATATCAGTCAAGGTTATAGTGATGTAATTGATGATCTCATGCATTCGTGCGCAGCTTCCACTATATTCTCTTAGAGATTAAGCTTGAGAAGGGAGTAGTAACTGTCTTGGACTCTAAACGTAAAGATCCCGAGGAGTATGGGGACATGACTCAAATGCTAGCCAGGTAAGTTAAATCGATCAATATTATCCACCATGCATATATATCAGCAACTTCATTTCTGATATCAACTAATTATTTTCTTTGTCTGGCAGGGTTTGGAGAAAATTCACCAAAAAAGCTCCGGGACTGCCGAAGAAGCTAGAATTTAGATACCCGAAAGTAAGTACTATATAGTAGCATGTTCCGCGCGCGCATCTCCTATATCTTGATTCAAGCGCTAGTTTCATCAATACCAATTTGGCATTCTTGCTTATCAGTTTGATTGACCTCTATTTCTTGTAAAGTGGTTGTGGCAGGAACGCGGGAATGATTATTATGGATACTACATTTGCGAGTCCATCCGCCACACGACATGCTACACTGAAGAACAATTTGAAGTGCGTAAGCAATCAATAATATTCACAAATTTATAGCATCATTTCATGTATTGACCCCCTACTTCAAATTAGATGTTTCGGATGCGGGATGAACTCCTAACACCAGATCGTCTACGAGCAATTCAAGAGGAATTGGCGGCATTCTTCCTTGAACACGTGATCGCTGAAGACGGAGAATACTATGTGGACCATGCATCCATATGATAGGAGATTATTTTTGTAAGAGATAATTATTGTATATATGTGCCCGGTAGTGTCGGATAGATATACGATAACTTGTTGTTCGACCAATCTCTCGGAGAAGGAGAGGTGGTCGATATTACTTCTCTCTGTATGCATATATATATATATATATATATATATATATATATATATATGTTGATTATACGATCTTCTGTTTCCTTCGTTTGCTTTACTAGCTAGCTAGCTAGCTACCGTGTCTAGTCATCTCTATACGTATGTGTAGTACGTAGCAAGCACGGACATAAGAGAGGACACTTCTCTCTATTAATTAGCTAGCTAACACAATATGAAACATCTAAATTAACCCCCCAAAACCTCCAACCCCCCTCCCCTTTCAAAAAAAACAAAAACCACAGCCACAGAAATGCTGACGCGTGGATGCCTTTTGGTCCCGGTTGGTACCACCAACCGGGACTAAAGCCCCTCCTGCCTGGGCTCGGTGCACAGGCCACGTGGACACCCTTCTGCCCCCGTTCTGGATTGAACCGGGACTAAAGGGTCAGAGCATTAGTACCGACCCTCTTGTCCCGGTTCTGGAACCGGGGCTAAAAGGCCCAAATGAACCGGGTCTGATGACCCTTTATCTACTAGTGAATGTTTATAATGCGAATTGACCCGGTGTCATGAGAAGAAACTCGTATTGTGCTTTTTGGTAGATAGATAGATAGACCAAAACACCATTTAACTTTGTATTTGTTCCTTCAATCTCATACACTGTTTGCTCATAAAAGAAAGAAATACATTTGTCCTAAAGGGAAAAGCAGAACATAAGGCATTATGGATCACATCTCCAAAAAAAAGTTGATTGATGCTTTAATAAAATTGCCCACTTCCAAAAACAAAAAAAGGCATCATAGATCACATCTATTTCCCATTTCATACACTTTGCCCTCTCACTTAGTTTGCACATACATACGCACAGACATACACATAATTAATCATAAGTCACGACGCATGGAAGCATGCATGCACGTTCCAAGTTAATGAGGTACATGTGTGCATGTCCACGCGATGTTGTGTTAAGCCATAATTGGTCGCTCCTCGTCGATGTTTCGATGATGCCATGCTTAATATCCTTGGAACTGGGGAGGTGGTGGTGATGCGTATTTTGCCGACACGACCGGCGGCATGATGAACTCATCAAACTTCGGGGTGGAAGTGATTCCGCCAGAGGTGGTTGTGGCTCTTCCTTCACTGGTGGTGGAGTAGATTTTGCTGCAGGAGGCAACATCTCTGGTGTCGGTGGCGGTGAGATGATGTGTGAGTAGCTTGCCACAGACCTACGGGTCCATAGCTAGTAGCTAGAAGGTTTCTTCTCTCTCTTTAATCTTCAATACAATGTTCTCCTCGATGTTCTTGGAGATCTATTCGATGTAATCTTCTTTGAGGTGTGTTTGTTGAGATCTAATGAGTTGTCGATTTATGATCAAATTATCTATGGATATTATTTGAGTCTTCTCTCAATTCTTATATGCATGATTAAGATAGCTTTGTATTTCTCTTTGATCTATCGATTTGATTTGGTCGCCGACACCACCTTGGTAGGCCTCTTGTTTCTTATCATTTCTATAAAACAAATCATGTTTGTGTGATTTAGATAGTTACTTATATAATTTTCTTACCCGTACATTCTTTGTTATGCATAGTGGCATGGTTTTGATATCCTTCCCCGTCGGCCCTCGTCCGGTATATGATTCAGATGTGGTCTATTCTCTTTTGTAACTATTTGTTGCATTTCGTGTTTATGACAAATTATGCCCATCAAGTTGACATAAATATTTTTATCTAGCAGGTATGTGAACCGGAAATTCCAACCGACTCTCTTATCAAGAGATTAAATTTAGTTGAAAAAGAAAATAATTACTTGAAGAAAAAATTGAAAATAATTGAGGAGGAGAAGATGGAATTGGAGTTGCATGTTGCCGATGTCGCCGATGATCACAAGATCAAGATGGATGCAATGCGCTTGAAGATTAGAAAATTAGAAAACATGCCATTGATAGTGAGGCTTGGTATCATTATGTTGTTGGATCAATTGTTACCTTAGTTGCGATCTTGATCGCATTTGTTGTTGCATTTAAATGATTTAGCTAGAGAGTTCGTATGTTGTTTTATGAGAAAAACTGTGTATGAACTTGTATTAATTAGGTCTTTTCGGTGTTGTGTAATAAAGATGAGCCGGCAATGGATGTACGATGACCGATGCTCTTCCCAGTTCATTAATGGTGTGCACACTTTTCTGCTTGCGGCTGAGCCAAACAAGCGGGCGGATGGTTTTATGTGTTGTCCATGTGCTGACTGTAAGAGTGATCGAAATTACTCTAAATCAAGAACCATTCACGTCCACCTGTTTGAGTCCGGTTTCATGTCCGGCTATAACTGTTGGACCAAGCACGGAGAAAGAGGGGTCCTAATGGAAGAGAATGCAGAAGAAGAGGATGACGACAGCTATCCTGGCCATAGGTTCCCTGAATACAATGGTACCACAACAATGGGGGAGAACTTGAGCCGTCAATGCGGGAAGAAGCTGAAGAAGAGGTATCAGATGAGCCCGCTGATGATCTTGGTCGGTCCATTGACGATGCAAAGAGAACTGTAAAGGTGAAAAGGAGAGGCTGAAGTTGCAGTGCATGTTAGAGGATCACAAGAAATTGTTGTACCTAAATTGCGAAGCTGACAAGAAAAAGTCGGGCACCACACTAGAATTGTTGCAATGGAAGGCAGAGAATGGTGTATCTGATAAGGGATTTGAAAAGTTGCTGATAATGTTAAAGAATATGCTTCCAAAGGGAAATGCCCGACAGTAAATACGAAGCAAAAAAGGTTGTCTGCCCTCTAGGATTAGAGGTGCAGAAGATACATGCATGCCCTAATGACTGAATCCTCTACCGCAGTGAGTACGAGGATTTGAATGCATGTCCGGTATGCGGTGCAATGCGCTATAAGATCAGCCGTGATGACCCTGGTGATATTGAGGGCGAGCGCCCCAGGAAAAAGATTCCTGCCAAGGAGATGTGGTATGCTCCTATAATACCTCGGTTGAAACGTTTGTTCCAAAACAAAGAGCATGCCAAGTTGATGCGATGGCACAGAGAAGACCGTAAGAAAGACGGGAAGTTGAGAGTACCCGCTAACGGGTCGGAGTGGAGAAACATCAAGAGAAAGTGGGAGGACTTTGTAGGTGACGCATGGAACGTATGGTTTGGTCTAAGCGCAGATGGCATTAATCCTTTTGGGGAGCAGAACAACAATCATAGCACCTGGCGTGTGACTATGTATGTATAACCTTCCTCCTTGTTGTGCATGAAGCTGAGTTCATTATGATGCCAGTTGTCGGTGTCAAAACCGATAGATCTCGGGTAGGGGGGCCCAAGCTATGTGTCTAGAGGATCGATTATAACAGGAGGTTGGGGACACGATGTTTACCCAGGTTCAGGCCCTCTCGATCGAGGTAAAACCCTACTTCCTGCTATATTAGTATGGATGAATTTGTGTACAAGAGTTGATCTACCTCGAGATCGTAATGGCTAAACCCTAGGTCTAGCCTATGAGGATATTGTAAGATGATCCCCTCTACCGACTAAACCCCTCGGCTTATATACACACCGGAGGAGACCTAGGGTTACAAGGGTGACTTGGGGAGGAAGTAATTGATACATCTGGACTCTGCACGTGCCTTTCTACGTACATAGGAGTCCTGACCGAATACGGGGGAGGAGCTTCTACTTCTTCTTCATGCGGCCCATCAATGCGGCCCAACTTCAACGACTCGGATGACTGAGGACCCCTGAATACAGGACTCCCTCAGTAGCCCCCGTACTTGCCTTCAAGGACGAGATTGTATACGGCTTCATGTCTTCGGTCTTGCAAGGTGAGTCCTCCTGGATGATAGTTCGGCTTCTTCAAATATTATAATCCACCGATTCCTCCCTGTCGTCGTCTCGTCTTCCACGTGTCCAGTGAATGCGAATCGTCTGGGCGTCTTTTCCAAATACCCCCTTGACTGTTCAAGGGAAGCGCCTATATAAGAGAATATATCCGACTTCCTTTCCATCTCATTCCACGTGGAAGAAACCCTAGTGCCTGCAAAAAATCTTCAAACACGGCTAGTGCCCCGAGCTCCTCCTCGCGCCCTCATGGCCCTCGTGCAGGAGATTGGAAAATCTGCTCTGTGTCTCACGCGCATCTGCGGACACTGCAAGCGCAAGGGTATCTCCCTCCAGAGGATCTAGTCCCCGTCCGGGACGTACTAACGTCCGTCGACAACCAAGCCCTGGCAGAGAGCTTTCCCTACCCCTCCGATGGAGAGCGGGTATGTCTCTTCCCTCACCTTTTAAGAGACGTGGGGTTCCCTATCCATCCCTTTCTTAGGGGACTCCTGGAGTTCTACGGCCTCCAACTGCACAATCTTACTCCAGGTTCAATCCTGCACATTGCGGGTTTTCTTGCTCTATGCGAACTTTTCTTGGGCTGTGAGACCCACTTTGAGTTGTGGAGAAGGTATTTCTGCCTGGTCCCTCGATCGGAAGAGGGATCCATATTTGAAGTTGGGAGCGCCGAAGTATGGCGCATAGCCGGGACGGACTATCTTTTCGGTACTCCGAAGAAGGCATCCAAAGAGTGGCCCTCGGATTGGTTTTACATTGAAGATCCAAAGAGTGGCCCTCATCTTGATCCAAATCACATGGCCCTTGTGGGACCTCGAGGGTCCGATGGATAGGAAATTCCTTCGTGTTTGGTCTATAACCAAGTAGAAATAGCTGCCAAGCTTTCCCAACAGGATTGTAAGCTAGACAGCCTTATAGAGGGAATAGAAAATGAATAGTCTTTTGATTCTATGTATTAATGTACTTTTACCGTCAAACTTATCTCCAGACGAATTTATATAAAGTTTTTCATGGCCGACCAGCTGCTTCGACCTCCATAAACCCAAAGGCTGGAGTGTTTCCAAATACTATATCTGTGGTAAAGCACGTGATATGTTCGGAAACCAGGCATTCCGGCCATAATTTCTTGAACAGACGAACTGAGTTCGGGGAGTTGTGTTATATTACTTTTTAACGTAAAAAAACATCTTCCAGAGAGAATAGTTCCGTTAGGGGTTCCTTTCCCTGGGTCGGCGTGCGGACCTAGGCTTTTTGATCCTTTGAGAAGGATGGTAGGAAGCGATCTCCTGTGATAGTTAAGATACGCTTTAGAATGCGATATGTCGTGTATCTGACGACCAATTATTCCCTTAAGAGCGCTAGTTTTCGGCTTCACCCAGTCTGAGGTACATATCAGTATTACCCGGTTGTAACAATCGCAGAGGTGCTCCCTTTACGCCCTAGCCGAATAATTGGAAACGTAGGGGTAAGCATAGGAGCCACGCAACCCAGCTTGGCTAGAACTTAAGTCATATTGGTGCATATAATGGCAAGGATGAACTGTAAAAACATGCGACACTTTTAAGCAAGAAGCTTTATTGATGATGGGCTTCGTTAAAGAAGCCCCCAGGTATATGTGAGGACGTACTCGTCATCTGGCAGTTCGGGTAAGCCGAATACTTGCCAAGTAAATGTAAAGAGAAAAAAGGGACAAAAACAAGGAAGTAAAAAACAAGACCTAACTTATAAAGAGGAAGAAATTGCTACCGAACTATCCATAAAATAGTCGGAGCCTGGCAGCGTTCCAAGGGTTAGGCTCAAGGCGGTTGTCATGTGCATTGCGAAGGCGATAAGCTCCACCGGTGAGTACTTCATCAATAATGAAGGGCCCACCCATTTTGGTTTAAGCTTGTCCTTTTTCTTCTTTGGGAGGCGTAAAACAAGTTCGCCGACGTTGTATGTCTTGGCCCGCACTTCTCTGCTCTGGAATCGCCTAGCCTGTTGTTTGTAAAATGCGGAACGTGCTAGCGCTGTATCGCACTCCTCTTCAAGTCCATCTAGGTCAACCTGCCGATCTAACTCGGCCTCCCTTTCCTCATACATGCGCACTCTAGGTGAGTCATGAATAATGTCGTAGGACAGAATAGCCTATGCGCCGTACACCATGAAAAAGGGTGTATATCCGGATTGGGAGTGGTCCGCAGCCCCCAGAGTACGGAGTCAAGCTCTTTGACCCAGTGTTTATCAACCTCCCGAAGAGAGCTGTGACGCCCGGATAATTAAGCTACAATAATCCCCTACTAATGATGCCACGTCACCACGATTACTATTGTTAGTTTCACGATAATTCAAATCTCGTTTGAATTCAAATTTAAAATCAAGTCAAATGGTAAAGGTTTTCAAATATTAAAACTAAAAGTTTTGGATGTAAAAAATAAATCATAAGTAATAATGACGGAGAAAACACACTTTTATGAAATGCTTAAATGCACTAAAATAATTTAAATAGCAGCATAAACAATTAAATAAGTACCTTTTATAATTTTTAAAATGTTAAACTATTTTATTTTGGGGTTAAACCTTTTGTGGCAGTGAGTGTAGTGGTAATACTAATTTAGGGATCATTTTTATATTTTGCAAAACTTTTTCCTTTTGAGATCTATATTTTGCAAAACTAAGCTTAAAGGAAACTAAAATAAATAAATAAAAACAGTAAAAGAAAATGGACAAAACATAAAAAAAAGGAAAACAGAAAAGGCGATAAGGCCGCCCGTGGATCTCTTGGCCCAAATGGCCGATGCCAGCCCAGCCTGCTCCCCTCCCCCACTTGTATCCTTCCTCTGTTCACCAGGGGGAGGGTGTGGCAAGCATCCCGTGGCCGTGGCCGCGCTTGGCCACGCGTCGGGCATCCGAGCACCCCGCTGGCGATAAGGCCCCACAGGCATTAACCCTATCCCCCTCTCGCACTCCACTCTCCCCCTCGCCCCTCTAGCCTCGCCCTCCTCCAGATCTAGCGCGCCCAACGCACTGTCGTCGCCGCACCGCTACGCCACCGCGGCCACCGGCCATTCCTCGCCTTGCCGTCATGCCCTGAAGCCTCATCGTTGTCCGCTACTCCGTCAAGTGCCGCCGCGGCTGGGAGGCTCTGCATCGCCGGATCATCGGTCGTCTCCAACATCTGGACCCCGATGCCGTTCGCCGTCGACCATGACCGACGTACCTCCCAGAGCCCACTGCTGCCCCCTACGGCTCCACTGTGAGCTTCGCCGTGAAATCCCTCT